>OY744526.1:29794045-30159045 GCA_963556195.1 Sepiola atlantica
GTATGGATTCAACAAAAGTATGTTTTTGGATTGATATGTTTGATGTTATGTATTTTTATATATTTGTGTATATAATTTTATATATTTTCAAAGCGTAATTTTATTGCCTGTAGTAGTATAACTGCGGTAATGGTCCTCTGAAGAGAAGAATTATCTTTGAAAACTCATGAGCTAAGGACTTAAGGATGCTTTGCATGAACTTTGAATTCTAATAAAATTTGATTGACACCTTATTTTATTACTTCATTTTATATTATAATATTAATGCTCTATCCAGTATATTGAGCTTCAGTTTTTTTATCCGGATGTTTCACTAATTATAAGATATTAGTTGACGCTTATATCTTTTGTTGGATTGCTTCATATATATCTATATATATATATATCTATATATATATATATATATATATATATATATCTATATATATATATATATATCTATATATATCTATATATATCTATATATATATATATCTATATATATATATATCTATATATATATATATATATATCTATATATATATATATCTATATATATATATATCTATATATATATATATATATCTATATATATATATATATATATCTATATATATATATATATATATATATATATATATATATATATCTATATATCTATATATATATATATATATATATATATCTATATATATATATATATATATATATATATCTATATATATATATATATATATATATCTATATATATATATATATATATATATATATCTATATATATATATATATATATATATATCTATATATATATATATATATATATATCTATATATCTATATATATATATATTTATATATATCTATATATATTTATATATATCTATATATATTTATATATATCTATATATATTTATATATATATCTATATATATCTATATATATTTATATATATATCTATATATATTTATATATATATCTATATATATATATATATATCTATATATATTTATATATATCTATATATATATATATATATATATCTATATATATTTATATATATCTATATATATATATATATATCTATATATATTTATATATATCTATATATATATATATATATATATATATATATATTTATATATATCTATATATATATATATATATATCTATATATATATATATATATCAGAACTTTTTTTTATTTATTCACTATAGGAAAGCAAATGCTTGAAATGAGAAATTAAAACATAACTTCTTAATAGGACTGAAAAATGTTTTAAAACGAAGCTAAAACAAGTAAGAAAGATGTGATAAAAACACTGGGTTTCTTTGTGAGTTTTAAATTAACAAAAGCAATTTTACTGTTTTATTATTGTTATCCCTATTACTTAGCCTTTTTATGAAATAAATAACATTATATAAAATGTGTAGTAGTAGTAGTAGCGGTGGTGAATATTGCTTAGTGAAGGCAACAGAGGAAGGCAACTCACCCTCCACATGTTGTGGCCAGAACGTCTTCCAACCACTTTCTCCATCAACTGCAAGATTTCATCAATTAACTGAAAAAATGAACAACAATTAAATATATTCTGCATTTTTATGTGGAATGTATAATATTACAAGTAAATATGGGATGGGCAAGTGACGAGATAACCAGAGAGTAGTGTAGAGGGTGGGGAGTTGGCCGCTGAGTAGTGTAGAGGTTAGGTGAAGTTAGTCACTGATTAATGCGGAGAATGTTAGCAAATGAGTAGTACAGAGGTTGGGTGAAGTTAGCTGGTAATTAGTGCAGAGGAAGTTAGCTGGTAATTAGTGCAGAGGAAGTTAGCTGGTTAGCAGTGTTGAGATTGTGTGAATTTAGCCGGTGATTAGTGTGGAGGAAGTTAGATGATGAGTAGTGTGAAGGTTGTGAGGAATTAGCTAGTGAGTAGTGTGGAGGAAGGTAGATGGTGACTAGTGTGGAGGATAGGAGGGTAGCTACTGAGTAGTGCTGGAGGTGGGTGTTGTTAGCCTGTAAGTGATGTTGAAGATGGAAGAGTTAGCTCGTAAGTAGTGTGGAGGGTGCTTCACTTGCATTTATTTTACTTTTGAACAAGAATATAAAAATAGAAACACTGATTTTGTGGAACATTTAAACAAACACGATTTAAATAATCAAAGATGATTGAGCTGAACATGAATTCTAAAAAGAAAATATAAATCAAATTTGCTTTAGATATTTTGAGTCAAGATTAATTTTTCATCAGGTTTGCTTAACCTGATGAAAAATTATTTGTTTTTTTTACATATTTTGTAAATGAATTTTAAAAATGACATTGGGATTGAGAAATAATGTTAAAAATCCTAAAGCATAAAAGTGAACAAACTAATACAAGAATACAAGATTTAAATTATAAAAAATTAGTTGGACTCCTTAGGTCTAACTACTTTACTAATAAGAAAGGATATAATTGGGATCTTCGAAATAATTATTGAGAATTTCAAATATGGAATATCTTTTTAATATCTCCCCTTGAAACGACAATGTATTGACAAGACAGATTTAAAAATCCACTATAAAATTAGATGTTTTTCTAATAGAATAAACTGGAAAATAGCTCTAATGTAAATCATTTTTAGAATAAACTGGACAAATTCAGAAATAATGGTAAAAAAATGAATTTGCAACATTTTGAGTTTCTATCTGATGAAAGAGAATTTGATCTGTATAATCCTATTATATATTCTATAAGCATGTAGGTAATATATATATATATATATATATATATATATATATATATAAATTTTAGACGTACATAAAAGTAATCCATGGACACGTGTTTCTGGCTCACAGCCGTCATCAGCATAGCTAACTTGGACAAGGATGAAACCTTATATATATATATATATATATATATATATATATATATATATATATATATATATATATATGCAAACATTGTTAAAAATAACAGAATTTGTCTGTTTAATTATACCTTTTTTTATTTTTTCAATTTTTCTGATGGCTTTTTCTGTATTAAAATTTAAAAAAATTAATAAATGTTTCATAGGTTCATGGACGTTTTCGATTCTTTGTCGATCATCCTCAGGTGTCAAAAACAAATGGACAAAAGAGCTGGAGAAAGAAGAGAATTTTTTAAAAGACGGCAGAGAAATGCACAGAGAACGTTTTTCACATTGTTCCAGGAAGTCGTTGACGATTTAAATTCAGCAACGTTGGATGGCATCACAGAACAAAATCAGATTATGTTAAGCATTTTAAAATGTTACCACTGGTTTCATATGTGATGTTGTTAATTTTAGTTTGTTGTGTTTTTATGTAGAGAGCTTCCAGTATTTTAAATTTAAAAAAATTAGTTTCGGAATGTATTCTTTTAGTGTTATTAACTAGAATCTGGTAATCACTCCATCTCAAGTCAGAGACATCATAAAACACCTTGACACCTCCAAAGCCTGTGGACCTGATCTTATACCAGTAATAGTAATAAAGAAATGCTCTGCTGAGCTGGCTCCTGTCCTCTCCAAACTATTCAACAAATGCCTTACTGAATCTTGTTTCCCTGATAGTTGAAAAATTGTCTCTGTGGTACCAGTCTTCAAGAATTCTGGAGATAGAACTGATCCTCTAAACTATCATCCAATCAGTTTACTCCCAATCTTTGCTAAAATCTTTGAATCATTAATCAATCTAGCGATAGTCAGGCACCTAGTTAATGCTAAACTTCTTTCTAATCATCAATACGGATTCAGACAAGCACGATCTACTGCAGATATCCTAACAGTCATCTCTGAACACATATACCATACACGGGACAAGGCAGGTGAAGCTAGGGCGGTAGCGCTTGATATATCCAAGGTCTTTGACAAGGTCTGGCATAAAGGGCTTCTCCTAAAACTGCACTCATATGGTATTACTGGACAAATATTTAATATAATTAAATCCTTCCTAACAAAAAGAAAGATTCAGGTTGTCCTCAATGGCCATTCATCTAAGCGACATGACATAAATGCTGGTGTACCCCAGGGATCCATCCTTGGACCTCTATTGTTCCTGATTTTCATAAATGACCTCCCTGATGTAATTGAGACTGAGATAGGAATATTTGCTGACGACACCACGCTCTACTCTCGTCATGTGCGCAAAACCGACACGCACATATCTGAGGCAATGGCTGAATTCTTAGAAAGTGACCCCCAGGCTGTAGTGGAATGAGGTCAAATATGGATGGTAACTTTTAATGCCGCAAAGACAAAGCTACTTTCCTTCAATAACTACAAAAAACCTCTTCAACCACTGATTGTCATGGCAAATAGCACCCTACCTGAGAGTTCATCATTCAAACTCCTCGGCCTAACTTTCACAGATAACATGAATTGGAATAAATACATTGAAGACATTACCAGGGCTGCTGCAAAGAAGGTGGGCTCCCTCTACCATACCAGTAAACTTCTCACACCTGATATTATCCTATATCTCTACAAGGCCACCATCCGCCCATGCATGGAGTATTGTGACCACATCTGGGCTGGGGCATCATCCACTAGTCTCTCCCTCTTAGACAAGGTCCAAAAAAGAGTCGCCAACTTAATAGGTCCTTCACTATCCACCAAGCTCCAGCCCCTGTCCCATCGCCACAATGTTGCTTCCTTGTGCCTGTTTTACAAGTACTTCAATGGATTGTGCTCTGATGAGCTTGCTGCTTTGGTACCCCCACAACGTAAATTTACTAAACCAATCCGACAATCTGACAACTCCCATACATTCACTGTGGAGTTCCCCAGATGCCGAAGAGCTTTCTACTCCAAAAGCTTCTTTCCTCGTACTGCTGGACTCTGGAACTCCCTCCCTGCTCCCTGTTTTTTCTGACGGTACTGACATGCGGAAATTTAAAACTAATGTAAACAGACATCTCGCTGTGCAGCTCCCAATTTAGGTTGACCCCCCCCCCCCCAAGCTTTACCCTTTTTCTCAGTAGCCCCTTACGTCTACAGTGGCGGCCTGCCTTGTTTGGGGTGAACTATGTTAAAAAAACATTTTTTTTAAATCGTCAACGACTTCCTGGAACAATGCGGAAAACGTTCTCTGCGCGTTTTTCTGCCGTCTTTTAAAAAATTCTCTTCTTTCTCCAGCTTTTTTGTTCATTTGCCTTTGACACCTGAGGATGATTCGACAAAGAATCGAAAACGTTCGTGAAACCTATGAAACATTCATTAATTTTTTTTATATTAATACAAAGAGACTATCAGAAAAATTGAAAAAATAAAAAAAGGTATAATTAAACAGACGAATTCTGTTACTTTTAACAATGTTTGCACAAATGAGAAAATGCTGCCTAAATACACAATATATATATATATATATATATATATATATATATATATATATATAAACAATAATATTTTTTATAAATATTAAATATTTAAAATATACCTAGAGACATCGATGTTTCATGCTAACGCAATCTTCAGTCTAGGAACTAGTTCTCACCGGTCACCGGGCGCGAACTCCGAACACAAATCGCCACTGATTCGTAGTCGAAGATCTTACCCGAAGGCCACTGGAAACTAATTAGTAAATAAAGGGGAATTTCAACTGTAAATAGTAGAATTACTACTATCCACCAAGTAATTAAGAGTGATCTACGAGTCGGATCATTGCATATAGCTATTTGTACTACTTGTTATTGAAGCTCCTCGAAAAGTGCCCAGCCTCTGTGGGAGGGGGCTGATAAACAATAATATTTTTTATAAATATTAAATATTTAAAATATACCTAGAGACATCGATATATAGGATGTTCGAGAAAAATTTGACATTTTTGGGAAAGGAAAAAACGTCATATCTTGGTTATTATTGATGTATTCTGAAAGTTCAAAAGTAAGGATGTTTCGCTGAATACATCTCTCTCAAAGAATCTGCTCTGAGCCTCCATTGGTGGTGAGTAGTTGGCAATTCAGACACTTGAACACGATCATTGTTCAGTGCTTTCTTCATAGTCGTCACTCTGCCGCTATTTCTCTTTAAATTTGACAGATCAATGTTATGTCATTCTGTAATTATTGTTAGTTTCGAAACAAAGAAAAGCTAACACGTGTTTCTTAAATAACTATTTAAAGGTTTGAATATTGAGTTTAACGTTTGCTCTGGAATTTGATTCCCATGACAATCGATCTAATCTATATAAAATAACTATTCTTTTATATTATCATGTATACTAGCAGGCTTTGCCGACTTGATATCGCTTTTAAAAGTTCGCTACTTGAAATACTTGAAACATTAATTTAAAATAGTAAACATTTTATTCATAACTTCGTTGTAAACACGAAACAAAATCTTTCTCATTTATTCATATAGATAGATAAACATTGACATTTTGGTAATTTCGATACAAATTTATTTATCTTTTAAATGTGACCGTAAATAAAAGAAAAGAAAGAAAAAAATCAATTCGCCTTCTCACTTGCAATTTAGAAATAGATCACAACTTGTTGAAAATCAAGTCGCTTTTTCTAAAGAAAGGAACATTTGAACACAAGTGCTAGCTATTTGTCTAGGAAATAAACCGATATTGCGAAATAGAACGGTTTGTTATATTAAGATCAAAACAATCATAGAATTAGAAAACAATAACAAATAATAGTTAATTAATAAAATGTCCTTTTTCAAAACCAATATGCAAATTAGTTAGTCTTGCGACTGATATTGCATATACATAAGCAGTATATAAAAAAGATGGTGCGCCTATTGTGTAAAGTTGAATTAACTTGAAATAGGGAATTTTGACTTTACTGTTAGTGTGAGAGATGGGCCCAACTTTCTCATTTAGATATATATATATATGTACATTTTTTTCTTTTTTATTTCATTAAAATGGATTTTTTTATTGATGCCTAAAGAAACATCGATACGCATATTTAAAATAAGAATTTTTGTCCATTTGTTCTTGATAGAGACTAAAAATGGCTACATCAAATAGTGTTTAAGGTAGTGAATTTAATACCCCTCATTTCAAAATGAGTCAGTCCAAAACAAAAGTTTCACTTACTTTGTTATTGATTGTTGTCAATAAATTCTTTTGCGGTTTCTCTTCCAGTTTGACCTTCAGAATATTTACCAATGGTCGAATTGTGATTCCCTTTGATAAAAGAATAACAAAGAAAATGAAACAATGATACCAATGAAAAAAGTGAATAGACTTATTATTTTTAGTTATAAAAGAATGTCTTAAAAGATAGTCTCTAAAAGATAAGTACATTTTTGAACTGCTTTTCATCCCAAAGAGTTTGCTCTGTCCTCATCAAAATATTGTCACTCTTCTCTGCCCATGTCATAACACTCTGAACTTTTCCAAAAACATTGTTTCTCTCAAAACCAAAACATTGCCCTTTTCTAAGCCGCCGTTTTAACATTTTGAATTTACCGTATTTACCCCAAGCCAGACCATCATCCCTTTTCCCCGCCAGTAGCTTGATTATTCTCTCCTGTTTTGTTGTGCACGTTATATCAATATCCCTATTTAATAATTCATATATTTTTATACAATCTCTTATGACACTGTTGTTTGTTCAGTGTGTTGTGTTTATTGATATCTTCTCTGAGACCAAAAGTGGAGTTCAGGAACGAATAACCACTTTTTAAAAACTTTTTTTCTTATTTCCATTTGAATCCAAAAAAAACTATTGTTCGTGCCTGTCGATAATGTGTTTCCTTGTATGACACATCATAGCCGGTCTGTAACACTAGTAATATACTTTTAAAGTTAAGTGTAGATATGATTTGCCAAGTGTTATTGACTGGGGTATTTAGAGCCAGATCAATATGGGAAATTTAGTCGATCAATTTGATCATGTGATATAAAAAAGAATTGAAGTTGGATTCAAGTTGATGAAGAAATTTTAGATTCTGCTAGATAAGGGTGTTTCGATCCTTCGTTGTCTCTTTGAAGATAGTCAACAAGGAAATGGATATCCACTATCCACTAAGTGAATAACAATTAAACGACGGATATGAGAGGTTAGGATATGGCAGTCGAGATGGAATACGCACCGCGATAAGACATGTTTGAGATGTATTAAAATCATGTTGAATGAAGTGATGTCCCCACTTCTTCTGTCCCTTCCTCTGGTTGTTTTACAGCTAATACGAATTCGGATGAATAAACCCATATTCTTCTATTAAGAATGTGTTTATGGATTGATTAACTGTTGCATCATCTTTTGTGATTGCTGTGCCGACTTTTGATTGCAGATCAAAATTGTGAACATTGAGATGCAGAGAGAGAGAGAGAGAGATAGAGAGAGAGAGAGAGAGAGAGAGACATACATACATACATACATACGTACATACATACATACATACACACACGATTTTAAATAATAATGATTCGACTGTTGGTTGCTCGAGTAACTCCATTATGGAAGACCGGCATTGTAAGTATCGGAGTCCACCTGGACGCGTTACATAATGTAACATAGAGATGTGCAGATGCATCTAAAAATAAAATATTAAAATAAAATATTGTTGTGGGTGACCTACCTACCCTTTAATAATAACTAAATGGTAGCAACCGGCTACCATAAATACCGGTTTTGCCGGGAGAACATTGGGAGGCACATTTAGGCACTAGCACTGCCAACACTGACTTGTGTATAATTTCTCTGTTCAATACAATTCGTTATTATTATCTCTAAACCTGTTGTTCTTTTATTTCATTGTTGGTGCCCCTAAATGGGTCCACAATAAATATAAAAATAAAATATTATTTTTTCGATTATTTTCATTTTTCGTCTTTTTGTTTCATGTTGAGGTTAGACGTTTCGTGAATGACTTTCAACTCCTCCTGTCTGTTACCATTTCACTTGTGCCGCCCACTGATCACCTCTATGTCTTAAGCGACCTATTATGTGACATACACTTTGAAGCGTCTTGGATGACTGACAGTGGGTGACGTGGCCATACCAGTTGAGACGTCGTTGTGTGACGCAATTTCTCATGGAAACCTTTGCAGCCAGAATCATGTCGTTTTGACGTTTCATTGTTGACCAAGTCTCGCAGTCATACAAGAGTACAGGTCGAACATATTGGATTTGCTCAACCAGGACGCCTCCACAGCAACCCTATATCTATAATAAAAAGTCCCAAATCAACCCTCTCAAACCGTTCTCTCTCTTATGTGATTGATTAGGCCCAATACAAAAAACAACAACTCCCTATGTGGCATATCTCTGCTCCCAGTTCTTGGACTTGCTTTTGGATAAGATTTATTTCTTGCAGTATTTGTTCCCAGAAATGCAAATGCGACACAGAGGAGAATGTTGCACATTAAAAATAAATGTCTAGAATAATTCAATCTTGGTAAAAAATAATCTAAAAAATACACAGGTCATTTTTTAACATGATCCAAATAATAAAAAGTATACATTGCAATCTCGAGATTATTTTCTCAATTTCGAGAGATCATATTCAGTCTCCAGACCTCGAAGTCAAGATTGATTGATTATTAAGACTATTTGCTTTAAGAGCTTATGCAAGAATTTTCAGACCACGAGTGAAGTGAAGTATGGGTATTGTTAATATTTATGTATTTATACGATGGAATCCCTGCATTTTGTAAAATCGTTGACAGCTGCCTTAAGATTGTCCACGTGGCGGATATATGTCGTCGTATAGTTATGTTAGTTCGCCTACTGGAATGAATTGTGTTGCTAATGTAGGTCAATTTATTAACTCTTTCGATACCTGCAACAATTTCTGTTTCGATGAGAGTCGAATTTCAACAGGTGCTTCAAATGAAATTATCTGCATCTGCTATAGCGATTAAAATATTATTTCAAACTTAAGCGTGACTTGCTGACTAACGGACAAAACCTCGGATAGAGATTCTTGGACGCATCTAAAAAAATAAAAATAAATCTTTTGAAAGTGTGAAAGAAATTATTATTTTTACCTGGATAATAACGTTAAACAGAATAATGATTAAGACGGTAGTGATGAAAGTATCGCGTAGCGGAACATCTTTCTCGTCCAATTGAAGGGAAAGTGAAAAAGCCACGCCACCACGAAGTCCACCATAAGCCTAAAAGGAAAAACGAAATTAGGTTTTTTAGGTTGCGGGGGATAAAACGTTTGTCATCTTTTCATTTCAGTAATTCAAAATATATTTAACTAGCTGTACCTATCCGGCGTTGCCCAGTATCGAGTCAAGTCATTTTAGTTTTTTAATTTAATTTGCACATTTTTAAACTTATACAAAAAAAGAAACCAGATTTTAGTTGTAAGGTAGACAACTCCTATTATATTCTTCAATTTAAAATATGAGTAATCCACCTTTACATTATTTGAGTTCTGCTTATGATTGAAGACACCATTTATGAATGATGTGACTTTTTTCAACATCGAAATTTAAAAGTGTTTTATTTATTATCTATTTCTTTTCAGTGACAAATTTCCGGATTTACAGTGTCGTGTGAAAAGTACATCGTTATCTTTGTTAAAAGAAAAATCTTAAATCTATCTAGTTACTTTTTTATTACTGATGTAAGCTGATTTTTATTTTTACATGATTATTTAAATAGGTTTCATATTAACAGTCGTCTGGGCCGGACTAAGTCATTATTTAAATAAATTGTAGCAAAGTATGTTATTATATTGACAAAACATGGTGCAACAATAACAAATGAAAATTGGCTAGTCAGAAGCAAAGTTTGATTTGTCAGCTTAAAGGCTATTGGAGTTCAACTTTAAAATCCGACAAGATAACTTTATATGTTAGGTAAAGAATCAAGGGAGGCGCGAGAGCGCTCTTCTCCCTTAATAGACTTTCATCATGAAATTCATGTTATCTGTGTGTACGTACGTACGTATGTGCCACCCTGTATCTCATCAACTATTTGATGGATTCAGCTGATTTTTGGCAGAGATAGAGGTTCTAGGGTCTAGTTGATGGCATTTTAATTTCAGTTTACCATATACCTTAGTTTTCCAGAAAATTCAAAAAACCTTATGAGAAGGCATTGCATTGAGGCATAGCCTTTACAAAAGTAGTGACATTCCATGAAAAATGCCAGTATACTGAAATCATATGTCCTTAATAGGGTTAACATGAAAATTCATATACACTAAATGTACAAAAGCAAGGAAATTCCCAAATTTTTACACTTTTCTTGTCATTAAGGGTATGACTACATATCAACCAAACCATTTCATTATCACATCACTAGAGTATAAATCTCTATGCATGAGTGGATGAAGTGTGTGAGGTGCGCTGAAGAAAAATTCCTACCAGTAAAATACATAGCCCTTTTGTGCTCGCATACCCTTAATGACAATAAAAGTGTAAAAATTTGGGAATTTCCTTGCTTTTGTACATTTAGTGTATATGAATTTTCATGTTAACCCTATTAAGGGCATATGATTTCAGTATACTGGCATTTTTCATGGAATACAAATAAACTTATATAACCCAAATAGATGATAGGGAATTAAACCCTATAATCAAATATAAAATTAAGGTCAAAGTTGAAATCTTTCTCTTTCCTTCTGTGGACGAACAGCTACTATGATCTCTTCCCATTCTACTTTTCTGGATCTCATGTATCATGGAAATGCTAATATTCTTTGTCTTCATTGTTCTTAGCATACATTAGATACCAATAGTTTTATATTATTCTCCTCATTACAAACATGTTAACAGAGAGAAAGAGAGAGAGAGAGAGAGAAATTATACTAAGTTCCAGGGTTGAGTCATGTTAATATGTAGGTGTGACATGTGGGCTGCTTCTACAGAACAGTCTCTTGAATTGAGGAGGGGGGGGGGTATATAATAATATATACTAGATCACTCGATTTATAAAATTGGACCATTTATCGCAGACAGTGAGATTAAAATGCCAAATTCATATTCAAAATAGAAGAACAATAGCTTTCTAATATACTAATCGTGTGTATGCAATCGACGTCCGAAAGTTAACTAATTTGCATATTGCTTTGCAAAAGGACATCTTATTAATTAACTATTCATTTTTATTGTTTTCTAATTCAATGATGGCTCTCATTATATTATAACACATAGTTCTATGAATGCATATTTTTCAGAATAGAAAATTAGCATTTTGTGTGAAAAAAGTCTTTCCAGTTTTTTCAGGTCAATTTACTTCTGGGGGTTGCAATTCGGTTCTATACTGTAAGTTATATTCCCCCTCCCCCGCCCCCAACACACACAGCGGGCAAACAAACAATTTAATGAGTATTCTACTTCCACATTAATTTCATTACCAAATTAAGTAGCACCATAATGCATTGCGGTTCGTTCGTAAACAAGTCAGCCATTTTATTCTTTTATTAAATTGCAAATTTAAAACAAAGCCCCCTCCGTCCTTCCCCCCAAAATACACACTGCAGCCAAGTAAACAAGTTAGTGAGTTTGACACCATTTTTCTTTGTCTAATTTAAAAATTAAATTCCACCATAATGCCTTTCGTTTTTTATGTAAACAAATCAGCCAATTTTATTCTTTTGTTAGATTGGAAATTAAAAACAAAGCATGTACACACCACAGCCAAGCAAACAAGTCAGTGAGTATTCCTCTCTTTCAAATAACTTTTTATCAGTATTTTTTATATTTTTTGATAAAGACTTAGCATTTTGGGTAGTCTTTCTGATCAATTTATTTCTGAGGGTTGCAATTCTTGGTTTCATATATATTCCCGGGCAACGCTGTCACACAGGTCCAGCTAGTAAAATATATAATTTCTTAACTTTGACATTGGTTGATAATCATGTTTTTACAAGGATTACAAAGTCAAGGGATTTCACAAAGTCCTCTGTCTCCCTCCTCTATCCTCTTCCTCTCTCTTTTCATTATTTGCATCATTCCATTCCTCTCACTTCTCTCATTATTCACTCTTTATGTACATTATTATTCGTCCTTCTTCACACCATCTAAAAAATCATTTACAGATGAAAGAGAAAGAAAGGAAACGAACTCACCATAACGATTTGTTCTTGAAAGCTGAAAATTTTCATTCTTTCCCCATGGAATTTGTTGACAAAAAAGGAAAACAAAAAAGTGACTGGACCAAAAAAATAAAATAAAAAATTGTTAAATGTTAGAATAGAAAAAGGTAAACAGGCACAATGGGAAACTGCCCAGTAGCTGAGAGAAGAAAACCATTCATTTAACAATTTTTATTTATTTCTATTGTTAAACATACTTTTCTTCAAACTGATCATCAGTGTTTGTCCTCGCTTCTTTGCCATTGTCGTTACTTGCCTGTGTCCACCTTTCTTAGTTGTGCGGCCGATCAACCCCAACGGTCGGTCGGTCCCGCAACAAAAGAGTAAAATGAATAAATGAATTAACAATAGAAATAAATAAAAATTGTTTTCTTGTTATAATAAAATGTTTTTGCTTTTGCTTTACCAAAGACTCTTGATACAATACAAGCAAAGAGAGACCAAAGGATAAATCCAGCATTCCATTGGTGTCTCGTGCGAGCTACGGAGATTCCCAGGAAAATAAAAATCACCAACTCAGCAGATGTACTGAAAGGAAAAAGAAAACGTCAGTCAAAATGAATAAAACAAATGCTTTTGATTTACGAAATGAATTCTTTTATTTATTTTTTTTTATTTTTTATTACAACCCAGTTTAATTTTATACAATACCGTTTGATATTCGCCTTGGATGAAGGCTGGTTTTTCTCAAAGATGAAAAGATAAATTGCATCGATTATTAATGGAGATTTGGTAGCTGTCTGCCTGAAGCCGAAACTATACATCTACTTTCTATTAATAATGTTCAATTCAGTTTACTATACTATTTCAGTAGGCTAATGTAATATCTTTCAATGCTCAATTCAGGCGAGGGGAGTAGTGTAGTATATATTCGTTCGTCATGATACTTTTCTCCCAGGGATAAACTTCTTTGGGGGGAGGAGGGTGTAGTATCTGTTCTGTTGTAATATCATCTTCCCAAGCATTGCCTCCTCCTTTTTTTGGGGTAGATGGTAATATAGTATCTGTTTTGTTGTCATGAGATCATCCTCTCAGGCATTACTTTCTCATAGGGGGAGGGGGGGGAGGGATATAGTGTAGTATATGTTCGTTCGTCATGATACTATCCTTCCAGGCTAGCAAAAATTTGCTAGTTTTTGTAAGGATTTATTTTACTTTCATTTAATAAATCGAGACTAGCAAAATGGAAGAGAATGATTAATCAAGGATTCATTGATATGAATCTTGTAATTATCTTTTTGTCAGGAATTCTTTTCCGGAAATTTTACTTTTCATTCTTTTGAAAAAAATTAAGTTCTAATTTATTTATTTCCTTTTTTAACTTGCAACGCAGTCGGCAGAAGTTGACCCCAGGATCAAAATGTTAAACGATTCAATGGCAAATGTCAACCTCCTGAATGGCAGACTTTTGATCAGATCCTTAAATTACATCCAAATACGATTTGCCGTTTTAAACAAGAGAAGTGGCAGCATGAAATTAGTATCCATATTTCCACTTCGAACCACCTTTGTCCCTTGCGATCCTTGCAAGATGCTTTACTTTCAAACTAGACACATAACTATGTCTCTGATTGGCACAATTTGTGACTCCTCCATCTATGAGTTTACAACTGCTGCTGATATCATAGTAGTTAACTCACTACATTCATAGTTAACAAGTGTTTTTAACTGCCGCGATTTAATTTATCCAATCACACAATTTCATTCAATACACAAAAGTCATAATCTCCAAAGATTTTGTGGCTTTATTCTAGACACTTTTTGAAATGCTTGTCATATTCGATAAGAGTGTAGAATAGTTAAACCTCGAGAACTCGTAAAACAAAAAGAACAACAACGCATAATTTATATAAAATACATTAGAATGTAATTCTCTACCGAACCTGCCTTTTAACGTGTGGAAACAAGTGGTAAGATTTTTTTTGAATGGTAAATCTACAGAATAGTTAATCCTCGAGAACTCATAAATAAAAAATAATGGTGGAACTGTAGCCTTCAGTATCAAGAAGACAGATTGTATATAAACTAAACTATGAAAAACAAAATCTTACAGATCATTTCCACATGTTAGGTAGAGAATTTCATTCTAATGCGTTTTATATAAATTATGTTTGTTTTTTTGTTTACTAATTCTCAAGTGTTAACAATTTTGTACTTTAACACCTTATATTCATATTAAAAGTAACAAAATTTTTTTAATCAAAACAATTAAAATACATTTTAACTTTTTACCTGATGACTTTGATGATGAATTTGGTGTTTGTCCGAGATTTTGAATTGATGTTGTGAAAAGCATACTGAGCTTGTACCAGGCCACAAACAATCATGCTAAAAATACAAAACAGAAGAAATGCTGTGGAAAGCATTCTGAGTGTAAACCAGGCCCAAAACAATCACGTTAAAAATACAATACACAAGAAAAAATGTCGTGGAAAGGATACTCAGCTTCAGCAAGGCCACAAACAATCATGTTAAAAATACAAAACACAATAAATTTTGTGGAAAGCATAATAAGCTCAAATCAGGCCACAAACCATCATGCTAAATATACAAAACACAAAAAATGTGGAAATATTACTAGGCTTAAACCAGGCCACAAACAATAATGCTAAAATACAAAACACAAAAAATGTGGAAATATTACTAAGCTTAAACAAGGCCACAAACCATGATGCTAAAAATACACAACACAAGAAATGTTGCAGAAAGAATACGAATCTTGTACCATGCCACAAACAATCATTCTAAGTATACAAAACACAAGAGATGTTGTGGAAAGGATACTGAGCTTGTACAAAACCACAAATAATGATGGTAAATATATATTGAACATAAAGAAAGAGGCAAAATGCCTTAAAAAAACATGTGTTAGATGCAGATATTTTTATTAAAATCAAAATAAAAAAGCAAAACAATATCTTTTTTCTTCATCTTGACTCTTTTATCTAATATTTCGCTTGATATAACATTTTTTTCGTAATAATCCTTCCTGGTCTTGTAGAAGTCATATATATATATATATATATATATATATATATATATATATATATATATATATATATATATATATAGACTTGGTTAAATATTTGGTGATAGAAGATTTGAATTTAAATTTTTACCCTCCTTCCCATCATATCATATCATATCATATTATATATATATATATATATATATATATATATATATATATATATATATATATATGTCAATGAAAAATAATTAGACCTGCAAATGGAAGCAAGTCAATATCTTCAGTTGTTCAGAACAAAGAGCAATTTAGTTAATAAAAATATTTTTATTAACTAATATGCTCCTTGTTCTGAACAACTGAAGATATTGACTTGCTTCCATTTGCAGGTCTAATTATTTTTCATTGACTTATCATATTTTTGCTCTATCCAGTATATTGAGCTTTCCTCACCTCACAATAGGTCCAATTCTCTAAAAGTTTATCTTTTAGTTATAAATTTTCATATATATATATATATATATTAAATATATAATATGATGCGAAGGAAGGTAAAAATTTAAATCAAAATGTTATTTACAAGCTATATATTATATATATATATATATATATATATATATATATATATATAATTCCGGTGAGGTTTTGTTCATAGGAGTTAATCCGGTGAATCCTTACTGTTATTATATAATTTTATACATTTCTACTTGTTATTAAACAAGTAGAACTGTATAGTTATTTATATTTATATATAAGTATGTGTCTAAAAAATAATTATTAAGCTCCGATAAGTTGAGATAGATTAAATTGAAGATTCAAATTTAGCCACGTTGCGAGATTCTCTTCCTTTAGGAGATCGGAACACTGTCTGAATCTCATTACTTGTGTTTACATTTAAAATACAAGACGTATTTCTTTCGCATTTTCAAAGTGTGATCATCACAACGATCTAGAAGTAAGAATTCGGGGTTCATAATACTTGGATCCAGGGTTCGAATCGTCTAACCAACAGTACATTTATGTCATCATTTTGAAGTGTCTAAACAACCTGAAACATATACATGTCCAGAGATATTAAAAATATTTATTTATTAAAAAAAAAAAATACTGTGGGTACATAATTTTTTTATAAACTTTACCATTTAGGGGATGTTCTCCTCCCCAAAATTTTTAAAAAGCAATATACATCTCTATTTTTGCATAATAAATGTTGAGTAGTAGTCTAAGCCGCTAAGGGAACCTAACAAACATTTCATAAAGTGAACAAAATACATAATTATCTTTTGTTCAACATAGATTACATAAGCAGACAATAATAAATAACAATTAATGATATTTTCCAATATTATTCCTTTGATATTTAGATTGAATGCAACATCATGAATGCAGTTCATTATGAAGAATGCATACTAAGATTATTTATGTATACAATATCTGATTTAAAAAAAAAAAAAAAAAAGAAGCTAATATACATCTATTCCTGCAAACAAAATACATAATTATCTTTTGTTCACCAGATTTTTCAGAAGCAGACAAAATTACATTACGTTTAGTTACATAAGCAGACAATAATAAATAACAATTAATGATGTTTTGTCAATTATGGGATGGATAGAGTACACACGTATCTCTTATACATCGATAAGTATGAAAATGTGTCGCTCAAAATGCTATACATATTTCTTATACTTGTCCTGGGACGGGTATTCGTCTAGTTTAGTATAATTTTTTTTTATTTATACAAACATTGTAACAAATTATTACTCAACAACTTAATTGGACATTTCTTTTCTAAAATGACAAATATAACATATTTCCCATGCTGCCTTTATAAACATATTCTCCATGATGCCTTTTGCAAGGTTACTTGTTTAATAGGAGGAGATGGTATTGAAGAGAATACTGATGCCGACCAAAAACTTAGCATGTCACGTGCAAGTCCAGTCAGGTCCATTATTCAAAATAGCAGCTTCAGAAATGTTGCTTTTATGTATCGACTCCTCAATTGACAAAATCTCCAGTCAACAGTTTTTTTCAGCCAATCAGGGAAGCGAAAATATTCAGTGCTGAAAACTTGTCTATTCTGTAAAAGCACAAACACAGTGTTTCTCTTTCTCTTTTCCTCCTATTCATGCATACGCCACAATCCTTCTTGGACCTCTTTGAGGGGGAAGGTCCTCGACAAATATGGCAAGAGACATTCACAAACTACTGTAGAGCCAGTGAAGCACACACACACACCTCTCAATGAATGCACATGTACACAAGTTCAAAGGCGAACATACTCTCTCACTAACAAAACAGAAGCATGCTATTTACACACACATAAACGCTTATATTGTCATTCGAAATGAACATACGTACACTCTCTCACTAACAAAGCAAAAGCACGCTAATATAATACACAAACATATCTTCATGCCTATCATATTTACACACGTAAACATGCACACCGCAATAGCCGAAATGAACACGTGTACTCAATTTCTTCTTACACAAAAACAATTCTTTTACTAGAACGTTCTTTGAACCCTCAATCTTTACCAACCCTTCATTTTCATTGTCTTAACAAGTTGTCGGTATTTACTTCCCTCCCACTGCGGGAAGATGTGACTCAAAGTTGGAAGGTGGGAATTGGAAAGTCAGCACACAAAAGTCGTGTACACTCTGGTTCACAAAAAATGGCCTCAAGCGATTAGTAATATTAGCAATAAACTAGCCCCGTCTCAAAGAGAGATGGTAAAGCCTAGGAGGATGGATCTCCTAGAATTGCACAGAACTATACCTCAACCCGACAGAAGAAAGGTCACCAACTCAAAAATGGTCCAGACTCTGTCAGACTGATTGTTGAGGACATATCCTTAACTGATATGAACAACACTAACTCAGGTCAGGTCAGGAAGTTTTTGAATAAAATTAATTCATTTTGTATGTATAGACTTTGTCATTCTTTTTTATATTACTTTTCCCTCTACACCATAGAACCATTTTGAGTGAAAGGTGTGGGCAATCTTCACTTTTATCTCTCCTATTATTATGGACTTTAAAAAGAATCAGGAAAACCAAAGCCAAAAAAACGGAAGCAATCAAATCAAAAATCATAAAATGATGATTTACACGAATTCTGAGTGTTTACTTGTTTAATCATTATTTCTTGGTTTGAAATTCTTACCCAAGAATTCCGGATAAATCCAAAGCTTCTGAAATGAGGTAGGCAATGTAGGCGGTTGTGACGAGAATAACCGGTTCCATAACTGAAAAACAGGAATAAAAGATTTGAATTTTTATGGACGAAATTTCTATTTGAACATAATTTAAATTCTTTCATCTTTTAACTGATATCCTCATCTTTGTTGTTTTAGTCACCAAAATGTAAACAGTTTGGTTCTCTAACATTCAGCTGGTATCGTTTTTTCATTTCCTCTGATGTCCCTTTCACTTGCTCAACTTTTTTTGGTTGTCCCTTTCACCTAATCATTTCTTCTGATGCCCCTAATGTGATCCCTTTGCACTAGCCAGTTATAAGTTATATAAATGTAATAGTGTGAACTTGCATTTGTGTGCGTTCACTGTACGGGCAGTGATCATCCGCTAGTTGTCTTCGTCCAAATTCGGTGCTTGATTTCGACACTGGCCGTAGTGTCAATCATGTGGTCCCAGTCACTGCTGTAACAAAGAAATTTTTCTTCCAAACGAAATCACAACTCAAGTTTAGATACTTGGTTTCTCTACCAAAGGACAGACTTGCAATCAGGATAAACAGCTCTTCCAACCAAACACAAACAGTCCCTCCGGCCCCCCTCTCTCTCTCTCAGGCTAAGTAGAGACCAACTGACCCCCTCTATCTGTTTTGTTGGAATATATATATAGATACGAATTAGACCACACTGCGAAACCACTTGAGATTTACTACCTGTTAATCCATTGACATAAAAACTGACAGACCATCTGGAATGAACATAACTTTTGCACAATATCAAGTGGCTTGTAATCACAGCATGGAACCTCGTGTTCTAAAAGACATTATTATTTCAAAGAGCCCAGCCGATTTCGTGGGTGGTTTCTTCCCTTAGCTAAGAAAAGCTGGAAAGAAAATTAAAAACGAAACAAATAAATGAAAAAAAATTTTTTACAAAAACAAAAATGATCGTGTTGACATTTTGGAGAGAAGAGAAATATTCTTAACGGAATTTTTTGTATAAGATCTATTTTTCTTTACAAAATAAATAATTTTATTTCATTTCATGGGAATATCAAATTTTCATTTCTTTTTTTTTTTACCTCTTCTACCAACTATTATACCATTCATTATAAATATATTTAAAAAACTTTTTTCTATTATCAAGGCCAAGAGCCACTCGAGGATAAGGGTTAGTGAGGCATAATGATTGTCAGCTACAAGATGAGGAACACTATGAGAGTACTAACATTGATCGATGGTATGGACTGTGTTTGATTATTTATGGGGAGGTCCGTGACAATAATTTGTTGACATTGGATTTTGAAGACGACCAAATTGTAATCAACAGGAAAGCAGTCCCGCGGTAATGTGTTTCACAGGCGGGAAGCTCTTGCAAAGAAGCTTTGTTCATGGAAATTCTGCTGGACGCTAGGAACATAAAGGGAGAAAGAAATGTCCTTTTCTATTTTAGTAACAAGACAAGTTTAATAATTTTCGATTAACACTCATTTAATTTCTAAACTCTTTGCAGAAGTGGAAGTGACGTAATGGTTACCGGACTTTAAATCTGGTTTACTGAGTTCAAGTTCATGCCAGGGCTGTAAATTCGGTTTCTCTAATATTTTTTAGAAATCCATGAATCCATCTCTCCTGTCCCTAGCGGTGGCTAAATAGAGTAGACTCTTACTTCTTGGTGGGGCAACTGGTCTAGGAGAAGGAACACTCTGAAATAACACCAGTCCTTCTCTGCTTAACAAAGCATTGCTTCCAGCTGACAGGAAAAGTGTGGTTAGTGATTGTACAACTCTTACTTCATAATGAACGTCCTTACCGCACAGGTCAATCTTTCAAGAGAGAGAGAGAGAGAGAGAGAGAGAGAGAGAGAGAGAGAAAGAACAAGGAGACCAATTAATGAAGATTTAGTACTTGCTTGTGAAACAATAGCAGACCAACTTGTTAAGTTAAAGACTTGAAGGAAGACTATGGAAAATAAAGGTCTGAGTGTGAATGTTACCAAGACCAAAGTGATGATTAGTAGTTGTAGTGTCAGAAAGAGGAAAGTTCCCCAACTCAGTTTGTGGAAAGGGAGTTAGGAGCAATTCAATTTTTTGTTGTACTTGTTAGCATTGGTTACACAAGAAGTGCAGTGGAATAACAGGTAGGTTGAGCGATGATAACCAGTTTGTGTGCAAGAAGTGTAAGACAATGGAGACGGATGAGAACTCAGACGTGGCGAAAGTATATTTAGATAGCGAGGCTATTGAAGTTTTGTTAACTTAGTGATACCATTGGTGCACAGGGAGGAGCTGATGCTGGTGTGATTTCAACAGTTAGAAGTGGATGGAGTAAATTCAGGGAACTTTTGTTACTACTAACCAGCAGAGCATTACCACTGTTGACCAAGGGAAGAGTCTAGCAGGCATATGTACGTAGTATGATGATGTATGCAGTGAGGGTTGAGTGGCCAGTGAGGGTTGAAGATATGTGTTGCATGGAAAGAAATGATATGAAAATGATATGATGGATATGTAATATGAGTCTTAAAGACAGACTTAGGTCTGATGACCTCAAAGTAAGATTAAATCTAGCTAGTATAGAGAGATGTGTGTAGAGCAGAAGACTTTGTTGTTTTTGTCACACTGAAAAAAAGTGGATGAAAGTGCTTGGGTCAGTAAATATAGAACAGTTGAGGTATTAAGGTCAGTTGGTAGGGAAAGGTCAAAGAAAACATGTGCGGAAATAATAAGGATAAATAAAGATCTGGCTAGATAGGTTAATTTGGAAATCAATTTTTAAAAGCCGTCCAACACATGCCAGCATATAAAACAGACGTTAAACTGAATACGATGATGAGTAATTAATAGCTAAATTTCGTTTTGAGATTCACGTGTACAGGTTGTCTAAATACAGAGTTGTTTCTCTTTATTTATAAATTGAGAAACAAGAAACAAAAGAAAATGGATGAGCGTTGCAGTTTAAAAATGTAAGGAATAAAAGGAAAGAACTTGAACCGAGTATTTTTATGGAGTTTTTGGGAAAACCGCTTAACAGAATCTGATGACATAATAATAGCAAATCTTCTCATACTCATGTCCGTTAAACAATAACGGAACGATGTGGCACTCACTGTGTCTGGAATAACTGTATTTGCAGACCAAAGTTGCAGTCACACCTGCAGTGCATCCAATTAGACAACTGATAACGACACATGCAAGGAATTTCAAAATTCCAAAACCAACCTAAGAACAAAGAAAAAAAAAAAAAAACATTTTTTGAAATTATTACTTGACAGACTTTGTGCAAATAAAATGGATTCTTCAATACAAAAACAAAATCAACAAATTAAATAAATGCAAAAATCCTCACAAATAAACTGATTTCCTGATTAAAGAAACTGAAAATTCTCTGTAGATTTAAAAAAAACAAAAAAAACAACATAAAACTTTTAGAAATAAAATTCAATCTATTTATCATTTTTATTTTTTCATCCCAGGAAAATGTTTATCTTTTAGTTAATGAATTGTAAACACGACACAAACATTCCCTGCACCGATTTTTTTAAAGACAATTTTCTGTCTCTACAGATATAGCGATTTGCAAAGGGTCCATATGATTAAAAAAAAAAAAGCACTTGCAAGAAATGAGTATCCAGAGGATTTCAGTACTTAATGAGTCAGTTGACAGAGAATCCAGAGTCATTCTCGGAAATGGCTGAAGCAGTTTACAATTTGAAAACCACCTTCTTTTCTTCTCTCTTATCTTTTTTTTGAGGAAGTTTTTCAACTTCATTTTTATTTTTTTGAGGTGCTAAAATTGTTTTTAACCCTAACTCTAACATAACCCTTCGCATGCCTTAGTGGTGTCGTCTGCCTTTTTACATTTTTTCGCGGCTTTCATATCGCAAACTGCTTCGGCCGTTTCCAGGACTGGCTCGAGATTATCCGTCGATACTCGGGACTGACTACGTAAGTACTGAACTCCTCTAGATTACCTATTCCTTCCAAATACCCCCCAAAAGAAAGAGTGGATTACCGACTTACATGTTCTCCTGTTATTTGAGTCATTTTGTTAATGTTAATCATTACTCGGTAAAGTACAACACTGACGCCATCTAGAGGAGAAAAAATATAAATATGATAACATAAGAATAAAAATATAAATATGATAACATAAAAATATAAATATGATAAGAATAAAAATATAAATATGATAACATAAGAATTAAATATAAATATGATAACATAAAAATAAAAATATAAATATGATAACATAAAAATAAAAATATAAATATGATAACATAAAAATAAAAATATAAATATGATAACATAAGAATAAAAATATAAATATGATAACATAAAAATAAAAATATAAATATGATAACATAAAAATAAAAATATAAATATGATAACATAAAAATAAAAATATAAATATGATAACATAAGAATAAAAATACAAATATGATAACATAAAAATAAAAATACAAATATGATAACATAAAAATAAAAATATAAATATGATAACATAAGAATTAAATATAAATATGATAACATAAAAATAAAAATATAAATATGATAACATAAGAATTAAATATAAATATGATAACATAAAAATAAAAATATAAATATGATAACATAAAAATAAAAATATAAATATGATAACATAAGAATTAAATATAAATATGATAACATAAAAATAAAAATATAAATATGATAACATAAAAATAAAAATATAAATATGATAACATAAGAATTAAATATAAATATGATAACATAAAAATATAAATATGAGAACATCATACAAAGTCACCATGCAGTGTACAGAGAAACTGTTGGCGTACTCTCTAGCATACACAGTTGCTCATAGAGCAACTAACCTTCTTTCTTTCCAGCAAAGGCCGGAGTAGAGAATTTGAACGCTTACTAGACACTGTCCTCGAGTGTCTAAGCTCTCTCTGTAGAACAGGGGTTTACCAGGACAACATGGCATAAATATACTTTCCTCTATAAGTAATTTTATTCAAATTTTATTCAAAATAACATAGTATTCGAAGCCCTAATAAGATCCCTTCGGTATGGCTACTCAACACTGGCTCATACGAGGAATGGTGCACCTTCTCCAAACGATGTTGCCTCTAGTAACAGTAGTAAGCTGAATATTCCACCAGACTAGATAAATTCTTGTCCTGGAATCCTGTAAGACCAAGAGACCACAAGAAATATATATATATATATATATATATATATATTTATAAATGTTTTTGTTCTTATTTCTTGTAATCAATACCAGGGTTCGTTCCTATAACCCTAACCCTAACTCTAACCACAGGACATTTGAGTTGTGTTCACTTGTTGGTATGTTCTTCAGTATTCGTGTGACATACCCCGTGTCTGTGGACATAGATCACGATATTCTTGTGCTGCAACGTGGGCCCTGGTTTAATGGTGGTTTATTTACTTGATATTGGCCATCATCAAACCTCATCATTGTGAAGACTTTCCAAGCCACTTGCATCCCTCGCTTCCATTTCCTCTGGTGTGGTATCTGAGAGTTCGGTCTGGTAGCATGTAGGTCACGGTTCTGCGTCAAATTGTGTCAATAGGTATGGGATAGTAAGGAGTGTCTTTTATTGGGTCTATCTCTCAGAGAAAATGGCGATTTCTCAGAGAAATGCATATGTTTCTATCACTCTCTAAAATTTTTCCCATAAACGTGGGTATAGGCCGAGTTGGTTCTATATCTGGACACATTTTCTAATTTTTAGTTCTTGGAGTGGGTGTTGTAGCACCTTTTTTTTCCAGGTGTATTTTAGCCATCACTATTTCCCTATACTGCCTCATTTAACTCGACTGTTTGTGAATTCGGTATTTGTCTTGGAGGACTGGGAGATAGAGCTTTATCATATAGCCATACAACATCATTGTTGAAGACATTCCAGGTCATCAAGAAGACACAATTCTTTTTATGAAAGAGTACTGCTTTATGCTAAGTGGAAACCATCACTTCCTCCACTAGACTGCTCCACCAATAGGCGAGAATATATATATATACATATATATATATGCTCGCATATATATATCTATACAAGGCCTGTCTAAAAAAATATCCAACCTTAGACCAGAACAAATATTTCAAATACCTGACGGGGTTGGGACCCTAATCCCCTTCAAAGTAGGCCCCTTGAGCTTGCACACACTTAGCCCATCGATCCATCCACTGCCGGAAACACCTCTGGAAGTCTTCTTTTGGAATGGTGTTCATCTCCACCGTCACGTTCCGCATTATCTTTTCTCTAGTCTCAAAACGGGAGCCTTTCAGGGGCATTTTCAATTTTTGAAACAACCAGAAGTCGCAAGGAGCCATGTCTGGAGAGTAGGGAGGTTGGCAGACAACTGAAATTCCATGTTTGGCCAATGTTGGATCAATTGGAATGAATGTGCGGGGACATTGTCGTGATGCAGTTGCCAGTTTTTGCCATCCACATGTCTAGTCTTTTGCACCAAACTGCGTCACAGAGACGCCAGAGGACATCTTGATAGTACTCCTTTGTCATTGTTTGTTCTTCCGGTGCGTATTCGTGATGCACAATTCCACGGATATAAAAGAAGATAGTCAGCATCACCTTGCTTTTGCTTTGCACCCATCGCACTTTTTTTGGTCTTGGAGACTCGGGATGCTTCCATTGTAACGACTGTCTTTTTGTTTCTGGGTTGTACCCATACACCCATGACTTATCTCAAGTTATCACAATGTTCAAAAACCCAGGATCAGTGTTGGCGATTTCCAGAAGGTCCTGTGCAACTTGAAAACGGAAGTCTTTTTGTTCCTACGACAACAACTTGGACACAAATTTCACAGACACTCTGCGCATTTTCAAATCATCACACAAAATTGCATGTGCAGAATTTTTACTCATTCTGACCTCTTGGGCGATCTATCACACGGTTGAACAATGATCTTCCATCACCAAATTTCGCACCCTCTCAACAACAGCTGCACTCCGAGCAGTTTGGGGCCTGCCAGAACGCTGGTCACTCTCTGCTGATGTGCAGCCATTTTTGAATCGGTTGAACCACTCCTTAATTTGTGTTACCCCCATCGCATCTTCTCCAAACACCTGCTGAATCTTACGAATTGATTTGCTCTGAGAATCACCAAGCTTTTGACAAAATTTGATGCAGTACCTTTGCTGAACACGTTTAGTCATCTTGAGAGAATCGGTGATCCGACGAACATGTTGTGTAGCAGCTCACTCAGCGACTGACAGGCAGCGACATATGTGCAGGAAGGCTGGGATAAAATTCACACATACGCATGAAGGTGTCTTTCTTCACTGTGTAGAGTGGTGCCACCCTATCGTCTCTATTTTGCACAGAAAAAATAAAGGTTGGATACTTTTTAGACAGGCCTCGTATATATATATATATATATATATAGTTATCCACAGACAGCTGTTTAGTTTTTTCACGGTTTATCAGTGTGGCTAGATGTAGTAAGCATATCAATCTAGAGATTTGAAACCTGAACGCCAGTCACTACCAATCGTGACCACTGGTGTCTGGAGTCTCTACCAACTGAGCCAATGGACCTGCTAATAGAAGTGGAAGAAATTATATCATTTTTAAATTAAATTATCCATTTGTTTACATTTTTACGATACTGATAACTGAGAGGACTCAATTTTTTTACGGAAGAGTATTGTTTTATGCTGAAGTGGAAACCACTTACAACTGTGGTTGGTGATAAGAAGGATATTCAACCATAAAAGCATGCGCCATTTAAAGATGATAGACAGCAAACAGTCAAGAAGCTGCAGGACCATTGATAAAAGTGCCAATGGTGTCATGGATGGTAGGGTCAGAAGTTGTCTGAGCATATCGTCATCTAGCAAAATCCCACAGAATACGTTTAGACATGCATCTCTAAATGTTGGTACAATGAGAAGAAAAGCTGAAGAAGTAGTGGAGACCCTGTCTCACAAAAAGCTTGATCTTTGCTGCCTTCAGGAGACGAGATGGAGAAGTGGTTCAACTCGAATGATATGGGGAAAGATATCAAGGTACAAGTTTTTGGTCTGGCAGCAACCAAGGTATAGCAGAAGTTGGTGTCTGACTGGCAGAGGAATGGAGCATGTGATGGCCAACACTTTGCTTAGGAAAAGTGAAAATCATCTGATCTCATACAACTCTGGAGAAGTAAAAATGCAAGTTGGCTACGTCTTGCTGAGAAGGAGGGATCTTAAATGCATAATGAATTGATGTTCTTTATGCATTTAGTCATTCCTGGCAACAAATGTGTAACCCAACACAGGCTTCTTGTGTGTGATTTCAGGGTAACGTCACATCCTGATATTCGCCACAAATTTCATCCTAAAATCAGATTCTGGAGGCTCAAAAACCAAGAGGTGGAGGGCACAAATTCAAAGATGCTTTTATTGAAGGCACGATGAATTACCAGGCTATGAATGTGGAGGGATGCTGGTAACAATTGAAGGAAGGTCTCTTGAGCAGTGCTGTTAACGTCTGTGGTTATACGAAGAAGTGCTTATGGAGGAAAGTAACTTGGTGGTGGAATGATGGAGTTAACGCTGTGATATAGTGGAAGACGAGCTGTAACGAGGCTTGGAAGAAAGAAGGCAATAGAGAAGAGTACACAATTGCAAGAAGCCTTGCAAAAAAGGTTGTGTACGCCACCAAGCATGATGTTGCCTCAGCCAAGTTTAGTGATATTGACCCCAAAAATAACTTCATCTACAAAGTGGCAGAGCAGATGAGAAGGGAGAACCAGGATGCTATAAGTGTGAAGTGTTTAAAGAATGATGATGGGCAGATGTGCCAAGATAACGTGGCTAAGCATAAAGCGTGGTAAGAGCATTATGAAACGTTGCTTAATGTTACATTCCCTTGGACCATCTAATGTTAGAGCAACCAGTGCAAGGCCCAGCATCACAGATCAGCTAAGGCACGATTGAATATGCTATAGGCAAAATGAAGAATGGTAAAGCTGCAGGACCGTCTAGTATAGTCCCTGAAATGCTGGTAAGGTCGGCATTCTAATCTTAACAGACATAGTGAATGCTATCATAAGAGAAGAACGTGTGTTAGAGTGCTGGAGTGAGAGTTATATTGTCAATTGTTGCAAAGGGAAAGGAGACACACAATCATGAGATAATTATAGAGGCCTGAAACTCTTAGAAACAGGAATGAAAGTGATTGAACATGTAGCAGACATCATCATTAGACAGCAGGTTGACATAGATCAGATGCAGTTTGGCTTTATACTTGGCAAGGGCACAATTGATACCATATTCATTGTTCGCCAACTACAGAAGAGATATGTCTGTGCAGACAAAAACCTCTACATGGTATGCAAACCAAATCTATCGCATCACCAAAGAATCCTTGCTGCATCATTCACAAAATTTTAAATAATTCCAGCTTTGGAGGTTTTACTCAACAGCAATGGAATTTAATTGTTCACTATGCAGGACTTAATCATAACTTTTCTTCTGGAAGTTTTACTTTCCTATTTGCAGTAACCTCATCTCTATTTCTAAACTTGAATGTTGTATCAGTGAAAGAATATTCAACTAAGTATTTATCTTGATCAAAAAGAGCATCAATAAAAACGTCCAGCCATGTTTTTCCGGTGACAGTTTTCGTGCATGCACTATCTAATATGCACATTCCAAAACACTCCTTAACCAACCCAGAAGCATGGAGTTCTGTGTTAAATAGGGTTATGTGAATCTCTTGTATGCTTTTTCTATTTTTCTGATGATGTCTACAATCTCTTGAAAAGTGTTTTGTAGAGTCACAATTAAAGCATCTCTTAATTTTTCTATCCTTGCCTATTGGATTTGAACCTATACTGGAGTCATAAGTTCTGCTGGGATATTTTCAACCGCCTCTATAATTTACTCATTCACGCCAACTTCTTGTTTGAAATCAAAACTCCAAAGAAGATTTTAAAAATAATATTGGTGAATTCAAAATCAAATATCAAAAATATTAAGGTGGATCTGCAGTGATGTGCTTTGATAAGTCCCTTTTAAATATTTGTTACTGTTAAATATATGTAAGTATACTATAAGGTACACTAAAAAATTAATTTAAAAAAAAGAGAGAGTCACTCTAGTTTAACATATATGTGAGTATGTAGATACTTCATGAGCTGACCCCCGCTCTTGTCTTGCATAGTCCTGGTCACTCTTGATGCCGAGACTCTTAAAATGACAGGATGGCATCATACCTCTTGGGGAGAAGGCCATCTTTAGCCTTTGTTTGAGTGTGATGGTGTCACGATAAAAAAAATGGTTTCTGGTTAACCACGTAACCAGTTTACGAGTAAACTTTTTTTGTCAACCAGCCTAGTAACCCCTTTCCTCCCTATTGGACTCTTGAAGGGCTTATTTTTGTTTTTTAGCTAGCCTGTTTAGAGTCCAGGGGATTGACTGCTGGTGGTTGGGTCTCTTTCAGGCTGTTTGTCTTGAAGTGATTCTACCTTTCTCTTTCTTTTTATTATTATGCCTTCTACAAATCCACACAACAAACACCTTACTATTTCCTATAGTAGCATCAGAGGTCTCAGGTCAAATTTTCCTAATGTTCAGTCTTTTCTCTTGGGCAAATCTTGTCACATCCTTGCTCTTTGTGTTTGCTTAGACTCTTCCATGCATTTGCATGGTCTTGCTCTTTTTCTTCGCAAGGATCTCCCCATTGCACGTGTCCCCAGCCTTGAATCTTATGGATGTCCTTTTATGTGTCTGAGGTTGCCTTTGCTGCACTCCACTTCCTATTTGCTCTTTATGTACCATCCCCCTTCTGACAATGACTGCTCTGTTGTTGATGCTATATCCAGCAGTATTGATGATGCATTGCAAATTCATCCGTCAAACTCCATCTTTGTTTTTGGATGTTCAATATGGCTTTTGTGGTTTTCGTTCAACTGCTGATCTTTTAACTGTTGTAACTGAGCAGATCCGTCAGTTTATGGATAATTCAGGAGAGGGTAGGACCATTGCGCTTGATATTTCAAAGGCGTTTGACAGAGTGTGGCATTCTGGTCTCCTACACAAACTTCAGGATTATGGTATTGATGATAAGATTCTTGACATTATTAGGTCTTTTCTGTCTGATCGAAGCTTGTAGGTAACCATGGACGGTGTCTCTTCTTTCTCTTTTCCTATCAATGCTGGTGTTCCTCAGGGCTCTATTCTAGGCCTAACACTGTTTCTTTTTTATATAAATGATCTTCCAGAGAATATTAACATCTATGCTGATGATACCACTCTCTATTATGGTGTTGCTTCTCACCCATCTCTCTCAGATCAGTTGAAATATGTAGCTGATCTAGAAGTTGACCTGGGTTCAGTCGTGGATTGGGGTATGAAATGGCTGGTTTCATTTAATCCAGTTAAGACTCAGCTCGTGTTTTTCAATCGTAGGTGTGTCCCTTTTCTTCCTGAGATTATCATGGATGGCTCTGCTCTTGAGAAATCGACTCTGAAACTTATTGGTCTTTCTCTCTCATCAAATCTTTCTTGGAGTTCATCCATTAGATCCATTGCTTTTTCTGCTTCTCGTAAAGTTGGTTCTCTCTATCGCTTTAAACACTTTCTCACACCTGAGGCTATTCTCTATCTCTACAAATCCACAATTAGACTATGTATGGAGTACTGTTGTTATATTTGGGCTGGTGAATCTCTGTCCCATTTGAGGGTTCTTGATAAGGTTCAGAAACGTATCTGTAATTTTTTTAACCCTACCCTTTCTTCTTCTTTACACCCTCTCTCTCACAGACGTAATGTTGCTAGTCTCAGTCTTTTCTATAAATACTATTATGGCATGTGTTATTTAGAATTATGTGATCTGTTCCTGCTTCTTTTGTTCCAGCTCGTTTGACTCATTGGTCTAGTGGTCTAGTGGTCTCCATTAATTCGCTGTTTTGATACCTCATTGTAATACAGCTTCTTATTCTAGTAGCTTCTTTCCAAGAACCGCAGGCTTGTGGAACTCTCTTCCTGCTGACTGTTTTCCTCCTACTTATAACCTTGATCTTTTCAAGACTAAGGCTAATAGGAATCTCCTGATTTTGTGATAACCATATTTGTTCTTGTTAGCTCCTTACATCAAGTGGCTTAATGCCTTGTCTAGAGCGATTTCCATAAAAAAAATTTTTTAAATGTATTCTCGTTTTCAGTTACTGTAATCCAGTAATGAATGTAGACGTACTCCTCATCAACGTCACCGCAATGAACACCGGCCGATCAATCTCAAAACTCCAAAACTTCAAACTCAATGTTCTCTCTTAGCTCTCCCAGCTCTCACTGCCGCCTTCCATTTTCTTCCTTCCACATATGCTAATCAGCTGTGCATACAAAAGGCCACCTCTGTGAAGAGACCCCCACCCACTGGCGGATGTACAGTCCTGACATTCTCTTCTCGGCTGGTAGGTGGTATTCTTTATTGTCACAGTTACAAAAACCTGTTCAGATTTTACACCTGGTGTTCGCATCTGGCCATTCATTGTGACAGGATCCCCCAAAATCTTTTCGATCGTTTTCATTAGAGACATTTGCTGTAGTTAATAAAAAGAAGCATGTACACCTTCCGGTAATTCAACTTTAAAATTATTCAGTTTGTGATAGGGGTATTCAAATTGTATCAAAAAGTCAGTAATATTTACACCGGAAAGACGCCTGTAGTCATAAAATTCCTGAAAGACTAAATAAGCCCGGATGTCTTCATCTTTTAAAAACAATGTGTCCAATTTGTTTGTTATTTTCTGGACGCCGTTTTCTTGACCTATTTCCTGGGCATGTCCCTTACACAACTTTTCGCTCTTCCAGTTAAACGGAGAAATACTGCTGACCCCTTATTTAAGTTTGTATATACTTGCCATATTGATCATTCTTCCATTCTAAATAGCAATCTTCGTTTTCCAAGGCTGGTGGCGATTTTAAAGCTTAACTTGCCATCTTCAGACGCAGTATATGTAGCAATGTGTAGAACACGAAACAATATTAAATATTCCACACTGGGTCTCGTTCTGTTGCCAATTGTCAAAGTTCGCCACGTTTGTCTATATCATAAATACAACAACACAATCTCTTTCGTCTTAGAAATTGAAAAACTCCATTTTCTATCAGAAGTCAACCTCGAATTAAGGGAGATTACTCTTATCTCCAAATGGTCCAAGAGAGATAACTCATAATTCACAGGGTGCGGGTGGATGACACTTACAGTGATAGCTTTAAAGTCAAGGTTGGGGTTCACGAGGGATCTGTCCTTATCCCTCTATTTCTTTATCATAGTCTTGGAGGCACTGTCAAGAGAGTTTCGGTTAGGCTGTCCATGGGAATTACTCTATGCTAATGACTGAGTTATCATTGCCGAGTCCTTGGAACAGTTAAAGAATAAACTGGAAATATGGAAAAACGGTCTGGAGGTCAAGGGTTTGAAGGTGAACATCCCTAAAACCAAAGTAATGGTGTATAGCTCGGGTCTACAACTCCTGAGGGACTCTGGTCAGTATCCTTGTTCTGTGTGCCGGAAGAGTGTTGGAAGCAATATGAAACAATGTAACCTGTGCCTATTGTGCATCCACAAAAAGTGAAGTGACCTGAATGGTAAGTTAGCTCCGAACCCCAGCTTCAAGTATAGGAGATGTATGGGACAGGTGTATCCTATTGACGGTCGTCCTCATAAAGAGATGCTACTAGATGACAATACCCTGGTGGTAGTAAACTCTTTCTGCTATCTAGGAGATATGCTGAGTGCAGGTGGTGATTGTGAACTCAGTATAGCCCCAAGGGTGAAGACAGCTTGGGCGAAATTTCGTGACTTGTTGCCTCTGATAACATTACGAGCTGTCCCTCTCTACATCCAGGGTAAGTTGTATAGCAGCTGTGTCAGGAGAATCATCATATATGGCAGAGAATGCTGGGTCCTCACTCAGCCCTCTCTTGCTCGTCTGCAGCGCAATGACAGATCCATGATCAGATAGATATGCAATGTGAAATCTGACCAAACCCAACACACCAGGTCAGAGGATTTGCTGAAAGCACTACAGCTGCTCAGCATGGAGGTTATCATTAGGATGAATCGATTACGCTGGTATGGTCATAAACCGTTGCAGAAGCATAGATGTCCTAAATCGCAAGAAGGTTGGCCGACCAAGGAAAACTTAGGAGCAAGTAATTAGACAAGACTGCACAGAGTGGAATTTGGAGACAGTTGACCCGAAATGGAGAAATGGAGATTGGGTTTGCGTAATATCAGAAAACGTCTGACCCCCTGAACAAGAGAAAAGTGTCATTAAATGAATAGAAGAAGAAGAAGAAAAAGAAGAAGAAAAGGAAAAAAAGAAGAAAACGTAAAGAAGAAGAAATACATATGCAGTCTGTGCCGACACTGTGATACTAGGGTTACTGCTGTCTCTTTTTTCTCACACATAAATAAACACATACATTAATTCACCATTAATGTTGTACGCATCACCACCGTTGTCATTGCTGTCACCGTCTTCTATGCGTACATTCAATGTATGTATGAGTAGAATTTAACATAGACTAAAAAGAAAAATGTATGAAATTGTTTGTGAACTTTGAGACCGAAACCAGGCTGTGATTTGTTCATTTGAAGCCATCAAAACTTAATTAAATGTAGATTAAAATTATTTTTATGATTTTATTCGATGATTAAATATATCAATTTCTTAATCAAAGAAGAAGTGAAACCGGAAAAGAATATTTACCATTCAAAAGTGACTCTCCAAAGACAACAATATGCAATGGTTTATTGACGCCAAGTTCTGAGAAAACGGCCAAGACCTACAAGAACAACAGACGACCTAAGATGGTGGCTTTTAAAATAAGTTTGAAACAATATCGAAACCAAATCAGGAAATTTTGATCAGCAAATGACGTTTTCGATTTGAAAACGTCATTTGCTGATCAAAATTTGCTGATCAAAATTTGCTGATCAAAATTTGCTGATCAAAATTTCCTTCGTAAAAAAATTGATTGTTCAGTATTGCAGAAATTGAAACTCTGAAACTAAAAAAAAAATGGGTTTCTTTTTCTAGAATAATGGCTTTCTCAAGAAATACTCTTTTTACTTTTTTATTTGTATATATAGATGGAATTAAGTCCTTTTATTTATTATATAAATACATTATTTAACATTTGACAAAATATGAATATTAGATTTAAATTTCAAATTCGTGAAAATCTTTTTTCAACAGCCAAATTTGAAAAGCCTATATTCGGAACATTAGAAAGTTTCATTGGATGTCCAGCTGGCTTGGCAGGCCGAGAGCAGGCTCAAGGCGTTCCCTTGAATAATGGCGATAGAGAGACGTTTGTAGAGCCAAGTCAATTCACGATGGTCTCCAGTGTGGTGTGTCATTAATAGACACAGGCGGTTGAGGAAGTCCTGCGTGGCAAGGCCAATCGCTACACTCGTATCTACGGCAACTGGTTGGAATATAAATCTGTTGAGAAGACTGGTGTATTTTCATCGCTTATGGTCCTCTGCTGACGCTGCTACATGTCCAGAATTACCGTTACTTACGAGGGCACAAAAGTGTCGACACGGGTTCCATCCCATAGTAGCGACTTGCCGTCTAGGAGAACAAAGTAACCATAATATCAGCCTTTTTATCCATTACCTTTAATTCTAACCAGAAGTTACTTCAGAATTTACAGTTTAAAGGCTTCAGAATCACTTCAGAATTTACAATGGCCATAAAGAAATCGCTGGTGCGACCATTTTTTTTTATAAGAAGACAGAGTTATTTTTTTTGGCAGATGTTCATTATTTCAAAAGGAATATTATTATCAACAGTAAACTATAGAGATTAGTGTAGAAAGCGTCATCGAATTTCCAGGGGGTTCCACTAATAAAATATATAATTTATTGAATAAAAACTGAAAAGTTCATTAAAATTGGATAATCCTTTGATTTTTGATGATTAAAAAAATGAACACTTTGATTTGCTTACAAAGAAAAGTCTTCTCGTACGCCCCCTTCCACCCATCATAGATTGAAGGGAGAAGGCTGTATGATTCCTGAATGTTTAAGCTGTTATGTAGAATCAATCCCTGTGCAATATGCAATTACACCGAGCAGAATTTTTAATTTGTATTATTTGTACAAGGTGGTCACTAGAAAAGCGGGAAATTTGAGGTTGTAAATTTTATTGTTTAAATTTAATTGCGTCTGGCTTATTCACTTCTTCGATTTGCCCGGACGACATTTTGAGCATCTGTGAGTGTATTATAATATTTGTCTTTGAAAAACTTTATAAAAGTTATTCTTTGCAAAAATAAATTACCGTAAATTACCTTTTGACAAATTTCCCGCTTTTCTAGCGACCACCCTGTATTATTCGGACTACTGTTCTCATCTTGGATGTTATTCTCACAACGTTTCGGCCGATGTAACCTCCCACCTTCTTCAGCTGCATCTTGTTGAACTTGGAAATCTATACGGAATTTCGAACTAAACTATTTTATCCACAAGGGGTAGTTTCTTCTCGTTCCATCAGCCATGACTGGGTAGAAGTCTTAGGTAATTTTTATTTTATTCCTAGTTAGTATCGCCTCTAGTGAGGATTGAACCTACAACCTCCAGAAGACCGTCATTTGAACTGAATTTACTTAATACCTTCATCCGTTGCGTGCCATGCCCATTTAAAAAAAAACTTTTGTTCGCCCCAAACAAGACATATTGCCACTGAAGGGTAAAGGGCTACTGTGATATAGGTCAGATTTAAAGTGAGGGGGGGGGGGTCAACCTGGATGGGGAATTGGGCAGAAAAATGTTTGTACATTTAAATTTCTGCATGTTAGTACGGTCGGGGAAACAGGAAGGCAAGAGGTCCAAGGAAATATGCTATTAGAGTTGAAAATCTTCTAGATACCTCTACAATGAAGGGGTGGGATTTTGCTGCTAGTCGGGTGGGTCGGAGGTATTTACATTGTGAGAATAACATCCATGATGAGAACAGTACTCTGAATAATCCAAATAATCCAAATTATCAATCCTTATCTAAAAAAATTCCAAAGCAGGATTTTTAATATCTTTTCTCTTAAAAAGAATGAAATAATTAAGACTTCTTCGAGGTAGTGTTTTTGCATGAATGACATTTCAACATCGTTTTGCATGTTGAGAAATACTCACAGCCACCGGGTCAACGGCCACAATGAAAGCCGAGAAGACAAATATTTGTTTGAACAAATTGTGCGATGGTAAAATCAAAGCTGAAGTCTGCGAAAGTCCACAAAGAAAAGGAGCTGCAAAGAAAGAAACAAAAACACAGAATTCAGCAGATGGAACATTTTTCTTTTTGTTAGGAATTTTTTTTTTAATAGTAATTGCTCCAGACAAGGCATGAAGCCACTTGAAAAAAAAAAAATTACTTCAAGGTCAAAAACTAACTGATAAGTTGCTGGATGGATAGATTCCGACCGAGAAAACAGAAATTCTTCCCCCTCTGTCAGTCAGAAACATCACGCATGGAATGTTAGGACTAAAGGACAAAATAAGGGAAGCGAGAGTTACAAGGCTGCCGAAAGTAAAGATAAGGTCCACTTTCTACTCTCCTAAATTGTCTCTGTCTAATTGGTGTCACTTGAAAACAAAGCCCTATACTAAACACAAATTTTTTCCAAATCTCAGATCAACTTACGGCACGTGTACCCTCCAAAATACCCCCAACGCACCTGACTAGCAGCAAAATCTCACCCTCTTTACTGTATAAGTCTCCAGATGGCGGAAGATTTTCTACTCTGATAGCTTCTTTTCTCGGACAGCTTGCCTTCGGAATTCCCTTCCTGCTCACTGTTTCCCCGACTGCAACAACATGCAGAAATTTACATGCAATACGAGCAAACATCTTGCTGTCCAACTCCCCATCCAGGTTTTCCCCTATAAATCTGGCTCCTATCACAGTAGATCCTTGTGCATTAGTGGCAATATACTTTGTTTGGGGTAAACAAAAGTTTAAAACGAAAGGAATAAAAAAGTGTAGTATTAATTTTTTAGTGAGGACTTTTACAATAATACCATGGATTCCCTATTTAATGCCTCCCCACGAGAACAGAGTTGGACACAATGTCGGTTTTTATTGTGGGGAAAATTCACTGCCTCCAAAAAGAGGCACTCTGGATTGCCTCAGTTTAGAAGTTTAGTATTAGAACAAGAGATTTGCTGCGGTCACTTTTTAAAAATGCATGGAGTCTCAGAGAGAGAATTTGACAGTACGTCAAGGTAACATAGGCACAGTGGTGTGCAGAGGTCTGGTGATGCCTGGGAACATCTCCTTGATTGTATGCCCCAAAGACTCAAGTATAAGTCCCAGTACTCAGAAATATTATAAGAAAGGGAGATAGTTTGAATATGATTGGATGCCCCACCAATTTCGATGCCCGAGGCGACCACCCCATCGCCTCCTCTCACTCTGAGCGCAACTGCATAGGTGGAAAACAACTTGTAAAGAAGCAAATTTTCGCTGCTTATATTACATTTAATCACGCGAATGCCATCGATGATGAGCTGGAGAAACGACTCATCTGCATAGCCGACAACACAGATTAGTCGACTGCCTTGACTATTTGTTTACACAATGAAAGTTGCTGATGGGAAATGTAAATCGCCTCCCAAAATTTTAAATGGAAAAAGCAACTAAGTATAACTCAAGAGTTTTGTTGAGGGTCACCTTTTTCTTAATATGGGAAGTCCCAGATCATGTGACGAGAGAACGGTCAACCATTCATTGATTTATATAAAAGGTGTGAATCAAAACCTCTTTTCCCTTTTTGTCAGACTGACCATTACAGTTTCAACATGTTTGCCAAATCCCTTAACCCCACCTTTTTGATTTAATCACTAAAGTGACAACATTCGTTTTTCCACTGCTCTTATTTTATCCAGACAAGTTCTGTAACATGTGGCCCTCCTACACATCTTGGGAAGTCTGCTTTTTCCTATCTTTACAGAGAATTGTGACGTGTTGAATATATTTTGGATTATTTGGATTATTCGGACTACTGTTCTCATCTTGAGTATTATTCTCACAAAATATAGGTATCTGAATTTTCACAAAGTGCTTTCACCCTCTTTTTACCCTCTTAATCTCAAAGGGGCGAGGGAAGCGAAAACGTAATGAAGATGTTAACGTTGTGCTGATTTTTTTCCAACTGTCTTTCTCGACAAAAAATCTTATCTTTCAGAACATACTTTTTACTTTGGGCGCCATTTTTGCTTTTTGGTAAATATTTCTCTGAGAGCTAATTTTGTATGAAAAAAATGTAATTTCTTTTTTAGATGTGATTTTTCGCCCACGCCGCTGGTCAATTAATCTTATAGGATTGGGATATATGTCAATCCTATAAGTAAAAAATTACACAAGACAAACCCACAAAGCAGACATATTCTTTCTCAGCATTGTCTCTGGACACGTTTTTATTTTTTTAATATTCATTTCTTTTGGAGTCACCAAGAAAACAAATTATTCAGAAGAGGAGGGTTCGATATTTAGAGCGATTTTTTTTTTTTCATCGACCATCTGAAACTCAAACTAAAATACACTTTCTTGGCCTTTTGGCTTAGATCAAAACGTAGCATTTGTGCTGTTCTCGGTCAGATGAGGGAAAATCCTACTTGAGTGGGAAGAGAAGGGGAGGAAGGGAGAGGGGAAAGGGGAATAGAGAGATAGATAGAGGGAGAGAGAATGAAGAAAGGTAGAAAGAGATGTTACATATTTTTTTTTTACGCTTTCATTTTGTTATCCATGGTCCTCGAGCAACGCCGGGTAAATAAAAATAATAATTCAATATGTATTTATCAAAGTTACATGTAGGCGAGAAAAATACACACAGACACTCAAGATTTTGTCTGATGATTTTTATTAATCCTTTATCAATTACTTTCAATCAAATAAACATTTGATTAACGGAATTCGTCCAAGTTGCATCCGTCTATATTAACACAGATTATATCTTTTCACTTTTATTTGAGGTTCAATCTGATCTACACAGGGATCGAGTCATCGTCATCATCATCATCTCTGAGCAGGTCTTTATTTATCCCTCCTTCTCTCAAGTCCATTCTAACTACTTCCTCCCATGTTTTCCTTGGCTTTCCCTGACTAACTGACCCTACTACCTCAACTGTTCTACATCTACTAACCCAAGAACTCTTATCTATTCTTTCAAAATGGCCATACCATCAAAGTCTCCTGTTCTGCACACATCTCTCTATACTGTCCAGATAAAATATTTCCCTGATGTCATCAAATCTAAGTCTGTCTTCAAGAGGCACATTACACATCCATCGTATCATTCTCATATCATTTCTCTTCATGCCATGCATCTTCTCAACCCTCACTGGCCAGGTTTCACTTCCATACATTATTACACTTTGTAAACATGCTTGATAGACTCTTCCCTTGGTCGACAGTGATAATGCTTTGTTGGGCAGTAATGGCAGGAGTTCCCTGAACTTACTCCATCTACTCCTAACTCTTACAATCACTTTAGCTCCTCCCTGTGCTCCAATGGTATCACTAAAGTAACAAAACTTTTGAGCAACCTTAATAGCTTCGCCATCCAAATATTCCTTTCCACATCTGAGTTTTCATTGATCTTCATTGTCTTATACTTCTTGTCCACAAATGCTGCGAGAAAATGGCTGCCTAAGAGAAAATGAGCAAAGGGAAGTAATTCATTCCCAAAAAGTAAAATGGTAGATTGAAGAGTTCTTTTTTTTCCCATCAGCATAGTGCCAGAATGAGATTTAAAGAAAAGTAAAATTACGCCAAAAAATCGACGCAACACCAGACTAAGTAAAATTCTTCTTACCGATTAGAAAGCAAGCGGCCGCTGTACCCTGGAATAAAGAAGAAAATGAACATTTAAATGAATAGAAATTGAAGTACTGTCTATACTCACCAATTCCTCTGGCAATATAAGGTGACTTCTCTTTTCTCAATTCTTCTAATCATTCTAGGCTTACTTTTTCACTATTTCACTCCCTCCTTCCTTTATTTCAACCCTAAAACCTGCAGTCACAAGGCTTATGTCACGATAACACTGACCAAAAACAAAAACAGGCTGAACATCTTTTTTTATATCCTTAATTCCTTGTTCTTGTTTGTAGTTCAGTGAGGAAAAGGACACGAGTGTTAGAAGTGTGCATTTTTATATGTTCGTTTTCTATCTTTTTAAAATTTTTTTATTTTTATTTTCTTTCATTTGCCTCTAACATGTCCATAGGGACATTTTCAGAGGAAAAAAGGTTTGTACCATTGCATACCTCTTCCTGCCTGGTGCATAAACGAGTTGAGGGGACCTTTTTGTCCTGGGTGCCGGCCTGCCAGTTTAAATGTTTTGATTTATTCATCTTTTCATATTTTCTTCCTCTTTGTCCACGGCTTTTTAGTGATTATTCAAAGCTACCCTCAAAAAGAGGAGTACCCTCATCCGCAATCCGAGGGATGTGCTGGATGGCCTGAGGAGACGGCACAGAGAGAGAGAGAGAGGCAGACGGAGAGAGGCAGACGGAGAGAGAGAGAGAGTGATGAGGAGGCAGGGGTCAGCTTCTAATTTCTTATCCATGTCCACGTGTAACGCCGGGTAGCCTTGTTAGTATAGATAAAGAAAAGATTTCTGAAGCCAAAACGTTAAAGTTTACCAAGGGAGGTAATGCGGGAAATTATTTATAAATAAACAAGAGAAACTACTCTATAAATAGCATTTAGTATACCTATAGTTATCTCCCTTAATAAATTGACTCGTCTTTAGAATGATTGCAATGGTTGTAAATACAAATTGAACTAAAAATTACTTTTCTCTTCGAATATTTTAACGATACTGCACAAAATGGCAAAAAAATATGGCATTTTTGTTTAACCTACCACAAATAGAAATTGGATTTTAATCAAATTTAATTTTAGTTGGAATGGAGCAGAAACTATAAACTAACAGTAAAAACATTTCTTCAAAACTAACCAATCAAATCTCTTCCAAGTCAACCAATCAAATCTCTTCAAAGTCGACGAATCAAATCAAAACAGAGAATCATAAAACGTTTCATACTTACCACAACTGCAAACAACAGAACGACACCAAGATTGTCATAAAAGATTCGATTATTCAAACTGTACGAAGCTCCAAGAATTATACTAAAAAATATAGAACATAACATTCATTATATTTTGTCTGGATGTCAACTTATCCGAATCAATTAAAAGGCTTTGTTTATTGATATAATCAAATACAATTCAAATTCTAAATATCTAAAAATTATAAGCAAATTATAAGCATTAATTCGATTTTTTAAAAACAAACTCTAGAACAAGTTATGTTCGATCTTTAAGATATTGTGTTTGCAACTTCTGTGTGTTGAACTCTTTGTCACTGAAGAATATGAATTGGTATCGGAAAGTTCCTAGACGGTGTCGATGCTATGATTGTGTTTTAACAGAAATAAGAGCACAGCTTATGCTTATTGATGTTGGGCTGCTTTTTCCTAATGTGTGGAGTCCCAAGTCATGTGACACCAGAGTGGTCAACCAATAGTTGATTTAGCTAAATGTTACATGACAAAAGTCTTAATTGAATGGAGGAGTGATTGGTGGATGAGAGGTCAAAATTTAACCTTTAGTTACCGGAAGTTGGTTAAACCATGTGATTTTCAGAAGAAAGGAGATCTTCCTCTTCTCGGCTGACAACTCAAGCAGGTGGACATGAAACATGGTCGCTCCACGAAAAGCCCCAGTGAGGGTGTGGAAGGTCATGCACAATGTAGCTAAGTGTAATGAGACAAGTTATCTATCTGTCTATCCATCTGTGTCTATCTCTCTCTTTCTCCAAAGGGCAGCAAACACTTGTTAAAGCCCAGAGATCCCTGCCCCTGTTTGTGAATGTTCCAAGTTGTCTGCTGTAATAACTTTCTTATTAAAATTAAACATCGGCATCCGAGTGATTGTATCCACAGACGATCAAGAACCCGGGTTCCCGACGACAACGAGTTTATAATGGTTTGTACACGCCATGGACAATCGAAACTGCTACAAAAGGGCATGACTCACAAGACCACTTCCACTTTCCTCCGCTTTTGGGCTGATTGATGAAAGGGGAAACATGTTTGCCAAATCTCTCTTCCTTTTTCTCTTGTTTGGCTTAATCACCAAAGTGACAACATTCGTTTGTTCCACTGTTCCTATTTTGTTCAGACTAATCCTAGGACATGCAGTCGTCTCCTCACCACCAGACTAATTCTGTCGAGGTGCCTTTGAGACATTATGTGATAGAGTTGCTATCACATCCATACCTGTTATGTTCGACATGCTTCTACACACATCGGTAAGTCTGCTTTTTAATATCTCCATGTATTATGAAGTTTTCACATGTGTAGCATTTTTTGGTGTATTACTTGCAAGCGTAAATAAATCCTGTTATGTCTTTATAAGTCCAGATTTTAGTTATTTTTTTGTCTACCTCTTTTGTTTATGTGCAAGTTTTTACACAAGAAACCAGTCATTCTCATATTGATATTTGCATGTCATATCCAGGTGTGTTTATCATTGAATGGTGATAAAACAAAGACAGTGGGACATTCATGAGTGAAACTTGATGGACAAGTCAGGCATAGACTGAAGTTTATTTGTACCAAATATGGTTGGATTGCAGAAAAGATTGTGAATTTTATTAACGATTCCATGGGTGGCATTTTTAGGGGGGTACATCCTGTATTTCTTTATTGAGGTGTGTATGGGGGAGTCTTTTAAAAGATCAAAGCTTCTCACCACATCTGTCAACATTGACTACTGTTTTTTGCGTGAAAATTTAGTTGTCATTTATGAATTTCACCATTCTGGACTAACTTTTGAACCTCGACCATTTAGGTTCTCTCTTACACTTATGCTAACTAAGCAGATCAATTTGCCAGTATCACTACAGAAAGAAAAAACGTCACATCTTGGTCAACAATCGATTTATTCTACAAAATTCAAAATGAATTTTTTAGACGATATTTAGTCGAATACAGCTAACTCGAAGAAGCCTCCACTACGGCCTTCAGGTGGGACCTCAACCTAGAGCAATGCGGCCTTCCTTTGAGAGACGCCTGACGTTTGATCATGACAATCAGCTCATCCTTGATGTTGAAGGTGGTATGGTTGGTATCTTTCTCAGTTACACCCCACACAATAGTTCATGGGGTTGCAACCAGGTGAGTTGAGGGGCCAAATGTTGGAACTGGTGAAGTCGTAGAAGTTTTCAGACAACCAGTTCTGGATTTTTCCAGATGTGTGATACGGAGTTGAGTCTTGCTGCCATATATATAGCCTTCCTGTAGCCGTCCTCTTTATCCAGCACTTGACAACAATGGACAGCAACACAATATAGTCATCTGAATTGAGTCTGAATCCTTTTTTGAAGATGTGGGGAGGTATGATGTGGCCTTCACTGGAAACAGAACATCCCTGGCTCAACTGGGTGTTTGACCTTGTTGAGGAATTTTTTGGCTTTTGTAAGGCGGTTCTCTTGGGCCCTTTCAACTCTTGTATAAGAACTAGCCTCGTTCAGCGCTTTCTTCATAGTCGCCGCTCCATGTCCATCTCTCTCACCAAGGTTCGCATTGCTTTGCTAGGATCTTGCTGCATCTTTTTTGCAGCTTCTCAATAAATTTTCTTGTGTGAACATAGTCAGAACGTCTGCTATGATCCTTCCTGCTAGCCTCTGTTTTTACATCTCTAGCACAGTTCTTCAGCATTCAAAATATTCAAAGGAGAACTGAGCTGCATTTTTTAATCTGGTGTGAATGATCATAATGCCGGTCGTTTTCTACCAATATTCTGGCACTTTCCAGAGTCGACCATGGTTTCCAGCTTTCAACCCAACAGTACAGATATCTGTTACACTTTTCTGCTATTAAATGCTTCAAATGGTTCTTAAATGAAAAAGTATCAAAAAATCATAAAATTTGTCTCAAACACCCTGTAGATTTAAAGATGACTATGTTGTAGCCCCCAGAAAAGCACTCTTGTAGCAAAGTGTTCCACAGATGGAAAGTTCTTGGGAAGAAATTCTGTTCTTGGCACACAGAGGAAAAAAAAGGAAAATTCTTCGCAGTGGTGGTAGCTAGACCTGTTTTTGCTGTGAATGTTTTACAAGGAATAACCAAAGATTGGAGCTCAGTCGAGCACTTTCCATGGAAGTAACGACAGAGTAGAGAAAGACTAACAACCTCTGTTTTGTCAGAAAAGGGTTTTAGGGAAGAGAAGATATCATACCCATACTAGATTGCGAAGTTGATTTTATACTCTGTCAAGGTAAGAAAGAGTGCTCTGAGCGGCACCTCCCCAGATGTGTCATCAGTACTCCATCTTAGGACGTATCTGATTCTTATATAGGTAAATAATTGCATCAAGAGTCAGATATTTTCTGGAGCGATGGAATGATCCAAACATTTTCCCAGCAACTTTAGCAACAGATTGGATATAAGTCTTCCATTTTAGAGTTACGGCATGGTTTTGGCATTACCATCCAACGGTGGCGCACAGAGGATTGGTGATGCTCTGGTTATGTCTGGGGCAAATTTCTTGATTGTATGCCCTAAAGACTCAAGTATAAATCCTAGTACTGAGAAATATTATGAGAGAGAGAAATAGTTTGAATATTATTGGATGCCCCCCTCCCCCCTCCATTTGGATACCCGGGGGGGGGGGGACCACCTGTTATGGCCTCCCCTCTGTACGCCGCTGCCTCCAAACAATTTACTTTTATTTAAACTATGTTTTAAAATAAAATTACATTGAAAAAAAGAAACAAAATTATAGCAAATTCCATCGTACACGTGAAACGCCGAAATAAAAACTAGACCGAAAAAATGTATTTGTCATTTTTATTAGCACAGTCAAAAAGAGAAAATTCCGTTTGATGTTAGACATACGGAGGAAGAAAGAAAGTTCTTTGCAATCGTGGTAACTGGACGAGTTAGGTTTTGCTGTGAAAGTTTTGCAAGGAGCAACCAGAGATTGAAGCTCAGTCGAGCGGTTACCATGGCAGTAACAATAGAGTAGAGAAAGACTAGCAACGTCTCGTCAGTGAGAAAGGGGCTGTAGTTCACAACCCTACCCTAACCCTAACCCTACCCTTTAACTAGAAAATGATGAACTTAGCTATCCTTTTTCTTCGCTTGACAAATATAGTTTTCCTGCTTAAATTTTGTTTCAGTGCTTCACGTGTACGATAAAACTTGATTTTGAATAATTTACGTGACTGAAGCAGGAATTTACTTAAATCCTTCATTTCAATTTGTAACACAACTGATTATCATTTTTTTTTTGTTCTTTCCGTTTGACTGAAGAAAATTGTGATTTATTACTTACGGGGGTAAAAGAACGAGAAAGAACGTGTCGGGTGAAAAAGTTTCCGGTACAAAATAGTCAAGACTGGTGAATCTAAAAAAGAAAGAAAAATAAAATGAATTTAAAAAAAAAAGAGGGGGAGTATTTTCTCACCTAATTTGCCATTATTTGCCCCTGTTGTACACATAACTTCACTGCCATTCCTTAAGCACATACTATCTCCATCTCTCCCTACCTATCTTTCTCTCATACAAACCCTGTGTCCCTATTTACTTACCTCCGCACGAGGGCAGAGTTAGGTACAAGGTCGATTTTTAATGTGGAGAAAATCCAGCTCCCTCAAAATGGCGTATTCTGGATTTGGACAAGAATAAAAATTGCCTCAGACTAAAAGGATTTCTCTATCTCTGACCGAGGATAGAAAAAAAATGAAGTGTATTATCAGAACAGATACAACATTTTGTTCCTAGTCAAAAGGCCAAAAAGGTATTTATCTCCCTCCATCTGCAGGAAGATGTGACACAAGGTCGGAATGTGGAGATTAAAAAAACAGCGCACAAGAGACGTGTGCACTGTGGACCACAAAGAATGCCCGAGCAATCTCCGTGTGACGTCTCAGGCGATTAGCAATAAACTAATCCCTTCTCAAAGAGATAAGGTAACGCTTGGGAGAGTGGACTTCCTAGAACTGCACAAAATCATACTTCAGCCAGACAGAAACAAAAATGACTCAGCCACTGCTGGAATGAGTGTCGAGGACGTATCTTTTCTCTCTTTTTCACTCGCTCCCTCATTTATTCAATGAACAGAAAATGGATTTTTTGGGGTGATTACACTCAAGAAAGAAAAATAGGGTTGAATTGAAAACCTGTTTAAGTAAAAAAAAAGATCCAAACACGTTTTTAAACGATGGGTTGAGAAATCTTATTTTTGACGATTGTTTTAAAACATCAAAGAATTCCTTTAAACATATTATTTACCTCCTTTCCAGGAAATTAGACACAAGCTCAGGTAGGGATTTGAAAAGCCAACGCACTGGAGAAAGTGCTCGCTGGCCTACAAAAAATGCCTGAGCAGCCCCGTCGGCAATACCTGCTAGGGCGCTTCAGGCTTCAGGAGAAGGTAAAACCTGGGAAGGTAGACCTCCAAGGACTGAACAGAACAATACCTCAGCCCGACAGAAGCAAGGCCACCATTGGATTGATTGTCGAAGACGTATCTTCAACTGATATAAACAACACCTACTAAAGGTATGCTAGGTAAGTATTGTGTGTGTTTAGTAATATTACGTATATGAAATTAAATAGAATGTCAAAAGGCATTAGCTTAATCCACTTGTTCTTACGGAACAAAGAGAAATGGTAAAGCCTGGGAGGGCAGAATTCCTTTAAACATATTGATTCAAATCAAATTAAAATGTCTGCCGTGAGTGGAATTGATACAGCACTTTAAAATATGGGAGTTCACATCTACTTATTTTTGGAGCGAATTGTAATATTGTAACACTGAGTAAGCTATGCATATCAGATAAACATGAAATGATTTTAGTCAAGATACAAACGTGAGTAGCGCTGTGTATGTGACATTTAAATACGTGTGACAAAACTTCACCATACAAATCTGTACTTTTCTTTTGAGAGTGACTAATTAGACAGTTGCTCTTTTCAAGACGCTAGCAACAGACATTGTCTAACCCAGTGCCAAGTAGCTTTTCACACTAATTAAGCTTATGTTTTTACTATTGAGAATAGTTTTTAAAAATTTACAGTAGATATCTGTTCTATAGCGAAGAGATTTCATGAAAGTGAACGACATTATAAAGTAAGATATTGGATATTGTAGAAATTTTATTTAACTAGAACTCGATATGGAGAGGGGGGGAGGCGATAAAATTCTGCAACTAATTTGCATATTTTATTTACATAAGAATCCTCTCAATTTGATTGGATGAGGCTACATTAAAAAGTTAAAAAAGCAAAGTGAATTGCTAGCCCTCGTGTGGCCAGCTGTGAGTGAAAAATATCGGTGGACATCGGACTTGCTTTTTTTTGTATGTTACCAGTGTTTATTGAAAACTACCAAATTATTTTACCATTACATGTACAATTTCTTTGCTTTCAATTCATTGCAATTCAACTATAGTCGTGAAGGAGCTGTCACAACAGGTAAGAATTTTATTGTTTCTCCTTTCACGTCGAGTTCTGAATTTGAGATACCTAAACCGTCCTACCTTCCCTCTCCCCATTAGGTCAGAAGAACATTCCGACAATATGCATTTCATCATTTTAGCTGCACACGTGTTGGGAATATATTATTCTCTGTGCATATTGCAACCATTATTCGTTGGTATTTTCGTATTGAGGAATATGGTATGCAAATTAATCAACGAGGAAACACGAATCTTAAACAAGAAATACCATAATGCATAAGTTGTTAGAGAGACGAAATAAAAGCATGTGAATGAACAGGAATGTAAAGTTACTTACATAGTCTCAACGGTGGCCACGTGCCACTCAGAGAAAAATACGAAATAAACTGTTTGGTTCCTTGACCATTGTCTGAGAGTTGGTTGACTGCGGCATCGATAGCGATTAATGTTACTCTTGATGAGAAGTTCAGTTCCTCTATTTTGCCTTGGTTGAGCTGCCACTGTCACCTTGACATCCACCAACTCCTCGTTTCTCATAACCGGCCTTGTTTTGGCAAGCAGCTAGTCGATTGACAGCACACCATTCTACAAGACACTAGAAGGGTCCGCTTTATCTGACAGCCCATTTACAAATGAGCGTGCCAGGATACGGTTGCTTGTCACACCTAACAGTTTCCTTAATTCTGCTAAGTATCACCTATGAGTTCTTTATAGCACAGTAGTTATGCAATGGGTTGCTCATAGTCCATGAACGAATCTACACCAAAGGCTATAAATAGAGCAGTCTTGATCTGTTCCAAATTCGCTTTTGCCTCGTCGCCCATGCTAGTAAACCATATGTTTTCCAGATGTTTTACTCTACACAGCCAGTAAATGATCCAGTTTCTCCACCCACTTGACCACGAGGAGAGGAAGTTCAATTCCAGGAGTATTTTTAGGTCGAATCTGTCTGCCATCGTGCGCCAAATGCTGAAATAGCTTTGATTTCAATGGTCACGAATTTCGACCGGACAGCAAGTAAGCAATGAACAATAGCAACAGACAATGAACCGCGTTGGAACAATTGTAACAAGAATAAAGCAACAAATAGTCTTAATTTAATTTCTGCTCACTGCAGCAAGATGTGGCACAAGGTCAAAAGGTAGGGAAGCCAGCCCCTTTGAAGGGGCACTCTTACTGTTACAAAAATAGCCGTGAATGAACCTGTCAGCATTTCCCGGTAGAGGAGCCTCAGACGATCGGCAATAAACCAACCCCTCCTAAAAAAGAGGAAGTAATGCTTGGGAGGATGAACCATATCTCACTTTGCCAAAAAAGGGTCTGATGGTTCAAGTTGGAATTATTGCCAAAGACGTATTTCTGGCTGGTATGAAAATGCTTATAAAGAAACCAGTCAGATAGTCAGGCATTCAACGGCAAGCCAATGCAAACTGTTGAGGCTCGATTTCGTTTCGTTTTATTAAGAGTTACAGGCTAAAAAGATGGGTTAAAATGCAAAATTTAATTACATTGGACTGTGAGAGTTGCATGCGCTGCACATAGCCAAATAATGGATTCACCCGAAAAGTCAATTCTTTGCTTTTTCGTTCTTTCCTTGCTAGCACAGACACACAACTCTGTGCCTCTTTCCGTTACACTACATAACTATTTCATTTTATTTATTCTATTTAAATTATCAGTCATGACAAGTCAAAATAACGAGATTTAGCATCAGATGTTAATGTTTTATAATTAGAATCAGATTACTTATCTTATTATATGAAGAATTAGTAAAATGAACTTTACTAACATATGTCCTTCCTGTAGTCTTATACAGACTTGAATGTGTCAACTGAACCACAAAACTACGTCAGAAAGTAGAAACTTTCCAAAACCACATCATGCACTTCATTACTGATCATAAACTATGTGATCACATCAGCATCGCAGAGTTGCAAAGACTCACTAGCATCCCCCTCAATATCCTCTGTCATCAAATGCAAAATCTCTTGAGATTATTTGGCCACATTAAGCGTTCTAGTGTGGGGCTATTCAAAACATGCGTTGAAGGCATAATACAAGGAAGCCAATTGAAAGGTAGACAAAAGAACATATGGATAGACAACGTCTGTGAATGGACGAACATAAACATAAAACAAGCGAACACTTTAAGCCTAGATCGTAAAGCTTGAAGGACACTCAGCCATGTTAGTGCGCATTCTGCAGCTAGTAGAGGAAACGTTTAATAATAAATAATAAATTTTGACTTCTGCAAATATAAATATCTAAAAACACGTTATATTTTTAAACATTAAAGGAAAGTAATCGTGTGCAATTATATTAAGTTCTCTCGGGGTTTTCAAAAAATCAATATATATACATATTTATCAATTAAATTATGCATGTTCAAGCGTGTTTGTGTGTTTGTGTTTCTCACCTCCGCATGAATTACACATAATTATTTGTTATTTACTATTAATTGTTCTTGGCCTTTTGGCTAAGATCAAAGTGTAGTATCTGTTCCGATGGATACTGCACCCCATAGACTGGCATTGTCTTGGCCTTCGGGGCTTAATTTACGCCGGTCTATGGGTCTGTCCTGTGCAGTTCTAGGAGGTCCACCCTCCCAGGCTTCGCCTCCCCTCTTTGGGAAGGAGTAAGTTTATTACTTACTGCCTGAGGCGCCCCTATCGGGGAATGCCGACGGGGCTGCCCAGGCAATTTTTAAACCCCACTTTCCCGACCCGACCCGACCTTGGGTCACATCTTACTTGTGGGAGTAAGATAAAAACTAGCCTTGTGCCTAACTTCTGGAGAGGAGTAAATCAATACTATTAATTGATTAACATTAAATACTAAAACAAACTTTTTCAAAATTTCTATTTTCACAAAATCATTTTATTATGAAATTAAAGTCACCAAAATTAATTTACGTTTCTTCGTCAGACATTTTTTTTCTTTTATTCCCGGGTAACGTTGAATAGTTACAGTTAGGGATACATATTTTTCTCTTTTAAGTTCTTCTTCTTTCATTTGATCTCAAGTGATATACACTTTGGTATTCTTTAAAGTTTTGGTTTGTTCTGGAATATACAAGTTGATCTGGGTTGTAATGTTGGCAATCTTTCTGGCAAACTGTTTCACTTATAATCAATTTTTTTCTTTCCTTTTGTTAAATTAAATTAAAAGCCCAGAGTTCCATCTCCCTTCGCTACCAAATATATAAAATTCTCGTGGCAGCCCGTGTTTGTCAGAATTATGCAGCATGCTAGGAAAACCTCAAGATATCACGTTACTCGTTCATTTTCTAACATAAGTATTTTCACAAGATATCTTTCTCAAAGCGAACAATAATCAAAATATGAGACATTTCGGGGGGGGGGGGAAACAGGTAGAGGAGGATAATTTTTCGAGTTGTCTTTAGAAAATAAAAATAAAAAGGAAAACAACGAAAAATATTATTTACCGGATGATGCAACCCGCAATAATTCCGATGCACAACAAAAAACTGGAATGAAAAAAAAAAAGACAAGAAAAACAAATGACTTAAGAAATGAAGAAAATGGTTCGCTAAAATTGCTAACGAAGAAAAGTCAATTAAATTTTCAACGCAAATGTTCAATATTTGCACCAATTCCAAATCCCACCACTAGTCACAAAGCTGATTTCAGGTAAAAAAAAAATATTGCTGCTAGACTGCTTTACCCATTGTCAATAATAGATCTATTTTCTTACTGCAGTACAAAAAACTGGAATGAAAAAAAAGACAAGAAAAACAAATAACTTAAGAAATGAAGAAAATGGTTTGCTAAAATTGCTAACGAAGAAAAGTCAATTAAATTTTCAACGCAAATGTTCAATATTTGCACCAATTCCAAATCCCACCACTAGTCACAAAGCTGATTTCAGGTAAAAAAATATTGCTACTAGACTGCTTTACCCATTGTCAATAATAGATCTATTTTCTTACTGCAGTACAAAAAACTGGAATGAAAAAAAAAAAGACAAGAAAAACAAATGACTTAAGAAATGAAGAAAATGGTTCGCTAAAATTGCTAACGAAGAAAAGTCAATTAAATTTTCAACGCAAATGTTCAATATTTGCACCAATTCCAAATCCCACCACTAGTCACAAAGCTGATTTCAGGTAAAAAAAAAATATTGCTGCTAGACTGCTTTACCCATTGTCAATAATAGATCTATTTTCTTACTGCAGTACAAAAAACTGGAATGAAAAAAAAAAAGACAAGAAAAACAAATGACTTAAGAAATGAAGAAAATGGTTCGCTAAAATTGCTAACGAAGAAAAGTCAATTAAATTTTCAACGCAAATGTTCAATATTTGCACCAATTCCAAATCCCACCACTAGTCACAAAGCTGATTTCAGGTAAAAAAAAAATATTGCTGCTAGACTGCTTTACCCATTGTCAATAATAGATCTATTTTCTTACTGCAGTACAAAAAACTGGAATGAAAAAAAAGACAAGAAAAACAAATAACTTAAGAAATGAAGAAAATGGTTTGCTAAAATTGCTAACGAAGAAAAGTCAATTAAATTTTCAACGCAAATGTTCAATATTTGCACCAATTCCAAATCCCACCACTAGTCACAAAGCTGATTTCAGGTAAAAAAATATTGCTACTAGACTGCTTTACCCATTGTCAATAATAGATCTATTTTCTTACTGCAGTACAAAAAACTGGAATGAAAAAAAAAAAGACAAGAAAAACAAATGACTTAAGAAATGAAGAAAATGGTTCGCTAAAATTGCTAACGAAGAAAAGTCAATTAAATTTTCAACGCAAATGTTCAATATTTGCACCAATTCCAAATCCCACCACTAGTCACAAAGCTGATTTCAGGTAAAAAAAATATTGCTACTAGACTGCTTTACCCATTGTCAATAATAGATCTATTTTCTTACTGCAGTACAAAAAACTGGAATGAAAAAAAAAGACAAGAAAAACAAATAACTTAAGAAATGAAGAAAATGGTTTGCTAAAATTGCTAACGAAGAAAAGTCAATTAAATTTTCAACGCAAATGTTCAATATTTGCACCAATTCCAAATCCCACCACTAGTCACAAAGCTGATTTCAGGTAAAAAAAAAATATTGCTGCTAGACTGCTTTACCCATTGTCAATAATAGATCTATTTTCTTACTGCAGTAAGATGAGACATGAGGTCAGTTTATAGTAGGGAATCTAGCTCTCCCAAAAAGGGGCACATTCTGAATGGTTACAAAAGTTGCCTAAATCGAACCTGCCAGCATTCTCTGGTAGGGGCGTTTCAGACGACCGGCAATAAACCAATCCACCCTCCCGAAAGAGGTGGTAATGCTTAGGAGGATGGCATCTTGAAACCCAACAGAACCATACTCTGATATTATCTCGAAGGTCTGTGCCAGGTAAGTAGGGATATTTATATGATTGCAGGGTTTGTTTATTTTTGTGAAGGCTATACATTTCAACGTCTCAAGTTATTTTAATCCGTGAATGCTCAGTTACCAGGCAGAATAATCGGGCGATGCCCAGGACAAATTTTGATTGTATGCTCTGTATGAGTGTGTGTGCAGAGCAGGAGACTGTGATGGCATGGCCATGTTTAAAGAATGGATGAGAGTTCTTGTGTTAATAGATGTAGAACAGTGGAGGTAGCAGCATCAGTTCACGGGGAAAAAGCCAAGGAAAAGATAGGAGGAAGTGATAAGAATGGACTTGAAAGAAAGAGGGATAAATAAAGACCTGACAGAGATAGGGTAGTCTGAAAGTCAATTTCTAAAAGCCGTCTAACACATGCCAACATGTAAAATGGACGTTAAACCGAATATGAGGAAAATATTTTCCATTACAGTGTAACCCGGATATAAGAGAGCTGTTGGGACCGGAGAATAAGTTTCTTATATCCGGGTTTAGTCTATTTTGTTTAAATAAGTATGAGAACACTTCATATAACACTTTTTACGTACAGAACACTAGTTTATTTAACAGTTATAGACATAAAAAAACACAAAAACACAGACAAAAATACATTTTCAATCAGTTTTCACAAATAATTCAGTCAAAAATTACTTTTTCTTAAAAAAGTCAGTCATTTTTTATTGTACAGAAATCTCTTTTTTAACATCATGAACACTTTCATACAGTCTGTAAATCATTTTCAATGCGCCATCAGGATTATTGCTTTTAGCTTCAAAGTAGGCTGTCATCGTTTCAAGCGCATTCAATGCAGCCAGAGAATTTGGCAATGGTTTGTCACTTTCAGAAACTTCAGAACTTACGCTTTCAGCATCATCATCTTCGTCAAAATCTTGATCATCCAATTTTATACAACATGCGAAGTCCGTGTCAGTCAGTTCTCCATAACATTGTGTATTGTCGTCGAAGGTGATAAATTTGTCAAAATCTTTTTACTCCATGCCCGATGGTGGATAAACTTGATCATTTTCGCCGAGTATTTCTTCCACTTCAGCCTGTGATTCAATGACAAAGCCGGCCTTTTTAAAACAATTTTGAATTGTTGACGGTTTGACCATGAAAAGTTCTCGTTTCATCATGTGTATGGCCTTTAAAACAGTGATCTGCTTGGCCACTTTGAACAGCGGTACTACCGTCCATGTTTGTGAACTGAAACATCGTAAGAGTCTTTGGGAACTTTTGCTCCATTTGAATGTTCGATCGCTGCGATTTGCATTCAAACAAGTTCCCGATGATAATACGCTTTGAATGAATGAATGATGCCTAGATCCAAAGGTTGAATGAGACTGGTGGTGTTTGGTGGCATGAGCGACAATTTGATGTTTGACAGATTTGTACCAGGCAGTAAGTTATGACAAGTTGCATTGTCCAAAAACAGAATAATCTTTCGATTTTGAGCAATCATTTTTCGATCAAGTGTTTTCATAACGTCAGTAAACAGCTGACTAGTCATCCAGGCTTAACGATTAACGAAGTAAGAAAATGAAGAATTTTGACATTTTTAAAGCAGCGTGGTTTTGCTGACTTGCCAACAACTACAGCTTGCTTTTCACTGCCGTCCATGTTTGTGAACTGAAGCATCGTGAGTGTCTTTATGAACTTTTGTCCCATTTGAATGTTTGTCTCCGGCAAATTACAAAGATCCAGACGGCATGGCTTTGTAGAAAAGTCCCGTTTCATCACAGTTCCAAACATCTTTTGGATCATATCCACGAAAAAGTTGCAGCAAAACGTTTGTCACTCATTCGTTGGCCGAAATGTGATCTGCTGACGTTGATTCGCCGTGAAATTTTTTGAATGAAACGTTATTGGTCTGCTTCCAGCGCATAAGCCAGCCATTGCTCGGTTTAAAATCAACTTCAAGATTTACAGCCAGTTGTGATGCTTTCTGCCTAATGACGTGATCGGTGATGGTAGCTCCATGAGCACATGCTTGCATAAACCATTGTGTAAGCGCTTCGTTAACGTCCTTGTGCACAGATTGGCGCTTTCGTTTGCGATTAGTGTTTCCGTTCATTTACATGCAAGATCTGAGATCGTCTTCTTTCTTGAGAATTTTTGCTGCTGTTGAATAACCGATTCCGTACATTTTGGCCGCAGCGGCCAGTTTGAGTTTCTTCACTTTGACATCGTCGATGAGCTCCAACTGTTCAGAAATGCTCAGAGTTTTTCGTTGAGACGCCGATGCCGACATCACTAATCGCAATGATCGCAAGCAAACGGTTTTCAGTGGCAAAATTAACAAACAAACTTCTGACTTAACAGAACAGTGGGTAAAGTGAAAGTGCTGTCCAGATAAATGCAACGACAAGCAAAGTCGGCAAAAAAGCAGGTGGTGCTACCCTTAGACACACAAAGCAAAATCATAAGGTAGAGCGTGTCTGATTTACGACATCACACTGTCACGCAAAACGAAGTCTCTTATATCAGGGAGGACTGGACCATAGAAAATCTCTCTTATATCCCCCCCCCCCCCAATAGTTGGGTCTCTTATATCCGGGTCTAATTTATATACATTAACACAGGCTCTTATTTGGGACCAGAGAAAATTTCTCTTATATCTGGGTCTCTTATATCCGGATTACACTGCATATTTAAAAACAGTATATCTCCCTCGCTATCATCTGAGACAACACCATGTCTATTATGACGTGTTGATGATAACACTCAAGATGAGAACAGTAGTCCGAATAATCTAAATTATACAAACAATTTTATTAATATAGAAATTCATTATAATGAAACGTGGGGATGCGTTTCTGGTGTAAAACATCATTAACCAGAATTTAAATATAAGTTTTGAGAAGTTTTTTACGACAGCGCTAAGTCATTCTTTGAAAATTATTTCCTTAGTTGAGGCAAGATTTCTATAGATCAGATACCCTTCCTGCCGGCAACCCAGTGAGGTGATGGGGACCAGCGCTTTTATCGAGACACCATCTCTAGGTGATTGCCTACCAAGGCTAAACAGCGCTTCGTCTGCCCTTAAATTAATATGTAAATTATTATTAGATGCAATAATGCAAATTATCCATTAAAAACATAAAATTGATATTTTCTGCTTCTACAATACTTTTTTGTATCTTCTACAATACTTTTTTGTATCTTCTACAATACTTTTTTGTATCTTCTACAATACTTTTTTGTATCTTCTACAATACTTTTTTGTATCTTCTACAGGTTAAATTTTTTATATCTACCACTGAAATGATTTCAGTCTGAGTCTATAAATAGATATTTGATGAAATATATGAAAATAATATTCGAAAATTGGTGATTAAATTGTATTTGGTAAAAAAGAGTCGGCAAGGTTTGACATGACATAGGGAAGTCACTGGTTGTGTATCCACTTCTCGCAGCAAAAGGATTAGTTTTTTTTTTCGAAGCCGTGAAATAAACCCCGCTTTCCTCAGTTAATGGAAATAACATTTTCAGTTAATGGAAATAACATTTTCAGTTAATGGAAATAACATTTTCAGTTAATGGAAATAACATTTTCAACGGATATAATCTCCACTTTCTGCAGCAAAAAGGTTTAATATTATTAACGCCTTTTCTTCTAAAAAATATCATTTCCAATAATTCAGTGTTCAAAAATTAAATGAAACCTTTTTTGGAGGAAGGAGGAGGGTAAAAAGTAACACGAGTACTTACCAAGATTCGGGTATGTAGAGGGTTAATGTATGACAATGGTGATAGCCTGAAAAGAAGAGAAAAACGGAATTATCGACAAATGTTTATTGAAATGTTTATTGAAATGTTTATTCAAATGTTTAAGTAGTCTCTGAGGCAGAAACACAATCGTTGCTTCTTAAACGACAACAGTGGCTTTTACTCAGAAAAGGTAAACAATTAGAATATTATTAGTGTAGACCTTCCATAAAAAAATGATGAAAAGAAAATATGCTTCCTCAATGTTCGCATTAATATTCATATAAAATGACGTCTCCATTGATGAAGTTAATAAAAAAAAAAGAAAGAAAAAAAGAAAACATCTCAAACTGGAAAGTTTTAAAAAAGAAAAAAAAAATTATATGAATATAAGTGTAAACCCTGGGGGAAAAATATGCTTCACCGGTGTTCGCACTACTTAGCTCTAAGTGAAACGAACCTTCAATCCTCAATTCCCTCTCATCACTTTGACATGACTGATTATTTTCCACTCTACCGTAAAGACTCTGACAAACATATGCATGGGCTAGGAGTTTATGTTCGGAACACACTCCCCTTGACTAGAGAACATAGGTTAGAATCAGATGACCAAGCCTACATGTGCTTTAAATTGACCTTACATCACAGAGTTAGTTACTTATATTTCTTATATCATTCTCCTTCGATGCAGGACTGTTCACTACTTGACTCTGTCTCCGAAAGCATAGATAGAGCCCTCTCATTTGACTCAAATGCCCAAATACATGTATTTGGGGATTTTAATCCACACCACCGTGACTGGTTGGGTTTCTCTAGCGTTACTGATGCAGCTGGGAACTCTACCTTTAATTTCTCCTCAGCTCACGACCTCTCACAGGCTGTCACTTTTCCGACCCGCCTTCCAGATCGCGCAAGCCTCACTTTTTGACCTATTTTTGACCTCGCCACCTGAGGCTTGTGTGCTGAATGCCCATAGCCCGCTCAGAAACTCTGATCACGTTGTGGTAATGATACTTATCACCTTAAAAACTCGTCCAAAAGCTGAAGAACCATTGCTTAAAACGTCGAGAAACTATGAACAGTGATAGATGAAGCAAAGAGGGGGTATACAGAGATAACCAAAAAACGCATTCATTCACAAAAACTAGGTTCTCGTGATTTCTGGAAAATTTATAATAGTGTGATGAACAATGGACAATCGACAATTCCCCCACTATCAAATAACAACGATGTTGTATGCACGGCAACTGATAAGGCTGAACTACTACTTGCTCAGCGTTTCGCATTAAACTCTACTCTAGACTCGGCAAACCACCCTCTCCCTAAATTCCCATTGCGGACTGAAGTCAAACTTGAGAACCTGGTCATCACCCCGTCTCAAGTGAGAGACATCATAAAAAACCTTGACACCTCCAAATCCTGTGGGCCTGATCTTATACCAGTAATAGTAATAAAGAAATGCTCTGCTGAGCTGGCCTCTGTCCTCTCCAAACTATGTAACAAATACCTTACTGAATCTTGTTTCCCTGATAATTGAAAAATTGCCTCTGCCATACCAGTCTTCAAGAATTCTGGAGATAGAACTATCGCCCAATCAGTCTACTCCCGATCTTTGCTAAAATCTTTGAATCATTAATCAATCTAGCGATAGTCAGGCACCTAGTTAATGCTAAACTTCTTTCTGATCATCAATACGGATTCAGACAAGCACGATCTACTGCAGATATCCTAACAGTCATCTCTGAACGCATATACCATACACTGGACAAGGCAGGTGAAGCTAGGGCGGTAGCGATTGATATATCCAAGGCCTTTGACAAGGTCTGGCATGAAGGGCTTCTCATAAAACTGCACTCATATGGTATTATTGGACAAATATTTAATATAATTAAATCCTTCTTAACAAAACGAAAGATCCATGTTGTACTCGATGGCTGTTCTTCTAAGCAATATGGCATAAATGCTGGTGTACCCCAGAGATCTATTCTTGGACCTCTACTGTTCCTAATTTTCATAAATGACCTCCCTGATGCCATTGTGACTGAGATAGGAATATTTGCTGACGACACCATGCTCTACTTTCGTCATGTGGGCAAAACCGACGTGCACATATCTGAGGCAATGGTTAAATCCTTAGAAAATGACTATAGTGGAATGGGGTAGAAAATGGATGGTAACTTTTAATGCCGCAAAGACAAAGCTACTTTCCTTCAATAACTACAAAAAACCTCTTCAACCATCGATTGTCATGGCAAATAACACCCTACCTGAGAGTTCATCATTCAAACTCCTCGACCTAACTTCCACAGATAGCATGAATTGGAATAAATACATCGAAAACATTGCCAGGGCTGCTGCAAAGAAGGTGGGCTCTCTATACTGTGCCAGTAAACTTCTCACACCTGACATTTATATCTCTACAAAGCCACCATCCGCCCATGCATGGAGTATTGTTGCCACATCTGGGCTGGTGCATCATCCGCTAGTCTCTCCCTCTTAGACAAGGTCCAAAAACGAGTTGCTAACTTGATAGGTCCTTCACTATCCACCAAGCTCCAGCCTTTGTTCCATCGCCGCAATGTTGCTTCCTTGTGCCTGTTTTACAAGTACTTCAATGGATTGTGCTCTGATGAGCTTGCTGCTCTGGTACCCCTACGACGTAAATTCACTAGACCAACCCGACAATCTGCCAAATCCCATCCATACACTGTGAATGTCCCCAGATGCCGTAGAGCTTTCTCCTCCAAAAGTTTCTTTCCTCGTGCTGCTGGACTCTCCCTGCTTCCTGCTTTCCTGACGCTACTGACATGCAGAAATTTAAAACTAACGTAAACAGACATCTCGCTGCACAGCTCCTAATTTAGGTTGAATCCCCTCGTTTTTTTCTCAGTAGCCCCTTACACCTACAGTGGCGGCCTGCCTTGTTTGGGGTGAACTATTATAAAAATAAAAAAATATTCATATAATTTTTTTAATTTTTTTTTCAACTTTCCAGTTGGAGATTAGATTTGAAGGCGATCATGTTGTAATCTGCAGAGAAGCAGTCCCGTGGTAATGTGTTCCACAGATGGGGAAGCCTTTGCAAAGAAGCTCTGTTTGAGGAAATTCTGCCTGAGGCTAAGCACATGGAGGAATAGAGGGAAACTTTTTTCGTTGTGGTAGGAAAACATGTTCTTGCTGTGAATGTCTTACAAAGAGGAACCAGAGATTAGAACTCATTCAAGCACCTTCTATGAAAATAACGATAGAGTAGAGAGAGACTAGCAACGTCTTTTCTGTGAGGAAGAGAAGAGATAATCTCTCACTAGATTTCAATGTCGATTTTGAACTCTGCCTAGGTGTTGGATACTGCTTACTTTCACGCTGTGTGTATCCAGGTTTCGTCGCTGCTTACTTGTGTATCTTGGCCATTAAAACGATAACCCCTGAATGCCGGCCTTAGGTTTTAAAAGGGTTTTATTTAAGACAAGACAACGACAGAAACTGGAAATAGTTTGTACGAGAAAGAAAGAGAGAGAGAGGGGGGAGAGGGGGGGGGAGAGAGGGAGAGAGAGAGAGAGAGATCCAGAAAGAATTACTTGGAGAGAGATTTATCATAGCATCAGTCAAGCCATTTTGGGCTACACTGCACCCCAACTCCTCCAATCCCTGTCGGCTGCAGCGGCCTTCGATTCTCACATCTAGTTCGATCGCTGGTGCAGGCTCATAAGACAGAATCAACTCCAAACGGAAGTGACGTCATTTCCGACTTCTGTTTTTAGCTTCCTCCACCTTTTAGGGCCCTCTCCCTCTGCTCCCCTTCACTATCTAACATAGGCAAGAAAGTGTTATCAGCTGCACCTGCCCAAATGTGACAGCAATACTCCATCTTAGGACGTATCTGACTCTTATATAAATAGATGATCGCATCAGGATCCAGGTACTTTCTGGGGTTGTGGAATGATCCAACCATTTTTTCAGTGACATTAGCAACAGGTTGGATTTCTTTCTTTCTAAAGTTTCTTTCCATATTTTTGGGAGTTCCTTGTCTTTCGTTTTAATGGAGACATTTTTATGTATATTTTAGCTGGCTTTGCCAGTGCACTATCGCTTCAGAAAGTTCGCTACTTTATTTATCTTTTAATAATACCGTAAAGAAATGAAAAGAAAGAAGAAATCATTTCGCTTGAGCGATGGTGTGTGTCTGGGGGTTTTTTTTTAACTTATAATTTTTTCTTTGAATTTTAAAATAATAAAAATGAAAATGTGGTGTTGCTAACGAGAGGAAGGGGAGAAGAGAGAGAGAGAGAGAGAGAGAGAGAGAGTGCAATAAGTCAGTCACACTCTCACCTTTCTGAACTCTAGCTTATGCCTCATCATTTGTTTCTAGTAAGTTTGATTTAAATTACCTCCTTGAAAATAAATAAGCAAATATTTTAAGAAAAATATTAGTAATTTATCCTTTTTTATTAAATCACTTTAATTAATTACTGTTAATATCGACGAAACTATTGCATATATATATAGGAAAGATAGGACAATAAAATTACAAATGAATAACATCAAATATTAATTTATCATGAACTGTTTAAGAAATGAGTTATGCAAATTAAGCATCTAAATAGATGTTTTGCATCACATAGAAAAAACTTACCAAGAACAAGTAAGGCAGAAATGAATGTTGTAATGGCAATGTACAGCAGAATGCCTACGTGATGAAAATGAGATTTAAAGATGTCAATACGAGGCTGTGATGTTGGTTTCTTTTGGGTTGTTGGTACCGTCACGGGGGATCCCGGAACAGTAACTTTGGACGAGAATTGTAAATGCGACATCAAAATCAGTTTGCTTGAAGAAGTGTAACTTTTGGTTATTGTTGAGCTGTCTTCGCCTTTTTTCTGGCTTGTTAACTGTGGAATCCCATTGGTTGTGGATTGGTTGGTTCCATTTGGGGCGGCGACATTTAAAGGAGTTATCGCAGCTAAAAAAAAAATCAGTACAGCCAGTCGCCATGTTGATAGGATTCTTATTCGTTCATGATGGCGAGCGTCGAAGGCATTCATGGTGAAGAGAACGAGTTAACCGTTCAGATTTCGGTGGGAATCACTGAAAGACATAAATAAATAAATAAATTGAAGTGAAATATTGCTTGCCACATCGCTTTATGTATCTCCTTCTACCTCTCTCCCTCTCTATATATACGTTTCTATGTACAGGATTATCTCCTAAACTAATGAACGGATCATTATGAATTTTAGAATATATATTCTTGGCAACACGGTGAGTAACATGGACACATTATTTCTTTTGTAAATTTTAATATTTAGGGGTACATATATATAAAGTTAGGTATGAATATATGTTTATATATATGGCGGCCGAATTGTCAGAATGCTTGCTACCTCTGAGCAATAGCAGTTGCACTTTCGAGGTGAACCATTGTAGAGAGTAGGGCTTGCTGTAGAATTTTTGCATGGCGACATGGTCTTTAATCTATGCTTTGACTTATTCGGTTACCTCATTTGCGCACTGATCAGCAGGGAGAGGAAAAGTTTAACTCAATGGGGCATCACTGATGTGATCTCTGATAGAATCAAAATCCGCCTGCTTCTAGTATCTCGTCGTTTTGAGCAATGGCTCATCAGCTTTGGGACGAGATTTTAGGGTGATATCAATCTTTACTACAAGGTGATCAACGTTCCCGAGCGGGCTATGGGTATTCGTCACACAAACATTGGGCAGTGAGGTCAAGAACAGGTCGAGAAGTGAGGCTTGCTGGTCCACACGATCAGGGGGGCGGGTTGGGAAAGTAAAAGTCTGTGAGAGGAAGTGTGCTATGGAGAAACTATATTTGAAGTTACCAGCTTCGTCTATATAGCTGTAGAATCCAAGTCAGTCACGGTGGAAGCGGCAGTTAATGCTTATATAAATAGACATTGTAGATACCATTTATGAGCGCGTCTCCCATTGGCCTAATGGATAGAGCTAACGACTATCAACTTGGTGGTTGAAGGTTCGATCCCTGGCTAGGGAGAGGTGCTAGTCTAGCCACTCTGAAGAGCTGTGAAACAGTCTATCTGTGGATTACTATATATATATATATATATATATATATATATATATAACTTCTTTGTAATATGACAGGAAAAATACCAGCAGAGTGCTTGATAATTAATCAAGAATTAAAAATTAAGAGCGTAATATTTATTTATTTTGGTACAGAAAAATTAATACAACATTCGTACCGTCGGTTTCAAGCACGGAAGGACTTAGCCATCCGGCTCTCTTTGAAAAAAAGGGGTTTCAAACCTTATTAAACCTTTCTTACACTAAATTTAAACAAACATACACAACACTCTAAGCAAATAACGCGTCCAAACGAGAGTGACACGTGACTTCACATTTCCGAAACAGATGACAACAGAAGCTGAAGAGAGCCGGATGGCTAAGTCCTTCCATGCTTGAAACCGACGGTACGAATGTTGTACTAATTTTTCTGTACCAATATATATATATATATATATATATATATATATATATATATATATATATATATTAATGTGTATATGTTTATATATTTGTATATACAGGATTCACTCCTAAACTAATTAACCGATCATTATGAATTTTAGGGAATATTTAGTTTAATTTTGTTTTGTGTAAAGAGGGATAAAAAGAGTGTTTGAAGCTCTTTGTGAAAATTAAACTTAGACTTCAATGAATAAATATTCTCTAAATTTCAGTGTATTTTAAAGGGTTTTTAAGAGGGAAAAATATGGGCACACCCTCATTTAAAAATTAAAATATTTCAGATTTGCATAGAATTTTATCCAAACAAAAATCACAAAAAACAAACCACTAACATTGATTACATTTTTCTAACGAGAGCAGACATAGAAAACGCTACCCATAAAGGGCAGCCATCTTATAAAATAAGATGGCTGCCCTTTCTGGTTCTTCAATAGTGAAACATAGAGAATGGACACTTAGTTTTGACCTAAGGAAATCGAGCGTATCCAAGCTACGATTGAAACATGTTCTGGATATGTAGCCATGATATGTTTGTATAAATAAGACTTTTATTATATATAAATAACTCTATTATTGAGCACTATTATATAAACACAGTAAAGATTCTCTGGATTTTTACCTGTCGATACAAACCTTATTTGGATTACTGTATATATATATATATATATATATCTATCTATATATATATATATATATATATATATATATATATATATATATTAAATTCCCGAAACAGTTTTTCATGGTAAACAACTGATGATTCCTTAAAATAGTGTTAGAAACTAACTAATATAATAACTGTAAAAAATAAATTGACTTACATGAGTGATTTTCCACTGGAAGACTTGAGACTATAAGTTTGTTTTTTTTTGTTTTTTTTTTATATATTTTTTTTTTATATAGTTTTAATGGTTGAGAAACTTCCGAGACTATATATATATATATATATATATTGGTCAACACTGAGTATATTCTGAAAATCTCGGAGCCAATCTTAATCCAACCTATTTTAAATTTTATCGAAAAGTGAGCGAATATTCCCACTCAAAATTCTACTTTTTAAGCCATTGTCTGACGAGTGGTATGTGGAGCACAGTAGTGATGCAGAGAGAGTCGGATTTCACCCTGCGAAGTTCCAAAAAACTGTATTTTCAGTCAAATTAAGAAATGATAAATGTTTGATTTTAACCCAATCAAAAATGTCTCTGCTTGAATACAAAGTTGTGTGTTTAGCAAGCCTATAAGATTTCGCTAAGATTATAAAAAGCGACAAAAATCCGTCATCTGGCATTACACCTTTATCTACTCACTCTATTCAAAGAAAACTTGATCGTCCATCGCGGCCATCTCTGACCTCAAACCTTTACTCAGTACGACACCCTCTTTCACTTCCACACCTCACCAACCCAAACGTCTCTCTTCAAAGAACGCTTAAGATTACTTTTCCTCTTCCGTTTTGATCACACTTTATGTTGAACACTTCTGACTACTATTACACTTTTCACACTTATATGCCACTGTCACACAGACGACTGATCATAGTCAGGCACACTTACGTCTTAATTTTGTATGTTCAAAACTCTACAAAAGCTTTATGTTGTTAATGTATGCTTTTGTATTCCCTAATTTATTCTGTATTTAACTAAGATGAGTTATCTCTACAAGTCTATACACACGACAGTGCCTTACATTTCGTCTAGTCTGATGTGAGTTAAATTCAAAAAGAAAGTACAGAAGCTTATAAACAAAAATTTTTAATGGAAGATAACAATATTGAAATAGAACAAATGTTCACTGAACAAACTCAGTCAATACAGACTGTAACAATAAAGATGCTGACATTCATCGAATCTAACATGTTAGCATGATTTTCAATTAACACCTCACTCAATAAATCCCGGGCCTTACTAAGAAAGAAAAAAGAACTTTTAGGCAAAATTTGATTTTATTCATCAACATAGTCCCCTTTTAGGGTGATACATTGATTCCAACGCTGTTCTAACAATTCGATGCTTCTTTTGTAGAACTATTTGTCTTTTAGCCTCAAAATATTCCTCAGTTTCTGATACCACTTCTTTATTAGAGCATTTTTTTGCAATCTGCTAGAGGCAATATTCACTGGAAGCCAGATCTGGAGAATAAGGTGGGTGCAGAAGCAATTCGAAGTGCAATACATGTAGTTCTGCCATCCTTTCGATTAACTTATGACACTGTGCATTGTCTTGGTGAAAGAACACTTTTTTCTTCTTCACTTTTTTTAGCGATTTCTTTCGATTTGACTCCAGAGTGACATGGTGGATCCATGTTTCATCCCTTGTCACATAACTCCTTTTTTGTGTTGAAACAGTTGCAAACAATGCTTTGAATCGGAGACTGTTGTGGACTGATCCGGATTTACCCATAGTGACAGGATGGATTCGTCAAGTCACTATAAAGTTGACACCTTTGCCTAACCAAAGGGGAACCACTTAGCACACAGCTTACAACACGCCTGCCTGGAGCCTGTATTTGCAACTGACTTATTGAATGTAATTAAGTATTCTTAATACATTTCTTATTCCTTCTATTCCTGTCATGTGTTCTTATTTATTTATTGTTATTACTACGATATAACATAGACACATTGTTGAATTTGATCGACTGTGAACAAATGCGACACTCACTTTGAACACAGCTTTCTCATTAAGAAAAATTCCTGCCAAATGGTGAATACACTGCCTTATGATACCTTCACCTCCTCTGCTATCTCACACAACTTTAATTTACGATAGGCCAAAATCAGTTTGTGGACTTTAAAAATATTTTCCGGGACAACTGTTGAATTTTGACGACTTGAGCATTTAGCATCTTTTGAGTCTATACAACCATTTTTAAAGTCAGCATACCACCTCTTAACCGTTGTTTCCAACGGAGCATAGTTCGAATAACACTTATCAAGACATTGCTTAGCTTGAACAGTATTTTTTCCCATCAGAAAGCAATGTTTTATCAACACACGAAATTCAGATTTTACATTAGTTTGAAAATTTGCAACAGTAGCTTCACTTAAATAACTGTAATTTGTAAACTAATAATCCGATTGGGCTCAAATTTTGACACGTGCCATTTGAAGGTTAGTACTTTATAAAAATCATATGAATTTTTTATTAGTGGCGCCATCTATATGTCAAGTCCGGGACTTATTGAGTGATGTGTTATGTAAGCACACTTCAATTTAGTAAATATCAGACAATCAAAGCAGAAATTCTATCACATGCTTTCGTCACTTCTTGTCGATGTAGTTGAAAAACTACAGAACACAATCACATACTCAAAAGTTGCTCGACTGAGCTCGAATCTCTGGTTTCACCTTGTAAAACATTCACAGCAAGAACTCGCTTTCCTACCACAACGAAAAATAGGTTTCTTTTTTTATTGCGTGTATCTAGCATCAAGTAAAATTTCCATCAAAAGAGCTTCTTCGCAAGAGCTTACCGTCTATGGAACACATTACTACGGAACTGCTTCCCTGCAGATTAACAACATGGTCATCTTCAAATCCAATGTCAACAGATTCCTGTCATAAACTGTCCCTACTATTAATTAAACTTAGTTCTTTACATTCTCAATCCTCTCATGAGGTTATTCATCTTTCAGCTAGTAATCATTCTATCTCATTGACCCTTATCCTGGAGTTACCTTTGACTTTGTATGAGCTGCTCACTGTTTTCTGGGTTGTTTCAAGAGCCGAAAACAAGCAAAACAGTTTCTAAGTGGGAAAAGGGGGGCAGGGCTCATTTGTACCACTAGCTGAGAGGCTTTGCTAACTGGAATGGGGTCTGATAAGACCTCAGGTTGGTGTGCACCATGTCTAGACAGGGAACACGTACTCAAATTTGGTTCGTCCAAACACACATAAACTCGCGGTCTGTATCCACCTTCTTTTAAACAGTGAAGTTTGTAGTCTCCTCCTATCACATCTGATTTTGACTTTAAGCTGATGTTTAAAGTGAGAAATCAGATCGTAATCAGAAAGCGACCCCCCGCCCCCGTTCCCTATGTTTAAACGTGATGTCCACACTTCAAGTGTAGCTACGGCTAGAATCGTGAGAAACGCCATTTCTTTTTTCCTGGGTCACGAAGGCATCACATTATAGACTACAGATGTTACATCTAGTGGTACCAACTGCTCGGGACAATGCGAGCCATCACCTTGTTGACATACTTCCAAAACTCATGCAGTTTGCTGCAATTAAAGAAGGTATGCTCAGCCGTTTCTTCCTCAACATCCGTGCAGCGTAGGAAACAAGGGTTTAGGCTGGTTTTAGCTTTGAAAAGTTTGTTATTGAGGGGTAGTGCTAGGTCAGAGAAAACTCAGAGTTATTGAGATGACTCTGGCCTGGTGCTCAACTCCACTAAGAGCGGATCTCTTCCTCCGAGCATCCCAGCTGCTTCACAAGCAGTTCCGCTACTAGCTCCCAGTATATTGTCAAGTTAATGTGTTAATATCAATTTTACAGATAATATAGAGTCCAATTTTGGGGTAGCTGGATTTCCCCCTTATTAAAAACCGACTTTGCTTTTTTAACTTTGCCTTCGTGGGGCGGAAATAAAATATAAATAATTTTGAAGTCGTTGCTTTAGTTCATACATAAAACAAGTTTAGTCAGTCTATTTTTACGGCATATCAAGAAATTAAAAAGAAAGAAAAGTAAAAAAAAAAAAGGCGAAAGAAACAAACAGAAAAAAGAAAGAAAAAAAGAAAAGTAAAAAAAAAGAAAGAAAAAAGTAAAAGGAAAGAAAAAGGAAAATAGAAAGAAAAGGGAAAGTAAAGAAAAAAGAGAAATAAAAAGAGAAAGGAAACTAAAGAAGAAAGAAATAAAAGAAAAAGAGAGAGAAAAAGAAAGAAATGAAAAGAGAGAAAATAAGAAAGAAAAGAAAATGGAAAGAAAAGAAAAGGGAAAGAAAAGCAAAAAGAACGAACGAAAAGAAAAACGAAAATGGGGAAAAAAAGAAAAAAAAGAAATAAATAAATAAAAAGAAATAAAAGAAAAACGAAATAAACGAAAAGGGAAATAAAAAAGAAGAGTCAAAAGAAAAGAAAAAAGAAAAGAAAAAGGAAAGAAAAGAAAAAAAGGAAAGAAAAGAAAAGAAAAAAGAAAGGAAAAAAAGAAAAGAAAAAGAAAGAAATAAACGACAAGGGAAATAAAAAAAAAGAAAAGAGAATAAAAAGAAAAACGGAAAAGAGAAAGAAAAGATAAAAGAAAGGGGAAATAAAAGAAAAGAAAAAAGAAAGAATAAAAGAAAACAAAAGAAAAAAAAAGAAAAAAAAAGAAGGCCGCCAAAACTAAAAAATTAAATGCCATGAATGCACCGCAACTATTTCGGTGCTTGTGGACTGTAGGGCCGAAAAAAAAATTATCTGTAATTTTAGGAGAGTCAAATAAGGGGGAGAGAATTCTAGTTTCATGTTTCAACCACGATGTATCTTAAAATGGCTTTTACTATTGTAATTATTCTAAAATAAAGTTTTAAAAAAATGTATACGTAAAAGGATAATTTAGGAATAAAACAATCACAACGCATTCGGCACTAATGAAAAATAAAATGATTTATTAAAATGATTTAATAAAATAAATTAATTATCAAAGAAGAAGAAGAAGAAGGAAAAAATAGAAAAATACGTAAATGGAAGGGAAAAAACATGAAACAAGGGAAATAAAGTTTTTGAAATAAATGACAGTTTTACACTGGGTAAAATTCGGCAATTTGTTGGAAAACAGTTCCCAGTGCAGTGTCCTTTCGGCATTTCTGTTTCCACATGAATTCGACTAGGTACGATTCCACCATTTGCATGTGGGTGCCACATTCAACTTTGTTCCTTTTCTTTGTCTCATTCCACATTCGTTCTATGTGGTTAGTTGTGGCACCTGTTAGTGGATCAACAAAATTGTATTTGTGATTCACACGCAAAATGATGGAATCCTTCGGCACCTAGGCGATCATACGCTCGCCAACAATCAGACACAATCGTCGCACCCGGTCTCACATATTTTTTTATGAAAGGAATTAACGTTGCTGCATCTCTCGCATGTCATGGCCACAGATGCAGGTTTGCAAGAAGTCAGCCAAAAAACAAAAGGTTTCCAATTTAACGCCCGAATCAGTTATTGTCCCGTTTCTAACTGTTTAACGAGAAGAATACCCGTCCCAGGACAGGTAAAATGAATTTCTTGAACAGAACAGTTTAGCATCATTTTTATGTCCCTTTACAAGATTTAAAGTAACATGTAATGCTACTAAAACTTATGTCTACAATTCTTTTTCCAATTTTAATCAAATTTCATTACATGATTTTGATTCTAGAAAATGTCTAAAATTTAAGGCTTAAGCTGAAAGGGTCTAAAGAAGAACTTGAAATTCAGGGAATCTTGCTTAATTGGTGGCTAATGACTATGGATAAAATTCATTGCAAATCTGAAATATTTGTATCTTCAAATGGGAGATTGTGCCCATATGCCCCCTAAAAACCCTTTAGAATACTCCAAAGAAACTGAAATTTGGGAATTGATGTCACTACCTATTGCTAAAATTTCACAAAATCGAGGGTATGTGAATTTTCACAAAGGGTTTCCACTCTATACTTACCCTATTTGCATTCAACTGAATTAAACTAAACATAGCCCACATTACGACCCCTAGATCTAGCGTGTGTTCCAAAATTCATAATGATCGGTTAATTAGTTTAAGAGTGAATCCTGTACATACAACTCTATAAATATATACCCATATTTAACTTTATATAGATAGAGTTACCTTTATTTCAGAATTTTTGAGATGAGGATTGATAATTTGTATTATTTAGATTATTTGGACTACTGTTTTCATCTTGGATGTTATTCTCACAACGTTTTGGCCGATGTAACCTCCAACTTTTTCAGGTGTATCTTGTCGAACTCGAGAATCTGTACAGAATTTCAAACGGAACCTTTTATTTAATCCATGGGGGTAGCTTGCTCTCGTTCCGTCAGCCATGACCGGGTAGAAGTCTTGAGTAATTTGTAATTGTATTTTTAGTATCGCCTGCACTGAGGATTGAACCTTCAACCTCCAGAAGACTGTCACTTAGAACTGATTATTACTTAGCACTTTATCTGTTATACCATGCAACGTTACGCAAGTGGTCCGTTCGAAATTCTGATACACCTCAAGAAGGTCGGAGGTTACATCGGCCGAAACGTTGTGAGAATAACATCCAAGATGAAAACAGTGGTTCCAAAAAATACAGAGATATCTTTCTCTAAGAATGCATTTTCTATTCTTTCAAGAGACGATCTAATAATAAAAAGAAAAAAAATAATAAAAGAAAAAAATAAATTGAATAAATAAATTAAATAAATGAATAACAAATAAAGATAAATAAAAGATAATAAAAATAAAAAAAATAAAAAAAATAAATAAATTAAATAAATAAAAAATAAAGATAAATAAAAGATAATAAAAAGAAAAAAAATAATAAAAAGAAAATTATTGGATGAATATCAATAAGAAATTTTTTAAAGTAATATACTCGTTATTATCGACCACATCTATCGTGCGACCAAAATAAATGGCAACACATAAAGAAGACACTAGAGATAAGAGCATCCTAACCTGGTGATATTACATAACCTCATGGAAAGAAACTTACCTGAACCACACGAATCCCACGTAATCAATGAGCTTATTCGTTTACATGAATGACAAGTGGATGGGGTTGGGGTTGTTCTTTGGCGTCCCCCCTTTGTCTGTAGGCATGCGGGTGAAGGTTGCCCTCTCTGGGTGGTTCGTGGGTCTCTTCAATTCACCCGCACCAGTTTTCCAAAATTGTGCATATTTTGGTTGAGGCGCAGAGATCGATATTTTCTTGTGAATATTTGTTGTTTGTTTATTTTATACAGGGTGGGCCAAAATAAGGGTCCTATCTTTAAATTTGAATAACTTGAATTTGAATAACTTCCACAAAATAAAAGTTAAACTCACCAAACTTTATGTGTGTGTAGACTGACCCTTCCGAGATTTTTTGAAATAAACAAAACAAATTTTAGCCGAAAAACACTTCTTAAAACTTACAAAAACTAAAGTATTGTTTTTTACACTGTTTTGAGTTTTTTAAGCAAAAATAATGTTTTCTAAATGAGGGTACGTTCATTAGGGCTAATACGGTTCATGCTTGCTTCGGAAGGGGTCCTTTACTTATTCTAAAAAAAAAAAAAAAAAAAAAAATCAAGAAATAAAAAAGTTATGAATTTTTAAAAATAGGACCCTTATTTTTGCCCCCCTGCCCCCCCCCCCAAACAACAACAAAAAAAACAAAAAAAACAAAAAAAACAAAAGCACCATTAATATATCTAGACTATTAACTGTTATATTATTCATTGTTCGGGAGTTTTGAACAGTAAACATGAGTTTACCCTTGTATGCATTTGAGAGAACAGCTTTTCTTCAGGCCATGTATTGAGCAGAACCAAATTGTACCATTCTACGAACAGTTTGTAGAGAGAATAACAATATCCAAAGAAAAAAATGACTATCCATGCTAAACGATTACATTTTATAGACAACCTTGTTAAGACAATGTAAAAATAAAGTGTTGGACATAAATCAGAGTCCAAAGAATCCAAGAACGTTCTGGTGAAAGAAAGGTGTTTGTCTGTAAGGATAAATTGAATACACATGTTTGTTTCAACTGGCTCCGCGAGAGTTTACGCATGTTTAAATGGGACAAACATGAAGGTGTGTGTGTGTGTGTGTTTATATTAGTGTGCCTATCTTGCCAGTGAGAGAGTGTATGTATGAACTTGTGTGTATGCGTTCGTTTAGCAGGGTGCATATGCTCTCGCTATGTTTAGTAATTCGTGAAAGTCTCTCGTCGTCTGTGTGCTATTTGCCGAGGGATGTTCGATCAAAAGGGCTGGCCAGAATGTGTCGTACGCATGTGTGTTGTCTCTGAAAGAAAAGGAAGAAACAGCAGGAAAACGCTGTATTTTGGGGTTTTATACTACGCGCAAATTTTGGAAGTAAATATCTCCTGCGTTTTGATTGGTTGAAAGAAACAACTGATTTAAGCTTTCGTCCAATCAAGTCAATATGTAAAAACAACATTCACTGCCGCAAAAAAAAGGTGACAAAAGAAAAAGGGAGGTTATTTCAGCATTTGGTGAACAGGAATTCTGTTTGGATTGCAGTTATGACCCTTTTTCCCCCCCTTACAGTTAGTTTATTACATTCGTATAAACTTTATGGCTCTCTCTTATAATAATCTGTAAGAAAAGGATTGCCAAAAAAAAAACAAGGCCCTTCTATAAACAACAAATTTGAACATATGAGGCCTCCCCCCCCCCCCCTGTATATTTTAGAGAACAGCTATTCTTCTGGCCATGTATTGAGCAAAACAAAATTGTATCATTCTGTGAAGAAGGTGACAAAAGAAAGGGCAAGAAACACTGCGGTATATAATCTGCAGATCGGAAAACCCTGAGATTATATAAATTTGAAGGATACTGTTGTATTGTAGTAGTTAATAGAAATAAATACACTCGAACACAAGGTTAAGATATAAACTATATATCTGTATATACTCGCTCTTCGTATAAGAAATAAGAAATAAAAAATATATACTATTTATAGTCTTTGTTGTAAAGGGTGTTATCACTCTACATCTGCCCCGTTTGAAATTTCACTTTCTCCGAAAGTCATACTTTTGTCTAGCAAAGATTTTGTGCAAAAGTTTATAGTCCTTTTGCATGTAGGTTTCAAATGTAGGTTTCAAATGTAGGTTTCCTACATTTTATAACTTCTGAACACTTTGTAAGACTATCTACCAGATGATAATGGTGGTGTTTTTGTTGCTATTACATAGCATCTACAAAGTTTCACAATATCTTTGATTTCTTTCGCAATGCCAGACCAATAACTATAATTCCTCAGAAAGGCTTTCATCCTAGTGATTCCAGGATGTCCCATATAAAGATTTTTCATTATTTTCTTTAGTGATGAGGTATCACCATATGCTCACTGCATAACAAAATACCGACACAAGAAGAACATAAGCCAGTCGTGAGACTGTATACCTCCACTTGACAACGTAACGATGAGCCAAAGTCTTATCTGGGCTTTACTTCTCCATATTGTATGAAGTATTTCCAACCGTTGATAACTGAAAAACTATTTATATGATCAGGCTGAAATTGTGGTTACTGTTATTAAAGAGCATCTAGTCATACTAATGTTGCCATGCATCAAATTTGAAAGAATCGGAAGTTGAAATTTCGTTAGAATTTCAACCATGACCTAACTTTTCATGGTCAGTGTAAAAAGTTATGGTCATATATGATGAAGGGCTTCATTGGTTACAATATGGGCCAAGTAGCGCGTCTCTACGATGAATAGAACCGAAGTAATCACCAAAACAGTGACTTTCACCTTTTTCTGTGACCTTGAGTTTTAACCTAGATATCCCCAAATTAAATCAGTTCTAAGTTAGACTATGACCGATATTTTTACCAAGTTTGGTGACGATTGGTCAAGCGATGTGGACGCTAGGCTGTACACAAACAAACAAACATAGTGACAAACAAACAAACTCGACCGAAAACATAACCTCCTTGACGGAAGTAAAAATGTATTTATGATTTGACATTTCATTTTACCAACTCGTGATTTCTTTCTATTTTTCTATAACAAATTTATCAACTTTGGTTTTAAATTTAATCTCCTCGGATGTAACTGTCAATTCTTATACTGTATTGCAAAATATATTTTTTTATCTACATTTCTGTACTTAATGAAGCAATCACTGTTTCTTCGAGAGGTTCACTTAGGTTCGAAATAAGCTTTGACAATTCGTCTGCATGTGTTATTTTCTTTGATGGCAAGGATACCGACCGACCAACCGACCGACCAGTTGAGGTTAGGTTGATCCACAACTAAGAAAAGGTGGACACAGGCAAAGATAACGGCAAATGGCAAAGAAGAGAGGACAAACACTGGTGAACAGTTTCGAAAAAGGTATTGTTTATTTACCATAAGGGAATGGTAAAAACAATAAGTGAATTGAGATTTGTGATGACGTCACTGGATCAGGAGAGACTGGGCAGTAAGGAGTGACGTCTCTAGATGGCAGCAAACTGGACCGAAGAGGGGTGGTGTCGTTGGTGAGAGTTGACAGGGCACCTTTGTGGTTTGCTGGCTGGGAAAGAAAAGAAAGGAAATTCGCCATAGTTGTCGGAGTAGCCCTGATAAGGGCTGTTTAAATAAATATCGCAGTAGTTTGTAGCCCTGATAAGGGCTGTTGGAAAAAGCAAGGTTGGAGACGCAGGTGCAGGAGAGTGTTGTTGCAGGAGTTCAGAACTGCAGGGTGCTGGTGCATGAGGAGAGTTCTGTTGCAGGAGTTGAAGACTGCAGGGTGCTGGTGAAGGAGTTCAGGACTGCTGGATGCAGGAGTTCGGACTACTGGGTGCAGGAACTCAGAACTGCGGGAGCAGGAGTTCGACTGCAAGGGTGCAGGAACTCAACACTGCAAGATGCAGGAGTTCGACTGTGTGGGTGCAGGAATTCGACACTGCAAGATGCAGGAGTTCGACTGCGTGGGGGCCTCCTGACCCCCCCCCCCGGCTGAACTACTATTTATCTACCTCCCACAAGGTAAAATGTGACACAAGGTCGGAAAGTGGGATTAGATAAGCCAGCGCTCGAGGGTGAGCAATTCTGACCATTTAAAAATAGCCTGGGCAGCCCCGTCGGCATTCCCCGGTAGGGGCGCCTCAGACAGTAAGCAATAAACTTACTCCCCCCCAAAGAGGGGAGGCGAAGCCTGGGAGGGTGCACCTCCTAGAACTGCACAGGACCAGACAACCCCCAATAGACCGGCGTAAATCCAGACCCAAAGGCCAGGACAATACCAGTTTATTAGGTGGGTTAAAAACCCGTGGCTGAACTAGCTTTTTGAGCGAGGAGTTAGAGATCTCATGAAACTTATGTCAAGTCACTTTTGTCGGTCCTGTGAAAGGGATTAATTTTTGACAAATAAATTCCGAAGAGATCTCTCGCCGTAAAAACTGGTTGACAGGCGCCTTGAATGTATTAGCAAGGTTATCGGCATAGTTGCTGAAACGCTTGTGTATCCCTTAAAGAAAAATTAAGGAAAATATTCGCTGGCTGATTTCTGCTTAGTCATTGTTGACAAAAATGACGATTAAAAACTGGGTTTTCTCCCAAACTGGGTTTTTCCAATCTTCTAGGCAAAACAACTGTACTGCTGCTGATCATGGCATTGTCGGAAATCATGACAAAAACAAAAGGCGACTCCTGCTGCTGCTAGTTTTTCCAAGATGGCGTGTTTTCCAAATATAAACAAACATCGCGGTGTTGTTGAACCGCGACACAAGGATTCCATTGTGAATATATAGTTAAAAAAATCTCATCTTTGCAGACAATTCACAGTATGAGCCGGTATGTCTTTCTTGGACCCAAACTATTGATAGTAATGGACGGTGGCCCGTTTGCAAAATAAATCTTTTCCATTATTTAATCTTTTTACTGTAAATATTAAACCAACTTCTCTGTTTTCTGTTTATCTTTATTTTTTCTGCCGGCAATAACGTTCTTTTAGCTGTGTAGAATTACCTACCCTTCTCAAACACAATTACACACGCCACGAGAGGGCGTGTTCACACCTGAGTTATCTGTTCTTTGAAAATGCTAGGCGGCGCAACAACCGGTGATTATAAAACTCACTGCACAGCAAAACCCACTCTCTTTCTTCCGGCCTAGCCTCGACAGACCACCTCATCCAGACCACCTCACCCAGACCTCGTCTGACGGCTGCTTTGATCAACACCTCGTCAGCATGTGTGCGCAGTCACACACACGCACTAATACATCGTTCTATTCAGACTGTCATATACCCATTCTCGTGATCAATCCATGACGAATACATGCTGTTTACTGTTTTTGCCCATAAATGATACATGAGCATAGCATTCACCTAAAAGAATAAATTTCTGCTTATTTTTTTATTTTGTAGATTTAACCGTATTTTTACATTCCTTTCTTTCTGTGTTCTTTTCTACAATGTAAGACCGTGTGTCATTTATTGCCCAATTATGACATTTCTTATTTTTAAATGGACAACTTTTATATAAATGTATTTAACGCATCCATAAAAAGGATTACTTTTGAAATAATTGTTTTAGTTTTTACTTTTTCGTTTCTTTCAACTGAGTGTATGTGTGAAATATCTTTTTCTTTAATTTTTTCCAGTGTCATTCCGTATATTTATTTCTATACCTTCACATGGAGGATGCTCTAACATCTGCGGAATTGAGTGTTTGTAACGCATGTGGATCTGCGTGTTGTTTGGGTCTGCATCAAGTTTGAGCATAGTGTACCACCGATCTCAACAACTAGATGTTTGACTCACTTGTGCTCATTCATCAACAACTGCACAGACTCACTTGTGCTCATTCATCAACAACTGCACAGACTCACTTGTGCTCATTCATCAACAACTGCACAGATTCACTTGTGCTCATTCATCAACAACTGCACAGATTCACTTGTGCTCATTCATCAACAACTGCACAGACCCACTTGTGCTCATTCATCAACAACTGCACAGACCCACTTGTGCTCACTCATCAACAACCGCGCAGACCCAAGCACCAAACATTCCCGGACAACACTGACAATTCAACGTTCGTTCATCAGCTCCGCATCACGCAGACTAATCAACATGAACAACGCCACCAACAGGTGCAAATTCGCTTGCACTCAACATTGTTCGACCGCAAACTCACTTGCGCTCAAACTTGATGCAGACCCAAACAACACGCAGATCCACATGCGTTACAAACACTCAATTCCGCAGACGCACTTGCGATCAATCATTCAATACAGATGGAAACACAGAAATAAGTAGCGTGCACACTACTTTTTCTAATCTTCAACAGCAAAACAGACATACCCACAAAGAATGCTTCTCATCTACAACTGTACATATTGAATAATATTTTCAATATTTTTCAATCTGGGGGGGGGAGTCCTTGTAGCAGTTACCTCCTCCTTTCAAAACATAACTACACCGGTTTGCCGGTAGGTGTCGCTTTTTCACCGACAGGTGGCACTGTAAAGCGACACCAGAGTTATCTGCCCTTCTGACTATAAAAACCGTTGCAAACGGAAAATCCATCTCTCTTTTTCACCGACCAGCCTCAGGAGAACAACGCTGGCACCAGCGCTCCGTCTCTCTCTCTCTCTTCTCTGGTCGACAGAACGACGCTAATACACTAGCGCTTCGTCTAACGCTTTTCTCTTCAATTGGCATCGGCATAAGAACTACCAACACACGTGGTCAAACAACGGTAAGAGTTCTCAACTCATTTTCTTTGTGTACGGCTTTCAAAGACTTTCCTCACGCCGGATTCATTTCTTCTTATACCTTTTTCAAGAACTGTTTTTCCATCGACACACATGCATACATCACACACTTCATCATTCCACGTACACACACGTTCAATAAACCTTATTTGAACTACCTCATTTTGTTTGTTAATTATTACTCTGCCTTTGCATGCAACATTGTTTGATTCAACTTTGCACGTTTATAGCCTGGTTACATCACCCCTCTCGATACTTAACACTGTTTATCGATTTCCCTAACATCGTTAAACTATCCCCCTCCCCTCAAAATTTTAGTAATATCTTGAATATTCGTATTTCGCCTTCTTCTTTTCACTTTTATAACTTATCTCCTAATCGAAATAATACCTCATCTATTTTCATCCATCTATTTAAGCATTCAAAAATAATTCGACATTAAACATTCGACTTTAATTTAACTTATTTAATTAATTATGAAGTTTTAAAAAAAATTTTGAATTAAAAAAAAATGTTTTAATAGAATTGTTTAAACTTCTAGACTTTTACATCTTTATAACTTTAATTCCCCTTTACAGTTTGACATTTTATTTTCTACATTTAACCTCTAACTTTTATTTCTTATTCTCAACGTTTACAGTTTTTAGTTACTTAGCATCTTAGTTCTTTAGATTCATTTCCCAAACTATTTACAGAACTTTAACCCTTTCTCCAATCCCACATTATTCTTCAATACAAATCTTACCCCCCCCCCTTCCCCAGCACACTGCTATGCGGTTTGGTGGGTCTCCCTTCCATTTAATATAAATAACTCACTTAATCTGTTTCCACTGATTACAACCATTACTCTAAAAATCTATTTTTATATTTGAATCGGACTTGTATTCAGGCGATCCTCCCTTACTCATCTCAGCTTTCGTGTCAGCCACCCACCCGTATTCCATCTCACAATTTCTCCCTTTCCCCAAATTCCCCCTTCCTCAACCATAACCCATTTTGGCTTTGAATTTCAACTCCGGTAATGGCATTAGTCTACTCTCTGACCTCCGTCGGACTAGCATCTAAGTACTATGGCCGGGGTGGAAGTGTGTTTATGGCGGGAGATTCAAAAGGAGAACAAAGGGTTTTTGGATTTTAACCACAGTCGCGAAGGATTTCGGACAAATGGTTTTGCGATAATGAATCCCCCGACCATAGGTAGTGTGATAGATGCCTTTATAACTGCATGTTATCACACTATTATGGCTTCCACCATCGGACCACGTGGGGATTAAATAAAACAGTTTAAGACAAACAAGATGAAGGAAGAAAACATTATTTAAACTTACCTTAAAGAAAGCGAAGGAATTAGGAAGCTATACACATATACGAATAGGCCTTTTATAAAGGGTTAATAAAAAAGGAAAGGAATAACATTTTTATTAACAAAAACAATTTATTTACTATTTGAAACATTTTAAAGAGTTCTTAGATTTGTACTTGTGAGTGTATATATACGAGCATGTGAATGTCTTTTGTGTGGCTAATTTGTAATGAATCATGTGTGTGAAGAAATGTTCATCGAATTGAAAGATTGAAGAATTGTTCATCGAATTGAAAGATGTGAATAAGATTACCTTTTTCTCACCCCCTCCTCCACACAGCTCGTTCGAGCTGGTGGTGGGGGGGGTTTGTCGACGAGAGTTTCTTTGTGTGCGTCCGCCCAGAACGCTGAAGGCAAAAAGAGGAAGAGGAAAGGAACGTCCCCTTCTTTATAGATTTAAGATCACGTACGGCCGAGCTGACCTGTCGGCCGCCCATTGGTCAGAAACCTCCGGCCACCGTGATTAGGCGAGATTTCGCGAGTTTCACCACCAGAGGCAAAGAAGGGTCAAACAAAGATAAGAAAGAAAGAAAGGGAGGGAGTAAGCCGAACGAACCTAGAAAGAAAAGGGGTAGCTAAACAGGCTAGCCTTTTCCTCAATGCCCGCTCGTCTCCTCTGCCACAATAGTCCCCCACCAGTAAGCGGAGCTTACCCGATAGACACTATCCTATTTCAATTTTACTTTTATGTATTTATTTATTTATATATATAACAACAATCTTTATCAGCGAGGATTTAGCGTTCATTCCGGGATGGATGAAGCTGAAGTTATATGGGTGTTCCAGCAAAATTAGCGTTCGCGGGCGAAATTTTAATTTTTGTGCACATTGAGATTTTCCGCCACGCGAAGCTGGTATTGTTTGTAGTTTTAGCTTTCGGATGTATATTTTTCTGCTGGAACTTAGCGTTCACCTAGAGATTCTTGTGCTGATGAAATATCAGGAGAAAGAAATGTCTCTAGACGAAGCTGGGTATTTTTAGGAAACAATCTTTAGGCTTGCGTCGAAATTTGGTCGCGTTCGTGCAAGTATTCTTTTGGCTGATACAGGTTTTTTCAGGTTGTAGATTTCTCACACGAAGCTGTATTTGGCTTGGGAGATTCAACGCTTGGCGCCTTTTGTTGCTTCCATTGTTCCTCGACTGATAAGACTATTATTATTATTTTTTTTTTTTCGGTTATCGGGTTGACGTCGTTAATTTTTCATTAAAAAAAAATTTTTTTTTTTTTAAAAATGGCGTTTGGCGGGAATTTTTCATTGTCCGGTATATTTGCGCCATGTGGGAAGATTCCTGTTTTTTGTAGAGAGATTTGATTTTTTTTTTTTTTGTGTAGACCCATCTCTCCTTGTCTCGCGAAAAGCACTTTCCTTCTTTGTTCAGTGAAAGGATGTTTTTTTTTTTTGTTTCGTTAAAATTTGTTTTTGAAAGAAGTTTTTTTTTTTTGTAATAAAATATTCTTGTGTTTTTTTTGTTAGAAATGATTTTTGTTTTTCAAGATTCTTGCGTTGCTTCGTGAAAAGGATTGTTTTGTTGTTGTTGTTGAAAGGGATTTTGTTTGTTCTATGAAAAAGGATTTTTTTTTTTTGTTGTTGAAAGGAATTTTGTTGTTTGTCTTATGAAAAGGATTTTTTTTTTTTTGTTGAAAGAAATTTTGTTTGTTTTACGAAGATTTTTTTTTTTTGGTTGAAAGAGATTTTTTTTTTTGTGATGTGAGACGCTCATTTTTTTTTTGTTAAGTTCGTAGACTTGTATTTTCTTCGTATATGAACTTTTGTTTTTTTTTTCGTTTAACTTACTGCCGTATTCTATTCTAAGTTTCCTTCGCTAAATAAGATTAATATTTAAATTTATTTGTTTGTCTTTAAGTTTAGAAATGGTTATCCTATCTTTTTATTTATTTGTATCTTAAAATTTAATCAGAAGGATTTGTATTTGTTATCGTAGAAGAGTTTAGTTAGCGTGTTAACGTCGAAGAGGTCACCAATTATGGCCGGGGTGGAAGTGTGTTTATGGCGGGAGATTCAAAAGGAGAACAAAGGGTTTTTGGATTTTAACCACAGTCGCGAAGGATTTCGGACAAATGGTTTTGCGATAATGAATCCCCCGACCATAGGTAGTGTGATAGATGCCTTTATAACTGCATGTTATCACACTATTATGGCTTCCACCATCGGACCACGTGGGGATTAAATAAAACAGTTTAAGACAAACAAGATGAAGGAAGAAAACATTATTTAAACTTACCTTAAAGAAAGCGAAGGAATTAGGAAGCTATACACATATACGAATAGGCCTTTTATAAAGGGTTAATAAAAAAGGAAAGGAATAACATTTTTATTAACAAAAACAATTTATTTACTATTTGAAACATTTTAAAGAGTTCTTAGATTTGTACTTGTGAGTGTATATATATGAGCATGTGAATGTCTTTTGTGTGGCTAATTTGTAATGAATCATGTGTGTGAAGAAATGTTCATCGAATTGAAAGATTGAAGAATTGTTCATCGAATTGAAAGATGTGAATAAGATTACCTTTTTCTCACCCCCTCCTCCACACAGCTCGTTCGAGCTGGTGGTGGGGGGGGTTTGTCGACGAGAGTTTCTTTGTGTGCGTCCGCCCAGAACGCTGAAGGCAAAAAGAGGAAGAGGAAAGGAACGTCCCCTTCTTTATAGATTTAAGATCACGTACGGCCGAGCTGACCTGTCGGCCGCCCATTGGTCAGAAACCTCCGGCCACCTTGATTAGGCGAGATTTCGCGAGTTTCACCACCAGAGGCAAAGAAGGGTCAAACAAAGATAAGAAAGAAAGAAAGGGAGGGAGTAAGCCGAACGAACCTAGAAAGAAAAGGGGTAGCTAAACAGGCTAGCCTTTTCCTCAATGCCCGCTCGTCTCCTCTGCCACAGTACCAACGGAATTGCTTGTTTTGGGAAACTACTATTTACTATATCATTTTGGATTCAAATCCTTAAAATTTGTCACATAGGACCCAATGGGAAAATTTTAAAATGGCCTTTAATACAACGCTTGCATCTTAAACAAATCTCTAAAAACCGAATATTTGTACATTGAATGGATTAATTCTTCTTGGATCTGTTACCTACTGAACCAACTGCTGTATTCTTTATGAATCATCCAATGGCGAACTTTTTTCCTGCATTTTGAATATTTTTCTTTTTGGGGGGCATTTTCTGCATTTTCCCCTAAAATTTATCTATCATACTTGCAAATCAATGAAATTTGGTGACAACATAAGTCCGAGTTATGTTGTGTCCAAATAAGTCTGCTTTCCTCGTCGCCAGTGCTGTGACTTTGAAGAGCCGATATACATAATATCTAGAAGAGTTCATATAATTACGAAATAGGGTAGATCATTATCACACTATAACAATTTTCTTTATATGTTTTTGCTTGAGGTTTTAAAATGCCACATATATCAGCAAAGTATTGTGCTAAGTGGAGACTTTTTATCATTAAATGTTTTGTGTGTATAACTCTTTCTTCCACTGCAATGTATAATTTTTCTGTTTTCTTTTGATTACAGTGGCTTGGTACACATTTATTTGTAGACATTTTTCATTTGAAGAGCATTACGATTACATGTTTTTTTTAATGTTTGCAATGTTTTATAGCTCTTATTGTGTATTTCTTTTATTTGTAGCATATGTTCTTCTGCAGCTATAGCTACGTCTGTGACGTTTTATTTGGGGTTATCTCCTGGTTTGCATATTTCTTTTTCAGGTTGAATGTTGTGCCAATCGAGTTCATCTAAGTCGGGATTTGATATAGGCATAACAATTATTTGTTTGAAGATCTTTGTAATTTGTTTTTCTAGTTTTATTTGCTTTTGTTGCATTTCAGTATAAGTCACCCATCACCTCTGTATAGGTCTACGTTGTTTTTAAGTCTTAGTGTTATTAATATGTATATTCCAACCGGCTCGCATGTTCCAGCTTCACATGTCTACCCATTGTTATATCGAACATGTCTCGTTTACCATCCTCTTTCGAACAATAGGCATTTTCAACTGTTTAACGATTTTTAATTTATCGTTGGCTATTTATATGTCTTTATGGTTTTCGTGATAGAGTAGACTTTTTTAATATCGAATTGTACAAATTCACACACAAATTATATATATATATATATATATATATATATATATATATATATATATATATATATATATATATATATGTAATGTATAGTTTTTAAATAAATAATTTATATTTTAGCTCTCGCATTTTTACGATCGAGCACTTACTTGATTTCTTTTCAACATACCTTAACACACACTATATATATATATATATATATATATATATATATATATATATATATATAGAGAGAGAGAGAGAGATAGATAGATAGATAGATATAGATATGTACTAGAAGAATACCCATCGCAGGACTGTCAAAATTAATTCCCTGAACAAAACAGTTTTGCACCACTTACGAAAATGTAAATCAACATATAATGATACTAAACCTTATGTCTAGAATCTTTATTCCAATTTTGATCAAAATTCTATTACATGATTCTTATTCTAGAAAATGTCTAAAATTTAAGGCTTAAGCTTAAAAGGTATAAAGAAGGTGAAATTCATGGAATCTTGCTTAATTTTTGTCTAACGACTATAGATAATGCAAATCTGAAATATTTTCAAATGGGAGGTTGTGCCCATATTATACCCCCCTAAAAACCCTTTAAAGTATAAAAAAAAACTTAGATTTGGGAGGGAACGAAAGCAAATAAAACTAAAAACTCAATAATAATTTATTCAGATGACCAAGCCTACATGTGCTTTAGATTGACCCTACATCACAGAGTTAGTTACTTATATTTCTTATACCGTTCTCCTTCGACCCAGGACTGTACCCGACTTGACTCTGTCTCTGAAAGCTTAGATAGAGCCCTCTCACTCGACTCGAATGCCCAAATACATGTATTTGTGGATTTTAATGCACATCACCGTAATTGGTTGGGATTTTCCAGTGATACTGATGCAGCTGGGAACTCTACGTTTAATTTCTCCTCAGCTCACGACCTCTCACAGACTGTCACTTTTCCAACCGCCTTCCTGATCATGCAGACCAGCAAACCTCAATTCTCGACCTGTTTTTGACCTCACTACCCGATGCTTGTGTGGCGAATGAAACTCGGATCACATTGTGGTAATGGTACTTATCACTTTAAAAACTCGACCAAAAGCTGAAGAGCCGTTGCTCAAAACGACGAGAAACTATGAGCAGGCTGATTTTGAATCCCTCAGGGATCAAATCAGCAGCGCACCATGGGGTGAAACCTTCTCACTCCCTGCTGATCAGTGTGCAAATGAGCTAACCAATGGGTCAAAGCAGGCATTGATGCTTATGTCCCCATGCGAAAATTCTTCAGCAAACCCCACTCTCTTCAATGGTTCACCTCAGAATGTGTAGCTGCTATTGCTGAGAAGCAGAAAGCATTCCGAGTAGTGATAGATGAAGCAAAGAGGAGGTATACAGAGATAACAAAAAAACGCATTCAGTCACAGAAACTAGGTAATCGTGATTTCTAGAAAATATACAATAGTGTGATGAACAATGGATAATCGACAATTCTCCCGCTATCAAATCACAACGATGTTGTTTGCACGGCAACTGATAAGGCTGAACTACTGGCCAAGCGTTTTGCCTTAAACTCCACTTAAACCACCCCCTCCCTAAATTCCTATTGCGGACTGAAGCCACACTTGAGAACCTGGTAATCACTCCATCTCAGGTCAAAGTCATCATAAAAAACCTTGACACCTCCAAAGCCTGTGGGCCTGATCTTATACCAGTAATAGTAATAAAGAAATGCTCTGCTGAGCTGGCCCCTGTCCTCTCCAAACTATACAACAAATGTCTTGCTGAATCTTGTTTCCCTGATAGTTGGAATATTGCCTCTGTGGTACCAGTATTCAAGAATTCTGGAGATAGAACTGATCCTCTAAACTACCGTCCAATCAGTCTACTCCTGATATTTGCTAAAATCTTTGAATCATTAATCAATCTTGCTATAGTCCGGCACCTAGCTAATGCTAAACTTCTTTCTGATGATCAATACGGATTTAGACAAGCACAATCTACTGCAGATATCCTAATGGTCATCACTGAACGCATATACCATACACTGGACAAGGCAGGTGAAGCTAGGGCGGTAGCGCTTGATATATCCAAGGCCTTTGACAAGGTTTGGCATGAAGGGCTTCTCCTAAAACTGCACTCATATGGTATTACTGGACAAATATTTAATATAATATAATTAAATCCTTCCTAACAAAAAGAAAGATCCAGGTTGTCCTCGATGGCCGTTCATCTAAGCAACATGACATAAATGCTAGTGTACCCCAAGGATCCATCCTAAGACCTCAACTGTTCTTGATTTTCATAAATGACCTCCCTGATGTAATTGAGGCTGAAATAGGAATATTTGCTGATGACACCACGCTCTACTCTCGTCATGTGGGCAAAACCGACGCGCACATATCTGAGGCAATGGCTGAATCCTTAGAAAATGACCTCCAGTCTGTAGTGGAATGGGGTAAAAAATGGACGGTAACTTTTAATGCCGCAAAGACAAAGATACTTTCCTTCAATAACTACAAGAAACCTCTTCAACCACTGATTGTCATGGCAAATGACACCCTCATTCAAACTCCTCGGCCTAACTTTCACAGATAACATGAATTGGAACAAATACATTGAAGACATTGCCAGGACTGCTGCAAAGAAGGTGGGCTCCCTCTACCGTGCTAGTAAACTTCTCACACCTGACATTATCCTATATCTCTACAAAGTCACCATCCGCCCATGCATGGAGTATTGATGCTACACATGGGCTGGTGCATCATCCACTAGTATCTCCCTCTTAGACAAGGTCCAAAAAAGAGTTGCCAACCTAATAGGTCCCTCACTATCCACCAAGCTCCAGCCCTATCCCACCACCGCAATGTTGCTTCCTTGTGCTTGTTTTACAAGTACTTCAATGGAATGTGCTCTGATGAGCTTGCTGCTCTGGTGCTCTCTCCCTGCAAATTCACTAGACCAACCCGACAATCTGCCAAATCCCACTCGTTCACTGTGGAGGTCCCCAGATGCCGAAGAGCTTTCTACTCCAAAAGCTTTTTTCCTCGTGCTGCTGGACTCTGGAACTCCCTCCCTGCTCTCTGTTTTCCTGACGGTACTGACATGCAGAAATTTAAAACAGACATCTCGCTGCACAGCTCCCAATTTAGGTTGACCCCCCCCCCCCCCCCCCCCAAAAAAAAACAAACTCTCACCCTTTTTCTAAGTAGCCCCTTACGTCTTCAGTAGCGATCTGCCTTGTTTGGGATGAACTATGTAAAAAAAAAAATCTATTGTTAATATTTTACAGAAATCGGAGGTATTTGAATTTTTACGAAAGCTTCCACGCTCTTTTTAATCCCTTTAAACTAAATATAGCTCACATTACGACCCCAGAAACTGTGTTCCAAAATTCATGATGATCGGTTAATTAGTTTAGGAGTAAATCCTGTACATACAAATATATAAGCATATACACACGCTTAACCTTATATAAATAGAAATTATATATATATATATATATATATATACATATGAGGCCTGTCTAAAAAAGTATCCGACCGTAATTTTTTTCCGTGCAAAATAGATACGATAGGGCGGTGCCACTCCACACAGTGCCTGTATGAATTTTATCACCAATTTCCTGCGTGTTAGTCGCTGCCTGTCGGTCACTGAGTGAGATGCTACACAACGTGTTCGTCAGATTACCGATTCTCTCAAGATGACTGAACGTGTGGAGGAAAGGTACTGCATCAAGTTTTGTCAAAAGCTTCGTGATTCTGGAAGGCCCCAAACTGCTCGGAGAGCAACTGTTGTTGAGAGGATGTGAAATTTGGTTATGGAAGATCGTCGTTCAACCATGCGGGAGATATCCCAAGAGGTCGGAGTTAGTAATGATTCCGCACATGAAATTTTGCATGATGATTTGAACATGCACAGAGTGGCTGCAACATTTGTACCCAAGTTGTTGTCGCAGGAACAAAAGGACCTAGCAACAAAAAGACAGTCGTTGCAATAGGTGCGAAACAAAATCAAGATGATGCTGACTGTCTTTTTTGATATCCGTGGCATTGTGCATCACGAATATGCACTGGAAGGACAAACAGTGACAAAGGAGTACTATCATGATGTTCTTTGGCGTCTCCATAACGCAGTTCGGCACAAAAGACCAGACATGTGGACGGCGAAAAACTGGCAATTGCATCACAACAACGTCCCCACACATTAATCCCAATTGATCCAACATTTCTTGGTCAAACATGGAATTCCAGTCGTTCGCCAACCTCCCTACTCTCCAGACATGGCTCCTTGCGACTTCTGGTTGTTTCGAAAATTGAAGATGCCACTGAAAGGTTCCCATTTTGAGACTAGAGAAGAGATAATGCAGAAAGTGACGGCGGAGATGAACACCATTCCAAAAGAAGACTTCCACAGGTGTTTCCGGCAGGGGAGTGATCGATGGGCTAAGTGTGTGCAATCACAAGGGGCCTACTTTGAAGGGGATTAGGGTCCCAACCCCGTCAGGTATTTGAAATATTTTTTCTGGCCTAAGGTTGGATATTTTTTTAGACAGGCCTCGTATATATATATATATATATATATATATATATATATATATATATATATACACACAGACATGAAAGAAGTAAATTGGCACCCCACAAAATTATTTGATACATGTTTAAAGTTTCTGCTTCCTTCACCGACGGCCAGCACCCGAAGCCGTACAAAGCAGCAGTAAAAGATTGAAACATCGATATTTTATAATAATTGAGAATTTTTGTGTTTCAGATATCAATATATCTATTATATATCATTATTTAAGTATGACATGGGCCAAATAAGTCTAAGAGCCTCAGAGGAGCCATATTATAGGTTAATCTGATGTTTTACTTTATAACTCAAAGAATAAAAAAGTAATTGGGGGGTTCAGGGCTGGGAACATGAGTACACAAGAGAATGTACCGATAATACATTCTCGGATAATGCTGGGGTCTGCCAGTATATTATGTTACTTAATCTATTTATATTTTGCAAGTCATTAACCTTTTCACTGACATCATCCAACCATCAAAATATCAACATTTTTCTGTTTCTGGGGACTCTCACGAGTGGCTCAGTGGCCAGATCAGCAGGAGGCCATCCTTTTGAAACGGATAAGATTTGATTTTTAATGTCAGCCTTGCAGCAATAACAACAACATCAGCAAAACCTATTTTACATGTCATGTCAAATGATAAAATCAACTAAAAAGAATTGTTTATGCATGCAGTAGACATCCTTTTCTTATGATGTGTCTCTGCAAGAAAAGAAAAGATGAGATAAGGCCACCGACATCAAGATATCTGGATGAAAAATAATAAATTGTGAAAGGGGTGCTCGACTGAGCTCCAATCTCTGCCTCCCCTTATCCTTACAAAACATTCACAGTAAGAACCTGGCTAGCTACCACCATTGAATAGAAACTTTCCTTTCTTCCTCTGTGTACCTTAAACCAAACGGAATTTCCATGAACAAAGTTTCTTTCCAAGAACTTCACATCTGTGGAACACATTACCACAGAAATGCTTCCCTGATGATTACAACATGTTCCTCTTCAAGTCCAATGTTAACAAATGCTCGTCGAGCCATTTTCTTAAGTAATCAAACTCTGTCCACCCCACCCATCGTTTCCAATCCTCTCATAGTATTGTTCATCTTCCAACTGACAATCTCATTAATTCTTATCCTCGAGTGGCTTTTAGCCTTGGTAAGTGGTGACTCATTAGTATAAAAAAGGTGTGGATATAATCATGTGTCGCAAGTGAGCGCGGAAACTTTATTATGAAAAGCATAACTCAAACTTGTTTTGAACATTTTCAATATCACGTTTTTCAACGGTCAATTTTGACGTCAAAACAAAACTTTAGTTCATATGTTTTAACATATTTTATTAAAGTTATTCGATTTATTACAAAAACTGCTGCCTAAAGTTAGGCAAAACCAGAAAATCAATTTTTACTTCAATTGACTGCACTAACATGCAGAAATTGAAATATAATGTGAACAGATATCTCGCTGCTCAACTCCCTACTTAGGCATGTTCCTGTAGGCATAGTCCCTAATTTCACAGCAGCCCCTTATGTCTCAGTGGCAATGTGCATTGTTTGGGCTGAATAAAAGTTTTTTAAAAAAAATTACAAGGTGACAAAATCATAAACAATTTATCAACACCTAGAATAGAACAAATAACAAACAACGTCTTTGAAACATTTGCATATCGATATAATGAAAGTTCTTTGAAACGCCTGATAGACTTTTCCCTTAATCGACAGCAATAATGCTCTGCTGGTCAGAAGTTCCCTGAAATTACTTATAACCTTTGCAATCACACCAGCACCAGCTCCCACCTGTGCTCCAATGATATCATCAAAGTAACAAAACTTCTGCAAAACCTCAATAGCCTTGCTATCCAAATATACTTTCTTCACATATAAGTTCTCATCCGTCGCCATTGTCTTACACTTCTTGAACACAAAATGGTTCTCATCTCTCAATCTACCTGTAATTCCACTGCACTTCTTGTGTACCCAATGCTTACAAGTACCACAAAAAAAAAAACTGAGTTGCTCTTAATTCCCTCTCCACAAACAGAGCAGGGGAACTTTCCTCTTTTGAGGGGATTTCCAACACTACAACCACTTGTTGGATAATGGCCCTATGGGAATGGACGTATCTGTTGGAAATCGTTGGTTTGACTTGCGTGAGTTAACGCGGGTGCAGTCGAGTGCAGAATAGGGCTTGTTCTCACAGTCAGAGCTGACAGACGTGACAAGATTACCGTGTGACGAGACCCCAGATCAAGGGTCAGTCTGCACCTGCGAGAGACTCTGTGACGTCACTCGTTCTCGTGAGAAGCAAGTTTTCGTCAGTCTGATTCGGAAGGCGAACCGAGCAGGAAGTGCGATTCACGATGTAAAAATAAAGGAAATATTTCCCTTAAGGGAATACAAGCGAGAGAAATCCTTTCCCCCCCTCTCTATGAATGGTTAAGAAAACATTGTTAACTAACTTCGATAAAGTAGTGATTTGCTCTCTCCCTCTCTCTCGACGTAGTGAATGACTCCCAGTTGAAATAACAACGCTTGTAATAAAATGAATCAAATATAAAAGAAGAGTTTGTCTTCGGAGTGCGTCATGAGGTTTTTGTTGCAGACACGGACGGCGTGGTTCACGGTAGGAAGGAAAGAACAAAGAATTCATCCACTAGACGACACACTACCCTCTACAACAGATGAGGGAGAAAATTAAGGTACGCAACACACTGATCAACATTTTGGTATTGGTAACATTCACTTTCAGACTTTTACTTTCCTTAACTTAACAAGTGGACTTTCCATTGGTTCACAGTCAATTACTAAAGCATCTCTTCATGAACAACTCATACAATACTTCCTGGACAACGCTTCTAAGAGATCAAATAAAAAGCAACAGACTCAGTACAGAAACCTGATGTACTCCTACTGTAAGAGTAATGTTACTAAAGCTGTTACTAAATGTGTTGTTAATTCTAACACGATTTTGAGCATTTCTGTACATTGCTTGAATAACTTTTCATCAACCAATCGATTGCCCCTAAATTACATAAAGTCCACCACCAGATAACATTTCTTGACACTTTGGCAAAAGCTTTCTACAAATCCACAAAATCCAAAATCCAGGCTCAGATATTTCTCTTGCATTTGTCTTTGGATAAATATAGCATCAGAGGTACTTTACCCAGGCAAAAAAAAAAAACGACATTTGGTCTAACTTCATATTTTCTACTCAAATATTATCGCAACCACTTTCTTATTTCAAATGCACTTTTCTTCAACAATATCCATATTTGTCTTTGTCATCTGTTTAGCTATCGTGAATACTTACTCTTTCTGGTCAGCTTTTTGTAGTGTATCTGGAAACCTAACTTGCTCAGCCTTTACTTTGGCTTTGTAGATTGCTCCCCTCTTTGCCATCAGATACATATCTTTATTTACTCAATCTTTTCTCCACTCACTCCATCGTTTCAACTTTTCTTTTGTTTCACTTCTCGACTTCCTCATTCTACCACCATTTCACCGTGTCTTGGAGGCCTTTTCGTCTGTTTCCTCCAGCAATGTATCCTTCAATTTCTTCCACACTTCCTGAAGTGGCCTCTAAACTCGTTTTTCACATTCTTAATTGAACATTTTTTGTAACTTTTTTCTAATTCAAAGTCACAAATAATTGATTTATGCTGTGTCACAATTTCTTCACATCACTCTTTATCTGTTGGTAAGGGAAAAAAGACAATCTACTTGAGTCTTTGATCGTCCAGATTCATGCATAACGAGATGGCTTTCCATTTTCTTAAAAACACTATTTGCAATGAACATGTCCATGGCAAGACCAAATTCTAACGTTCTTTCTTCTTCTGCATTTCTATCACCATACCTATTTCATCAATGAACACCCACAAAACCACCAGACGTGTTTCCAACATGACAATTCAAATTTCCTGCCACAGAAAGTATTTCCTTCTTACTAATTATTTCAATAAGTCTGTCATGAAATTCATCTTTTACATCTTCACTCAAACTACATTGTGGTGATGCATAAACTGATACTGCTGTGAAAATTTCCTCACCATCTTCAGCAGCATGATTCGATCAATTACATGATTAACATCAATCAGTTTATCTACCAATTTCTCTGCAATAAATCTTGCCCTTTTGGCCAAGATCAAAGTGTAGTATCTGTTCCGATGGATACTACACATCTTGGCCTTCGGGTCTTGATTCCGGCGGTCTGTGGGTTTGTCCTGTGCAGTTCTAGGAGGTCCACCCTCCCAGGCTTTGCCTCCCCTCTTTGGGGTGGAGTAAGTTTATCGCTTACTGCCTGAGGAGCCCCTACCGGGGAATGCCGACGGGGCTACCCAGGCATTTTTTGTAGGTCAGAGTGCTCATCTTCTCGAGGGTGCTGGCTTTTCAAATCCCACTTTCCCGACCTTGTGTCATACTTTACCGCTGTGAGAGGAAGATGAATCAAAAAAACATTTTTAAATACCAACACCATCTATTTTATCTTTTCATTTCCAAAACAACTTATATCTTGCATTTTTTCCCACAATCCTTCTGACAGATTTACCTCTCCATCGTGTTTCTTCAACACAACATAGGCCAATACATCTTCTCTCAAGAAACTCGAGAATCTCTCCTGACATTTTTCTGCAAGCTCCCAACGTGCAGTTTTGACAAATTTACATTTAGTTGCCGAAATAGCTTGATAACGTCTATGTCTATGTCTAACATAAGTCCTATCGTGCGCGACACCTTCACTAAGATTAGTTCCAGTCCCGTTTACACAATTGTTTGAATTAGTTTTAGAAGACATTTCAAAATTAAGTGAGCCCAAATTTTTATAAGCCGGATGCTCTTCCTGATGCCAACCCAGTGTGTGGTGATGGGGACCAGTGTTTTTATCAAGGCATCATCTCTAGGTTATTGCCCACCAAGGCTAAAGAGCGCTTCACCTGCCATTTTATTGTTTTTAATTTGTTTTTCCATAAAAAACACAATATTATTCACTAGTTCTGTGCTCTACCACGCACACGCGTGTTGGGAATATATCAAAGCAGCGATTTAAAGTTCAGACGGAGATACACAACCAGTATGCTTCTTTTCAGTCTCAGGAGGTCCACCCTCCCAGGCTTTGCCTTCTCTCTGAGAAGGGGTTAGTTTATTGCTAATCACCTGAGGCGCCCCTACTGACGGGGCTGCTCAGGCAATTTTTGTCGCCCAGAGGGCGCTAATCCTAATGTGCTGACTTTCTACACCTGACCTTGTCTGGCCTCCTGGAAAGGAGGCAAAAAATATTTTGACCGTGTGTGCAATCTCGAGAGGAGGTAAATAAAATATTCGCACCAAGTACAGTTTTGAGTTACTGTCTGTATTAGATTTAATACCACAAAACTAATATTTAGTGACAGGAAGTAGTGATCAAGCCTTTCGTTTCCTTGGCACGATTGATCCTCAGCTGCCGCCCTCTAGCGTTTAAAAATTACACAAGGGATGGATGTCTGATTGAAGAAAGTTATTGTTTAATGGTCTCTTTGAAGCTCCTTTGATATGTCCAAAGAGAACATTCCCTCATTCAATAACCTTGTTATTTTCCGTTACTATTATTTTCAGTTATGCCAGTATGTGGAACGTTCATCCTCCTGGATAAACCATTGCAGAAGCATGGATGACTTGAATCGCAGGAAGGTTGGCCGGTCAAGGAAAACTTGGAAGCAAGTGATTAGACAAGACCGTACAGATTGGAATACAGAGTTTTCAGAGAGAACTGTCATAAGAGGGAAAAATAAAGGCAAGGCAAGATGGAGAGAGAAAGAGAAAACATACAGGAAAAGAAAAAACAAGAGAGAGAGGGTGAGGGGGGGGGGGGGAATAAAATCCAGCAAATAGCTATGGAAAAATAGGAAGATAAAGGTCTAGCTATTTGGCCGAAATTAGCTTTTTCTTATTCAAAAAAAGAAAGTCGATTTCAACCAAAAAGTGTCGAACTCACATTCATGAGAGGCTCTAATGATGTAACAGAAATTATTTTCTGGATTTAAAAAAAAAGTAGAATTCTACTAAAAAGCAAAGAATTCATACCTCTGAGTTTTTTGTAATTAAATGTACTTTTGTGATTATATCTTTTTAATTATATACTTAAATCTAATGCAGTTTCCCTATATAATATTTTTTGTTGTTTGGATTTTCGGTAGTATAGACTGTGGCTTGATAGATTATGATTGTTACCATGCAATTATTTTATAGGTGGCAATTAACCCTTATTTTACAGTTATATTTTCCCTTTTCTTATTTCCATCTGAACGATTACTATTTCTTGATGTTGTTACTCTATTTGTCACTTTTTCTTCTAATTTTCTTTTTAGTAATATCATTGAATTGTTTACTATTGTGAGCCTTAATCATTTCTAAATTTTCACAACAGTAACAATTTCACATTATTTTTATTAAACATTTTATGCAGAGAGCTAGTTACAGAAAAATGTATATCGATAAGATTTAGAAATTTCTTGCTTAGTTCGATTTTCAGCATATGATTATGTGACATTGTGAACCAAATGACATTTCTATTTCTTCTATTTTTGGTATCTGGTTTGATATTTAATTTAAATAAATATAAATATATATATTTATACTAGATTTACTTACCGGCATTGCCTGGGTGCAGACATATTGCCGGATTGACGACTTAAAGAAAAATAATTCAAACTATAGTCATGTTTACATTTTCTTTTAAATAAGATAAACAAAAAACGTGTTTTAGATTTCCCTTATGTTATTCTGGATTTCAATAAATTTTCTATTAATAGTACATAAAAAATAATTATAAAAGTTATGTTTAAGCGAGAAAGACACATACAGACACACACTATATTAGTTTTATTAATACAGAAATGATGGAATGTGGCCAAAGGAAAGTAACTGCTAACATCATAATCAAGGGAAGTAACTCCAAATGGTCTACTCTTAGTCAGACCTTGTATTTATCCAAATTTTAAAAAAAAATAGTGTTTTATTATATGTTCTAGTTTTATTTAAATAAATATCCAATTAATATTAAATAAAAAATAATAATAATTGAATTGACCGACACACACACACACACACTTGAAGTTGTAGTTATTTCTCTCTGAAACGTCAGAAGAAAAACTATATTTTCGATCTGAAAAGGTTTTAAAGAATTCCATAAAATCAAAATATTGAAAACTAAATCTTATAAAAATGAATTCAGTTTGTTATTATCTAAATCCAAGAAAGTTTCACTTTTGTATTATTAGGTGCATGAATGAACCATATTATGCAACTTTAACCGATATACACAGTAAATATAGACAGAAATTACTTCAAAATCTACATTTTGAATGGTTAAAAGCAGTGCTCCATCATTTTAAATCATGGCTGCTTACATCATTAGAGTAAAACTTTAAATAATTGGTAGAATGAAAAATGTTTACCTACTAGTACGATAATCAAGTAATGTTAAGAAATTAATATGCTAATATGTATGTACAAAAAAATACAATTATTTATCTGATAGTAAAAATGGACTGGAAAATGGTAAAATGTCTTTTGTTTTTTATTAATGGCATAAGCTGAATTTTCTTTTTAGGGTATTAGTGAAGAATGTGCCCATTTTTACAAATCTTCTGCATTGGAATAATTTATTTTCTAAAGAAATCGAAACAAAGTATTTTTTAGGTAAAATAACATGGTACAACAAAAAGCAAAGATTGGCTAGACAAAAGCAAAAAACTGTCAGATGTTTGACTATATGGGTCTAAGTTAAAAAATCGACAATATAACTTTATATGTAAGATAAGAAAATATATATGTATATATATATATATATATATTTGTATATAATAAAGTTAAGTAAGTCTGTTACTCGAATATTTGTGACTAATTGCTTCTTCCTACAAAATATTTGATTCTGATTTGTCAGTTAAGTCCGATGTAAACCTGGGTCGTTTTTGATGATGATTTTGCTTCTGTATGGTTCTGTGCAGTTCTAGGAGGCCCAATTTTTCAAGCTTTACATTTCTCCTTTGGAAAGTTTATTGCTAATAATCTAAGGCGCCCCTACCGGGGAATGCAGTCTAGGTTGCTCAGGCATTTCTTGTAGGCCAGAGTGTACCCCAACCCTGTACGGTATCACTAAAATGCAGCACTCCTTTCGTGACGTCCTCGAAGTTGGCCATTCCTTGTTTTTGGTTGGTCACTCAGTACCTGTTTGCAGAAAAGGTTGCTGTACTGATGAAGGCCGTCGGTATCGAAAGGTCCTTCAATTATCACTCTCCCCACGTTGTGATTAGATCAAGAGGGTAATCATCCGTTGCTGGTCTTCAAAGTTTGTACCTATGAGGGGCGAAGGCAATTTCAAGCAAAAAAAAAAAAAAAAAAAGAAAAAAATTAAGGACAAATTCGGACGTGTGTTTTCGTATAAAAAATAATTATTAGGGTAAAAATTACAAGACTATGTTTTGTGTTTTGGACCGGCAATATTACTAAGTTTGGGCAATGTTGGTTTTGCCGATTTCAACCCTAAGTCTGGGGTGCATCTCTGAATGATGTGTGTTTGATGGGCAAGCAAAGTGGAGTATCTGAACGTCTGTTACATTTCCCTTATATTGAGAATTAGGTGTGTTGACAGAGCATGACTTTACCCCCTCCTCCAACAGAATTCAATTCAACAACAAAAAAATATATTCCTATTATCGTTACTTTCCATATTGGGAATTTCCAATTCACTCTATTCACTCAGAAATAGCCAAGTATGATTAATCCCCCCCCCCCTTGTCTTCTTCATCCGTTTCCATCTCCCACTGTTACCTCAGTGGGAGGGAAGAGATTCCTCCCCACTCATTGAAACTTATTCATAGAAGAGAAAAATATATTTTCATTAACCTGCAAACACTTCACCTATAACGCCACACCAGGCCGGCGATGTACAGAGGTCCCTATAAAAAAATTTAATTCTTATTACTTTGCAAAAATGTATGCTCATTCCTGGACGCGTCCATCCAATGCCAACAACTCGATGTCCACTTCTGTGACACAGTACCCACGTGTCCTATTTCCTATTTAAATTCTTTTCGGCAGAGACAATAACATTCCAAGAAACACCTTTCAATTCTTTTGGCATTAACGATTTAAGAAAACATTTTGTTCTTATGTTATCTATGTCCAGCCGATTATATCTTCCAGAGTCGCCATTCAACCACCCAACTTGTATGTCATATGAAGGCCAAATGGCTGTTATTACATTATTGGGGGGGGGGGACTTTTAATCTCCTCAAAATATCAACAAGAGAAGACCAATCTGACAGTAATAAATGATATCCTCTTGTATCTCTACCATAAGTTATTTCTCACTCACCAACTCCCAAGGAAGAAAACAATTCTTTTCTCCTTTATTGGAGAGCGGCTTTCTTTCTAGTTAATAAAAAAAAAAATAATTTGAAATTGCCCAAAAGCAAAAACAAGGTCCTAAGTTCGAATCAAACCAACAATACTGTCACAAGTGTGCACTTCTCATGGTGTGCTGGCTTTTCAAATCCTCACCTAACCTTGTGTAACCTCCTGAAGAGGAAGCAAATAAAGATTGGTCGATGTCCTTAACAATAAAAATGTACTTTGACTTGATTTCTTTCAACAAATAATATATCCGCTTCGGAAGATTTTTAAATGGACATTTTTCTATAATGACCTACATAGCAGCAGCAACTCTGCCCATAAGCCAGTACACATATACATGCTTAGCATTACAAGAGATATAGCTCAGTTATGAGTGTGTCAAATTGAAAATCTAAAGGTCTCAGTTATGGGTCTTTTAATTTCTTTGTTGGAAATCCACGATTTACTACAAACTGTACCTGCCCGGCGTTGGCCAGGAGTCTTTAGTATAATTTATCTTTTGCTCATTGACATTGCCTCCACTTTTTCTTACGAAATGTTGAAATTTAAATCACATTTTTTTTTTAATTCGAATTATAAATAATAAGAAGCACATACTGAGAGTTATATGTCGCTTTTTCTTTATTCATTTTTGTTTGAATATTATTATAAATATTTCAAATAAATTAATTAATGTCTTAATTTTTTGTAGTTCTACAAATCACAATTATTTGTATTTACATACACGCATATCGGATTTTTAATAACATTGATCGGGCATCTTAGGAAATGTTTAAATTAAAAGTGCATTTTCGTTTTAACTCCCAAAATTATGAATAATAAAAAGCTAATACCCAATAGTGCATGTCGGGTTTATTTCAACATTTCCTAAAACATCCAATCAATGTTATTACAAAACTGATGTGCGTAAATTTTGTTTTCTGTTTTATACTTTTATGATTTCACAAATTTAATTTGAGATTATTTTCTTTATGTTATAGCATTTGAAAATGTAATTATTCTTTATATTTAAAAACAAAATAGAAAGAAAAGGTGTTGAATAATCAACTGAAAATAGTACACTCAAGAGAGGTGGTAACAAGGCCATTAACCTTGTCATCGCAATGTAGTGGAGATTATTACAAGATATGTGTAAATAAGTTTCATGTGTTCTTTTTGGCGCGTAATGTCATTTTGTTTTATTGCTAAACACACATGTTTTTTTTTTTTTTATATTTCCTCCATATTTTCAGTCTTTGTATTTCTCTAACTCACTTTCTTGTCTCAATATCTACCATTATGAATTGTCCAAGCTATTCCACTTTAACAACAACAGGTAAAATTTTGCCAAGAATATGTATTTTAATATTCTTAAAAAGATTCTTCTCTCACTTCATGTAAGGGGGTGGGGATGGAGATAACAGTCACAGAGTGTTTCACTGCTCAATGTTTTGACATGCTGCACACTTTAGCCGTTATTTCTTTTTACACCAACAAAAAGAGTGAGTGATTCTTGAATGGTAAAAGACACTCACTCATTTGAGGAATTTCCTGAAAACCTTTTTTCCACTTTAGGTTTTTTTTAATTGAAAAGAACATATTTACACCTTCACCAAGAAGAGAAAGGTTATATTTTACAAAACAGCCATTTGTCTGTTCCTTTAATAGGATTTTCATGAAAACTTTAGATTTGTGTGCATTCAATTTTGGAAGATTTTTTTTTTTTTTAATATTAATGAGTAACCACTTACCAAGGTCAAAAGCTATTCAAGGATAAGCATTAATGAGATTGTCATTTGGATGATGACCAATATTATGAGACGATTGGAAATGATGGGTACTTAAGATGGCTTGACAAATTTCCGTTGATATTGGACTTGAAGACGACCATGTTGTAGTCAACAGGGAAGTATGGGAAGTTCTTGGAAAGAAATTCTGTTCATGAAAGTTTTGTTTGGTTTTAGGTACCTTCCTTGTGAGGAAGAAGAAATATGGATTGAAATTTTTTTTAAATGATTCACGATTTAAATATTTCTTCGATAATTTGTATGCTCATATTTTTGGAAAAACGAAGACAAAAAAATCCATGGTAGCTTTAGTAAAATAGTGCAGTTAAATACAGATCTTAGAAATTATATGAATCTGATAAACAAATATTAAACTAAAAAGTGAAACATTTGTTTGTGTATAACCTAGATTATTGAAAATTTTGAGAACATTTTTTAAAGTTGTTGTGGAGATAGATGTTTGCAGTCTCGGAATGATCCTGCTGTGCGTGTTCCAATGCGGAAACATTTACTTGAACTTGTAATGGCATCCACCCTGGATCGGTTGAGCTGGTGTCTTCCACTGAATTCACTGCATTACCAATGTTGAGACGAATGCCAGCCAGCCTTGATTCCACTGGCAAACATCGTAAATACATGGACCAATATTCACTTCTGCATCCTGCTTCACTATTCTGAGCCAGGTGTTGAGTTGGCCATCAAGCTGGTTCTTCTAGTTCTGAAGCGGAATCATATTGATGGACTTCCTAATTAATTTGTTTCGTTGACAGTGAAGAGCATGATCAAACCAGCGAAGACACCTTGCGAGGAGAATTTGCTGAAGAGAGGAGATTCAGCACCGTGCGCATTTGAGACAAACTGAGGATGCGATGCAGACAGTAATGGTCAAAGACTTTCAGTCTATGAAGGTTTGGAGCTCTCATTGGCCAGGAATTACACCCATAAAGGAGAACAAGAGCTTGATGAACTCAGATTAATTTCTTATCTGGACCACAATCGGGATTATAGATGACAGAAAGCAAGGAGGTCATTTATATCCTCTTCGCCCTGGCCTGTTGTAGTGATGATAGATCCGAGGTATTTTAAGTGGTCAACCTTCTAAAGAAGTTCCCCACCAAAGACGATTGGCTGCTTTTCAAAAGAAAATGTTGAGATACACCCATAGAATTTGGATAGAAAAACATTCATTGTCGATATCCAAGAGAAATCTTTGTTTGGGAACTTCTGAACAGAAAATAAAAAGAAAAAAGAAAAACAACTGAAGAAACCAAACTTTTTTTTGTTCGTTTCAGATTAAATGAACACTTGAAAATCTTTGTTGTTTAAGTAGATTTTTTTTTTATATAGAGAATCTTTAATTTCTTCTAAATAGAAATGAAAACATGAAACTTAGTTCACCTCCCACCCGCACACAGAGACGGGCACACAGAGAAATACAATTTGCTTAGAAAAAAAAAAGAAAAAAAAAAAAGAAACAAGGTTCAGGTCAATTGCAATTCATTATTTTGCTGCTGACAATAGAAACAAAACAAAAAAAAAAAAAGAATCAAATAAGAATTAATTTTTTTTTTAATGATGACATCAATTTTGTTGAACAGGGGGTGGGGGTGGGTTGATCAATCAGAGAGGACACTCACTTCCGTTTGGTGAAAAATCCAACAATCTTAATAAATTCCTTTCCAAGGAAACAACCTAAAACATTACAGTGAAATGATGACTTTAGAAACAGTTTACAGAACTGAGGAGCCAGGGCAACAGTGATGATGGTGAGTACCCCCCCCCCCCTCCCGAAGATTATGGAGATTTCACCAAAGAAAGAAAGAGAGGCACACTTTCAAATGGGAGGGGGGGGGGAAGAAAACGGTGAAGTGAAGAGGTCAATTGCATCTCATTGGGGAGAAATAATTTTTTTTTAAATAACACAATTTCCTCATGGAGTCATTGATGATCATTTCAACATGATCAATTGATGGAATGAGGTGGAGGGAGGAGCAAGTCACATGACAACATTTTTATGCCTTTTCTTTTTCTTAACAACAATTACAAAAGAAGAAAAAAGGAAAAACTCAGCTAAATACAAAAATAGTCGAGGAAGTCTTTTTTTTTTTTTACATTGAATTTCCAAAGACAATTTAAAACATAATTCTGTGAGGATTGACAATATTCACAATTTGAAAGTGCTGGGGTGGGGTGTGGGGGCTCCATCAGATGGCAGTCAGGGAACACTGATCCAACTCTAACTTTGTTAGGCTCTATAATATATATTCCTTAATTTTTACCGAGGTGTTCGACAATGAATCTATTCTTGTAATTTTTTGCTTTGTTTTGAGGGACATTGTAGATTTGTATTTTTTATTGGGTACCTACGTTAATTTTGTTCTAAAGATAATCCAAAGATTTTTTAAAACTGCCCTGAAACAGCTGTAAACACCTTTAATACCTTTGTGTATGCTCTTCATTTGGAACATGATTTGAAAAACGATTTAAATTAACAAAAATACATTATATATATATATATATATATGTATGTGTATATGCAGCTCTATTCCACTGATAATTGAGCTACTGATATTTGCAAGTTCATTTATCTTTGTGGTCAACTCAAAAAGAGTTTTCTATTTGATCTAATTTGAAAGTATATGTGCATGTATATATATATATATATATATATATATATATATATATATATAAATACATATGTGTGTGTGTGTGTTTGTTTATATCTGATTTTCTCTAATAAATTACTTTATTTGTTAATAGACAAAACCATCCGAATCATTGGACACACCTGTTGCTAAATCTCTTGAAGAAATGCATCTTCTACAAGGCTCAAAATGTCCTAAGAACCAAGGAAGTGGGTCATCAGAAGGAGGCAGAGCAGGTGGTTGGATTGGACAGATGGTCAAATAAAAAAGTGTGGAAAAAAATTCATAGAAGCAGCTGTCATTGAAGAATCCTGGTTGCCCTTAACAAATTGAATTCTTGCTGTTTATAGTGACATCATGCCCAAGAGAAGTTTCAATACACAGAAGTCTTCATCAGAATGAGTTAATTTAAAGTCTTATATGATTTCCAATCCTTCGTAGGATTGATGCGTGCATGCAGAACTAAATTATGAGAAACTTGTGTCGCATCATCTCCATTCTCTTGCCATGTCCCTTTATAGTAGATTAATGACAGTGAGAAAGGAATATAGACAGAAAAGGCAGCAATATGAAGCAACATCACCTAACAAGTAACCAGAACAAAAACCATTCAGTTGATTCCACTTGCGACCAACTTTACATCCACCTCTGAAGAACTGAACTCAAACACAGTTTACGTTGAACAAAAGTCAGCTTACCTTAATAGTAACATCCAAAACAAATTCTGCTGCTTCATCAATAATCTATAATAATAATATGCGAAGGCAATTTCATGTTCAAACGTACGTTATCACCCTCCACCTTTTTTTTTTTTAAAGATAGGATCGCTCGATCGCCGAAGATGCAATGCAAAAAAAATGTCATTTAAAAAATTTAATCTGATGTCATTGTTGTATCGAATACGAAACAAACTTTCATGGCCTTCGGACTTGGATCAAAGTGTAGTATCTGTTCTATACAAAGATGTTACAATAATATTGTGGGGTCTTCATTTGCACCGGACGTCCATAGAATGGAAATATGTAACAAACTCCTACAATGGTTTTGGAGATAGACCCGCATAACCAGATATATTCTGAAAATACATTAACCAGAGTACTTAGATAAGTACGTTTCAGTGTAGACAAAGGTGGTACAATAATATTGTGGAGGTCTGCGTTTGCGCCGGACGTCCATAGAATGCAGGCCAGCAATATACTACAGATGAAAGATACAACCGGAAATTTTACGGTTCCGCTAGTATTACTAATAATACTAACAATATCAATTTATACTTATTAATTATAGAAGAATCAAATGACAGCTTTTAACTTGATATTCTCAATTTTCAAGGTGCAACCAGGAGCAAAATATGTTATCACGCACGCAGCAGAGATAATGTTTTGTTGGTAATAGAATATATGTTTACTTATTTCCTTTAGGATTTCATTCTAGTTATCAAATAATTTCTGTTATTGCAATCATAAGAATTACAAAATAAAATGACAGCTGTCCGAATGAAACTGCATAGAAGAATGGCGCTTTCTATGAATAATCTTATAAATTTACAAGCAAGGAAATCCTTAAGATGTGTTCGTTCAATTTGCACATTAGCGATGAAAATGATATTTCTAATTTATGTGTGACGGAAACTCACACAAAGATGTGTGTACTCGTCTAAAAAGTAAATAAATATTACAAGACAATAATAATAAAAAAAATAAACAAAGCATTTCCTGATAAAAAAGAGAAAGATGGAGGGAGAGAGGGGGGGGGAGTTTATTTTGCAGAGAGAGAGAAAAGAGAGAGAGAGATAGAGAGAAATGGGTTACCACCATTATAGAGCAAGTTATTCAATATATGATTTAATTAAAAGGTTTTCTTCCTATTGTTTGCAAACTTTAATTGCGATTAATGTTTGACATCACAATGCATGCTTCTTAAGAAAGGGATTGCAATTAAATTGTAAGCAGTTTGATATTTTAGGGTTGGGTGACCAAGTTTCTTATAGGCATCGTTACATATGATTCATTTCAGCAGAAAACAGTGGAACTTTGAAAAAAAAGAAAAAGAAGCTTACTAATTAAGAAGGGGGTGGGGATATGCCTGTTTTATTTATTTATTTCTTTTACAGGATTGTCATTGAAATAATGACAGTGAATATCTCGAGAAGAAAGGCATTTGGAGAAAAAAAAAGACACAGACAGACAGAGGTGCACTCATAGACACAGCTGCCAGGATTCCAAAAAGGCAACAACAATAATAAAAAAAAAGACAGACAGACAGAGGTGCACTCATAGACACAGCTGCCAGGATTCCAAAAAGGCAACAACAAAAATAAAAAAAAAGACACAGACAGACAGAGGTGCACTCATAGACACAGCTGCCAGGATTCCAAAAAGGCAACAACAATAATAAAAAAAAAGACAGACAGACAGAGGTGCACTCATAGACACAGCTGCCAGGATTCCAAAAAGGCAACAACAATAATAAAAAAAAAAAGTCAAAGTGAATATTTAAAAATGAGTTTGTGTGATTTAATTTTGGTGGGCATTTTTTGAAGAGGGAGATGGGGCAGGAGGAACCGGAGAAGAGAAATTAGGGGAGGGGGAATTTGAAGGCAAAGGAATTGGGGAGGGGTGCCTCCTTTAGTCACAAGAGAAAGGGATTATCATCATCAGCAGAAACAGATGAAAAAAAAAAGAAAAAAAAAAAAAAAGAAAAATCTTCAAGGCACTAGAGTGCTTTCTGATCCGGATCCAATAGAGGATCAGGGGAAACACAAACACACACACAGACACACACCTCTTGGACATCATGATACCATGGGATATCGGACATTTGAAATGGGGGAGGGGGTGAACTTTTCACACGGGAGGCAAGTGCAAGAGGCCGTTTGTATGAGACAACACCGGGTAGGTAAGAGTACAAATATAATTTGTCTTCTTTATAACGCCACAGTGGATTCCAGCAGAAGGAAGGGGAGAAAAAGGAAAAAGATGGTAGGAGGCAACCCAATTGGAAATTGGAGCAACTTTCTCGGTTCACAGGAGATAAAAATGTTGGCCGTAACGTATTTTGAAGATGACAAAACATTCAGAGATAAAATGCACAGAATACATGGAATAAATAAAATGAATTTTTGGTGAGGAAAAAAAAATGAAGACATTTTGGAAGAAGGGAATCCAAACCAAAAGGCCCCAAGTGCAATGGAAATTCGTTAAAAGAAAATGAGGACACCCCCATACTCTCCCCCTTGGTTTTTTCAATATGTCAAAGTGGAGGTCAGGGTTGGGGAGTAAGACACGAGAAATCACAGACAATGCACACAGAAAAAAAAGAGGAGCGGGTAGCAGCAGCAGACGATTTTGTGATCGAGACTTTTAGAACTGTAAGATTGACAGCAAGATGGGTGAGAATCTTGCTCGAGAGAAATTTGGGTACAAGTTGCATGAAAATAAAAGAGAATCATTTTATGATGGCCATTGATAGTCATGAATTCAAACACGTGAACAGAAATTTCAGAAGAAAAGCATTAGCTTTGCCTTTGTGCAAGAATCAGAAAACTTATAGAATGTCCAGAAAAATAAAAAATAAAGGAATCTTTTTTTCGGTCTGAATGAAATTTTTTTTTTTTTTTTAGAGAATGTTTCAAATTGTAAACTTTTCTCTTTTGATATGAATGAATCATCAGTGATCGGGAAATGAAAGGCATTAATCATTCGCCAACATTTGAGAAGAATCGGTGACGCCATTTGTCTTTTAGGCAAGCATTCGTTTTTTTACAGTTGCATGCACATAAACGCATCCAGCAAATGTGGACAGCTGCATGGTAGAGCAGCAATCCTTTGTAGAAGTTACAAGAAACATTTTTTTTTTTTAAATTTAATTTATTTATTCCAACCGATTACTTTTTTTAGGAAAGAAGAGGGGGTTAATAAGGGGAAATTATTTCATATTGGAATCAGAGAGGGAGGGGGGGGAGTGGAGAGACAATTTTCCGCAAAGGGAAATTGACTTGGTTTTATTAAGACATTTCCCAAACATAATATGGAAAGAAGTGGAGACGACACAAAATATTTGTGGGGCTGGAGTATAAGGAATTCCCATCTCCTCTTACACCTCTACCACAAATCTAAGGTGTAAAAAGAAAAAATGAAAATACAGCAGTTTGCACTAAGGTAAGAAGATGACAATCAATTCTGGATTGGATTCTTTGTGAAAGAAACCATGTCTGCTGAGTTTGGAATAACTCGAGTCTCGTTCTTACCCTCCTTTTTTTTGTACACGAGCACATCATTAAATTCCAACAATAAAGAGATGGTGACAAGCAGCAGTCACCAAAATTCAAATTTCAATCAAGAAATTTGAGAAATAAAGAAAAAAAACTATACAAAAGCACAGTAAATCCGCCATTGTTAGTCTGTGTATGTCTTTACTAATGTATTGTACATGAAATGACTGAAGAGAGACATACAGGAACGTTTCAAGCTTAAAGACATGCAGAGACGAAAAATAATCGTGCAGAAGTAAAGCGACTCAGGACGACAACAACAATTACAGCACGAAAGATGCTGTCGGAAATCAATGTAAAATATAGAATCACATCTTTATTTATACAGTCGACAGAGACACACGAGAACACCGATTAAAATGAAAGCAAAATAAATGAATGTACCCTGAGATAATTGTTGTCATGGATAAAGAAAATTGGTGTATTTTACAACAATACAAAAGCAAAAATAGCAGAGGGGAAGGAAGAGGAGGAGGAGAAAAGCAAATTTTTCTCTGGAAATTAAGACAAAACATTTTGCCTGAATGCATGGATAATAAACTTTAACCAAGACAATCGTGTCCATCTCTCTCACACGCACAGATAATTTGTATGAGAGGGAAGGAATGAGGTCATTTGCATAGAAGGAGAAGTAGGCGATTATTGATGCCAATATGGCGATACTAATAGCGAATATTTATTCCTTGCTGACTGACTTTTTTGATAGGATTCAAATCCCATAAATGGTGCACGGAGAATGGGATTTACGGGAGGGGTGGGGGTTACAAACATCCTCAGACAAATGAGGGTGAGACATGAGGGGGAAAATAAGAATAGTTCTTATAAGATTACCAAAATGTATGATTAATATTATGATTAAAATTATCAAATGGAAAAATATATATGGAGAAAGAGAAGTGAATGATGGCACTGAGCTTTGCAATTCCTAACGCAGCCTGCCATATGAGAAGATGAGAAGGGGGGAGAATTGTTTGCATATCGAACTGCAGAAGTGTATGGAGTAAAGCCAAGAGAGAAAATTGGTGAGAATGAAGTGTTTCAATTGAGACACAATCTTTTAAACTTTTTCGTAAAACACTCAGGCACAATTGTTATACATGGCCCAGGCAATTCATGTAGAAAAAGACGCTTTAAAAAAGAAGTGGTAAAAGACAGACATGATTTGTATCAATTCGACCATCTCTTGGAATAAAGAGAAGCAAGAGAGAAGAGAGAAAAGGAGAGAGAGAGAGAGAAAAAGAGAGAGAGAGAAAGAGAGAGAGAGAGAAAGAGAGAGAGAGAGAAAGAGAGAGAGAGAGAAAGAGAGAGAGAGAGAGAGAAAAAGAGAGAGAGAAAAAGAGAGAGAAAAAGATAGAGAGAAAAAGATAGAGAGAAAAAGATAGAGATAGATATATATATATATATAGAGAGAGAGAGAAAGAGACAAAGAATTTTATATTCAAAGTGTGCAATTAAAAATGAATCCTTTGTAAATGCTATTAACATTGAATGTTAATCAAAGAGAATTCCAATGCTTATTAAAGTAAGACAAGATTTTTTCAAAGGATAAAAATCCAACTGCTTTCATTAATGGAACCGAGCTGGTCTTCAAAAACGATTAAACACAGATGTCGCATGAAACAGGGTTGTGGCCGTGTGAACAAAATGGCTCCAAAAACACAAAATATTCACAAGCAAACAATAAAAAAAAAAGCAGAGGAATTTGTGATAAAAATTGTTTTGTAGTTTGTTAATAATCATTACCTTAGAAAAAGTTTATATTTTCTCCTCAAAACACAGCAGGCAAACATTTAAAATTATATTGAATCATTCAGTTGAGCATGTGGCGACTGGCAGTTTACCAATGGCAGCTCAGAGTTTTGTGTATTTCTGTTCGGTGTACAAGAATGCTGAATATACAAATTGAATAAACCGGGCCAGAGTTTGGAAATTGGAGGAGGTGGTGGTGGTTGGTCCAGACCAGCTGTGACCAGTTGTGATCATAAAATATGTCCATCCATAAGAGAAAGAGGAAAAAATAGTAGAGCATCGTTGTTCTGAGCAAAATAAAAAGATGGATGATGCCAATCATATAATGGCCGGATCCACTTGTGACCTTTTGTGTCTTACTGCTGCTGCGATACACATTGTAAAAATTTACACCAGGAGAAAACAATTATAATAATTAAGGAAGGAAAGTAAGAAGAAAAAAAAAAGATTAAAAACTTTTTTCTGTTTTGTTTTAACATTCCACAAATATCTTAATTCTCTTCTTTCCCTTCCTTTTAATATTTTGTTCACTTTCAGTTCTAAAAAAAAAAAAAAAAAGACTTAATGCCTGGTCCTCCACGATTATCTTTTTTTTGTGAGGAGGGGGGGGGGGAACTAATTCTGGTATAATGTCCAGCTTTCCTTCAAAGGGGCCGACCAGAAAAAAAAAAAAAACTTGTTAAATGTGAGGTCAGGATTTTTCCGTAGCAGCTGCCGTATTATAGGTGTTCAAGTCATTAATGCCTTGTAAGATTCGCTTCAAGTGACCAACTTTGCGTACACCAAGATCCTGAAAAGAAAAAAAAAGAAACTAAAGTCTGACCAACTATAAATAATAATAACAATAATTCTAAGAAAGATTTGAATATCAACAAGAGAAGTAAACACTTTTGATTCCTTTAGAGTTTAGAAAAAAGAGGCGTTAAGCGCTCGATGACCTGTAACTTGTTGGAGGGGGTCAATATTGGTAGATTTTCTGCTCTGAATCGATTGTGAAGATAAATAGATATTTAAAAATACATTTATTTAATGATAGTTTATGCAACATGTATTAGATTTGAAGAAATTATATAACTATTTACAAAACATTCTTATTTACAGTATTTTTTTTTTTTTACACGTTTCCCATTATTAACAAAAACTTTACCATTTTGCTGCCTTTGACCTCAACTCAATCTCATCATCATCATCATCAACCGGTTTATTTGTTGAATCAGGCCACAATTAATCCTCTGATGAGGGTGGAGCCTGATTGTCTAGTCTCGAAATCTAAGTCTTCCTCTCCACTCCTGTCTTTGGCAAGGCTTGATGGAATCCATAGGCCCTGAAGATCCACGCATCCTGGGATCTACGAAGCCCAAGACATTACCAGCAGCATTAGTGCTACTGGCAGTTCCTTTCTTTTTTTCCTGCTGTATTTCGACTAGACATTGTATTTAAGGCAATTTTACGGCTATATAATCTATATAATACAAACATTTATTTTTAGGTGTGATTGAAGATAAAATGAAAGTATACTTCCTGTAGAGTGATTGAACTCACAGCTTTCAAATATGACTGTTTTTAATACACCCCCTCCTTCCACCACTTCTCGTCTCATTCGTCCCTTCCTCTCCTCTAATACATTCAGTGGGCAAACAATCAACAAGCAAGATTATCAGTTTTAGTATTATAATAGCAATATTCTGTTCCATTTGGTCGCACGTTTTTGCTAGTATATATAATGTAAATGTTGAGTTTTCTACTGAACAGCAGATTGTGAAAATTTCTTATTGATGTATTCCCCCCCCCCACACACACACACACAGAGAGAGGAAGCAATGCTTGGGAGGATGGTCTCATAAAAACAGAAATGATACTACACAGATCCCCCCCCCCCTCCTCACCTGAATTGAGAATGAAAAGAAAGTACACTAGTTTATTAATACAAGTAATATATTGTTTCGGATCTTCATTAGTAATAGAATTACAATAGTACATTAATAGAAGTAATAGTATAGTTTTGGCTGCAGACAGATACCAAATCTCCATTAGTAATAGATAGATACATAAGCAATGTTTTCATTAAAAAGTATATACTTTCAATAGTAAAGCCTTTCTGTATGAACACAACGTTCATACAGAAAGGCTTTACTATTTCCGTTTATATATTTAGCCGTATTTGTAAACTTCACAAAACAAAATTGATTAATGTATTTAAATTTTAAAAATTGCAACAATTAAGCGTAATGTTTATTTCTAAAAATTATTTTTATTTCTTTTAAAGAATAAAAGTGATGGATTTCAATAGATTTGTATAAGATAATGTTTTTGCTATAATTTAAAGATTTTTGCAAATACCTTTATTTGATGTAGGTCTATATTCTTCCGACTGTTAAAGTTGTATTTTTGTTTTACTTATCCAGAAATACTCACAAAAAGAAAAAAAAACATCTTTTGGACTATTTGTTTTAATTTCTTAAGTCTGAAGAAAAGCGTCTTGTTCGTGGAATAATTTCTTGATTTTTCTTTGTTGTCATTTTGAATTTTGTTTTGATTGAAATTTTTAGCTTTACTTATCTTAAATCTTGTTGTGATAAGTAACTTTATTTAAACTAGCTGACCTGTGTCCCGGCGTTGCCCGGGAAAGTAGATTAACTGAAGAAATTTCATGCCCAACCTTGAACGATCTAGTGCGAACACAGACCTCACAATGTTAAAAGCAGATCCCCAGAATTTTCTGTCCTTTTAGGTCGATGTTACCTATTATTAGTAATAATAATTTCACAAATACCATGGTTGTTAAGCAGCCCAAACCAGTATCCCTGTAGATATGTATATTGTTCATGCGACTCCGCTTGTGTGTACTGATCTTTTGTGGTAACTTGAACAGGAGAAAATTCTTAGGCTTAATCAGATCTACCTACAGTACATCTATGATGCCTCCCCCTCTAATTTAAAAAGTGTAAGTTTTTTCACTGCATAAGAAAAACAAAAAGTTGCCCCTCCATTTGTAGGGTGGGGTGGTGCATAATGTGTCAGTGGAGCATAATGTGTCAAATCACTGATTTCTTTTATTTTCTACTAACTCAAAGTTCTTCCTATGCTCTTCTTCCTGGAGTTACAAGCTTTGGAAAGCGCTACTGGTTGACTTGCAGAATTTTTTATGATAAAGTTGTCTCATCTATTTGTGAAGAAAAGAACTTTTGCTTGGAAAACATCAACAAAAATTGAGATTGACATTACTGACATAGTTACCAAAAATCAATTACTTTCGAAGGTGAGGGCCTAATGGGTCATCTCAGATTTTTTATTGGTGGGGGAACTGATTCGGCTCCGTGTTGACAAGAATAGTCAGTATTCATAGGATATAGAATGATAGGAAGGATTGTCTATGTGAAAGTACATGTTGTTTGAGAGAGCTTGTGTTTCTGACACACGTGTGATATTCTATATTTCGCCTAGTTATTAATATAGTGAGGATGTTCTATATTTTTCAAGAAACTGTGAAAATTGAATTTAACTTTAAAATCCTATATAAATAATAGCAGTCCTTAAACTGCTGCAGTACGAAGATATTACTCGATTTTGTTTTAGTAATCGGTTATGTGTTTGGTTTTAGTTAAAAAAAAAAGACATTCGTAATACGGTATTAAACGTTTTTTGTTTTTTCTTAGTTTAATAAGAAGTATTTAAAAGTGACAAAAAGTTATTTTCTATTTTGTGTTAGTAAAATGAAGAAAGTTGTTTTGTTTTAGTTAAAACAACAATCTTAATACCTGATTTTTAAAAATAAGTTACTTACGATGAGTCTAGACTAAGACGCCATTTTGAATATGATGTTGTTCGGTAATGTATTCTAGCATTCTGAAGAATGATTAGATGTATGATGAATAGCCAGATGGCAATGCTGAAATTAAACCATTCCGATATTCCTTGATTACAATCATGACATCAGATAGAATAAAAGTGTAAGTCAGGGAGCATTTGTTATTCATTTTTTAAATCTAGTGTAGTATGTAGGAAATAGTACGAGTTAAAAAAATGAAACAATAAACGGTGGCTTAATAGTAATTATACCTATGAAGGAAGTAACACGGTGAATGTGAATGATGTGGGAGTACTTAATTTTAGGAGAGTGAAACTCTTTGCTACCTTCTTTGTGTGAGTATGCATTTGAGAGAAGCAGTTTATTCGGAATAAATGTAATAATTTGTAAACTGGAATGAAATGCACGCATAATTTTGTGAAACACGTTTTACGAAGTGCTGAGTGGTGAGTGTAAAAGATTTGTTTGGGAAGTGTTCGGTTATTTTCTTACTGAGACTGTAGGTGCCGGGGAAAAATTGAGATCACTTTATATGATAGATCTGATTAATTTAATCTTCCAGAAATGTAAGTTAGCATTTTTACAGTTTATTTTTGTGTACATTATGATTTAAAAAATTAAATTGGCTTACTAAAAAGTAAAGGAACAAGTTAGTTCAATCTTCATTCTAGCAGAATTGGACAAAATAGAACAGAACATTTTTGTACCACTTTTATGTCCCCTTACTAAATCTTGTGTCTAGAATTCTTATTCCAATTTTGATCAAATCCATTAAATGATTTTGATTCTCGGAAAATGTCTAAAAGTTGGGGCTTAACCTAAAAGAGTCTTAACAAATTGAAATTAAAGAAATCTTGTTAATTGGTGTGTAGATCAAATTCTATGCAAATTGGAATTATTTGAATTTTCAAATGGAATATTGTGCCCATATTATGCCTCATAACCACTCTCTAAAATAATCCTAAGAAACTAAAATTTTGGGAATATTTATTTATATTTTATTTATTTATAGATGTTTAATACTATGGTTAAAGTTTCATCAAAATCAAAGGAATTTAAGTTTTCATGAATAAAACTACATTAAATTAAACATAGCCCACATCACCCACTCTTACACCTAGCAACTGTGTTCCATAACTTATAATAATCAGGTAATTAGATTTAGCGTTTACCTCACACAAACAGAAATTAGTGACAGACACTTTGCTTTATATACGTAGATGTGATTCTTGCATTGTTTAACTTCTGTGAACTGGAAAAGGAAATTTAATGAGTAATTGTATTTCTTTTCACAAACTATTCTTGCGTTGCACAATGAGTTAAATTAAATTAATTAGTTTAAATGTTAATTACAACCTTTATTTTAAAACACACCCAAATATTGTTCACAGACCGACTTAATCATAGAGATTATGTTTCATATCGTTGGCAGTCAAAGAGAAAGTGTCAGCCGTGTTTTGAAATAACCAATGTAGCGGGGTGCAGTTGGTCAACACAGGTGAGTCACTGCACTTGACACATTGACAGTTTTCCCCCAACGAACTAGGCTTGCTATACAGACTATTGAAAGGTTAGCATACCCAGTATGTGCGGGTTGCAGTGTGGTGAATTCAGTGGGGATGGAATGATGTTTCTGAATGACAGTTCTTTCTCTTTGCAAGAAGAATTCAGTTTAGAGCTGACAGACGACTGCGATGGTCAAATTCAGTTTCTGCAGACTGACTTGGCACAAACAGATATGTGCATTTGGTCTGATAACATGAAATATTAAGAATGAATTATATTTTTCTAAGACAAAATTGTCTCATCCATTCTGTACCCAGTTATTTTCTTTCAGTCAGCAGACCCCCCCACCCCTGGAACCAAGACAACACTGTATCTGGCAGAAGCAGAGAAATAATCCCGAAAGACACTTACCCCAAAAGTTCACAACCAGTAGCGTGAATACTAGAGTTTTACACGTCTTTAAATTTACAACGTGGGTGAAAAACTATTGACAAAGCAACTGGTCAGAACTACTGTGATACTTGTGGGCCCTAAGATCGAACCTGAACTATGTTTAGTGCTGAGTCATACAGAATACGACACTGAGTGACTCTCCGAGCTATCACGGGCAACATGTGTTGTTACACTTGTATAGCAATGTTAATTTTTATCTGATAAATTATATAGAAAGGAAATGAATCAAGAATTCATGTTGAAACAAAGACTGTAACAAAAGACGTACTTTGAGATCCCTTCGTTCCAATGTCAACAATTCAGAACCTCGGATTTCATTTGAGATAAAATTATCTCTATATTCACTCAGTGCTAATGTGTCCAGCCAGTTGGCCACGTGGAGGAGGCTCCAGTCTGACACACACAATGCTGAAATGACAACAAAATATTACATTGAGAAAATAAAAAGAAATAAAAAGAAATACAATTTGATAGCAATTCAGATAAAAACAAAACATTTACAAAAATATTATCAGTATTTAGAATGTTTGTTTTTTTAATTTGTTTCTTTAATGAAAACTAATTTGGAAGAAAATATATTGTTTAATATCTTAGATTATATTATACTTGTATTCATATTCAGTATAAGGATTTGACTTCTGTTGCAAAATAGTAAAACAAAAAAAAAAGTTATTTCAATTCTGTTTAATTATCTAAAAGATGATAAAACTCAGGAATGAGAAACAATTTTTTTTTGTTTTTTCTTTGTTTTTAATCATCCAATTGTTTTAGCAATGGTTAATTCTTGTATAGCAGTTTTTTTTTTATAAAAATGAATGATGTTTGTGTGGGTGTGTGGTGTTGACTATGCTTAAAAATTTCTTTAAAAAATAATCAAAAATGATTTATAGGCTTTGTTTCATTGTTTTATGTCAAATCAACCTCTTTTGAGTTATCTAATGCTCAAGCAAAATACATATTTGAAAATGATTCATTGAATACGGTTCATTGAACAGAAGTTGGTATTTTTATCCAGAGCTGTAACCACACCACAGTGTAAAGAATGTGTCACTTAATTGATAAGAGAGATTGTTAATATGTTAGATGAGTTACTTCCCTAATGGAGACATGCTTATGGCTGAGGGTGTGAAGGATGTAGACCAGTAAATATCTGGAGACAGTAGGATTTATTAACATTTGGTTCAAGACCCAAAACAAACTTAAAAAAATTTTTTTTTTTTTTTAAATTGCCATTTAAACAAATGAACCTCTCGTTTTTTTTTTATTATGTTAGAACTAGATTCAAACAACTACATTCTGTTACCAAATGTTGTTAATAAATCCTACTGCCGCCACAGACATTTACTCGTCCACATCATTCACAACTAAGCCGTTCGCATATCTCCTTTCAATAGTCTCTACGTCCTGTCTCCATTCAAGAGAAGTAACTTATCTGCCATATTAACACACAGGAGGTCAGATTTAGATTTGAACTAGACATAACTGATTCCATAGTCTGTGGCAGTATCCATTAGGCCAACTATGCACCCCCAAAAAGTTTTATAGAACGGTGTCCCTTGTTCTTAAAGGTTTCTCAATTTTTTCACCATTACACACACACACACACCCCACCAACATGCAATTCTCATAATAAACAGGGAAGGAGGATCAGAGATTTGATACATTAAAAATAATTATGTATAAAAAAGCCTGAAGATGCTGGTCAGTGCAGTTATTTCTAATAATTGATTGAAAGCATCAAGATGTCAGAAGAAAAATTTCTGTATTGGCCAAAAATACTGATAGAAAGCAGATCAATGCAAAATTTAGAATATACATATATATATATATATTGCAGCAGTTATGTCTACATTTCAAAATCCATGAATAAACAAAAGCATTTTGATAAAAGTAAAGCGAATCAATTCCAGGCAGATAAGGAATGCAGTTAAAAGCAAAAGCATTTCTAAAGCAAAAAAATAGAGAGGGGAGGGGTTAAAACCACAAGAAAGAAAGACAAAAGGAAAAGTCCCTGCAGATGTACTAAGGAACTGTGAAAAAAATTAACTGTTTTACCCACTTAGTAAACTAATAGAGGAAAGGTACAAAAAAATAAAGATTTTCCTTCATTTAAGTTTGAAATTAAATATATACACACACATACATATATATATATATATATACATATATATATATATTATAAAGAAATTTTTTTTTAAAAACAGTAAAAAGAGATTTGGACTAATCATGTTTTTCCTTTGGCAGAAACCATCAGGATGAATATTAGTTGAAAAGATATTAATAATTTGGAGGCACATTGTTGCCTCCACCCCCTTTATGGGGTTGGGCTGAGAGAAATAAGGAAACATTTCATGAAAACAGAATCATCCAGATGTTGAGAGGAGGGAGGGACAGAGAAATAAAAAGCTTTTGTTATATTTTTCTATTTTAAATAATGCATGTTAAAAATGGCCATAAAACTTAAAAAAAAAAAAAAAAAGAAAAAAAAAAGCAAACAAAGAAGCTTGTTATTTTTCTTTTAAATCAATTTAATTTAAACAATAAATGTTGATTTGTCTTATAATGAAGGCAAATATAAGATCCTAAAAGAACAAAAAAAAATCATTTTTTATTTCATGATTTTACTTTTTTGTTACAGAAAATTTTAGTCTTTTTTCTTCTTCTTTGTTAAAAACTCAAATCTAAACTGTTGACTATCATAAATGCGAAACATTTACTATCCAACACATAAAAAAAAAGAAGAAATCATTCATCATAAATGTATTATTTGCATATTAAAGTAAAAGAATGGCTTTCAAAATAAGATACCCCTCATTTATTCATTCAGTGAAATCTTTCCAAATTTGCAAAAAAAAAGAAAAAAAAAAATCAAGAAAAAAATTATTTTAAAAAAGTCAATTTTTGTATTTTCTGTTCCGAAAGCTAAAAACTTAATTGCAAAAAACAAAACAAAAGTTTTGTCTTAAAGTTTAATTTGTTCAGTTATTATTCAGTAAATTTTTTTATTAAGACCCTTATGTAGAAAAAAACAAATGTTTTAAATTGTGTCTTTTTCAGTAACAAATATAAAGAAAGATTTCAAAATTAAAATATTCCTATTTTTTTACTCAGAACAAAAAGAAAAAGAGACAAAATCTAAAAACAAATTAAAATAAAATGAAAGAATGCTGAAATAAGTGTCTCTCTTTGAGAAAAATCAGTCATAGATTTGTCCCCCCTTTTCCCCTCCGATCTCTTATAGAGAGAAACACACAGTCCCCCCTCTACACATAAAAGGTCGAGCAGAGCCAACAAGAGAAAGTTACCTGAAGAAGAAGTGCCTAGACTGAAGCTTCCCTTGTCCCGGTCCTTATCACGACTTTTGCCTTTCAGTTTAGAGTAAACCTGACGAAATTTGCCTCCCTTGCGATGTTTGTGCTCCCCTACGGATATCTGAAACAAAAGAAAACCATACAGGCCAGCAGCAGCAGCCATTACAGGGCAGCCAGAGGGATTTGGGGATGGAATAAACAGACACCAAATTCAGTTTGGTGAATGATTTGTAGTTTTGGGGTAAACGACCTTCATTGAGAGAAGAGCAGAACTGAGTCATTAGATTGAAAACACACACAGCCAGATAAATCTAATGTGATTAAAAACAACACACACAGATTTTAGTGTTTCAATGTTTTGTGAGTGAAATCAGTTGAATTCAGTAAGAAAATAAAAGATCATTGTACAGAAGTGAAAATTGGTATCACTTGTCTGGGTGAAGATTTCTAAAAACCATTATAGTTGCCGCCATACTGTTAATGTTTGACCCCCCCCCCCCCCAAATGAGAACCAAACAGCCATTGTAAGGTCATTAAAGTTGTCTCTTTTGAAATTGAAGCTAAATGGAACCCAAGGATCATAGGAAAGTTCCTCACCTGAGAATGACCAACGGAAAACCATTGAAGAAACAGAAAGTTTAGAAACCATGATGTGCTGACAATATACAATCTATAAAAGGTCAGCAAAATGAAATGATATAATGATTTCTATTTTAAGCCGAAGAGAAATTTTATGTCGGTTGAGATACTAAAAAAAGAAAAACTCTTGAAGATTACCCATCGATAAAACTAATTTTAAAGACTTCTTTTCCACTAACAAAATAAATGATAATATAAAAACATATTTGACTATCTATAGATATCTTATATTTCCTATTAAAAACAAGCCATGCATGAGTGGTCCCCCTCTGTATGTGACTCGATGTGGCGAGTGTAAAATGCAATAAATTTGGGCAATTTGGGACATTTTTGACCCCCCCCTTTGACCCCCTGAGGGCAAGAACCAGAATTTTTCTGAGGTCAAGGATGCTCATTTTATATCCAGAACAATTGCCTCTACTTTTTGGCCAAGTTTCAGAAAAATTGAATGGATGGATCAAACATTATGGGAGAAAAGGGTCATTTTTTGCCATTTTGGGGCTTTTGACCCCCTAGGGGCGCGAACCAGATTTTTTCCAAAGTCAGCGATACTTATTTTCTATTAGGAACAATTGCCTCCACATTTTGGCCAAGTTTCAGAGAAATTGAATGGGGCAAAAAATGTCATTTTTTTCCATTTCGGGGCCTTTTGACCGCCTGGGGGGCTAACCAGATTTTTTTTCAAAAATCGGAGAATGTCACTTTCTAACCTGACCAAAGTTACAACTTCATGCAAAATTTCAAAGAAATTCAATGGATGGTTGCGGAGAAAAATCCGGACGGACAAACGGACATGCCTCAAAACATAAGTCCCCTGATTTTATAAATCAGGGGAACAAAAAGATGAGATTGTTTACCAAAAAATAATATTAAACTACTCAATATAATATAAGTGAACCTCAATCTATGGATGCACATATCTTTTTATAGCTCTCAAATAAGAGTTTAGTTGGTGATAGGGGTTAGAGTGGGGGTATTATTGCCTTCGTAATCGAGGGTTTTGGCTAAGGTGGTAATAGTGGGGAAAATATGCAACAACCTCAGTCACCAAGTAACTTTAAAATCAGATTGACTTATTCTCAAATTTTTTTTTGTTGATATATTGTTTCCGAAAAATGGTTTGGTCATTTTGTTTTATGACATTGTAAACTTTTTTCAGGCTGTTTAATCCCAAATCAACTCATTTTAATAAAAGTTTTATGCTTAAAGTTATTAATATTTCAAAATATTTATTCATGATGTAAATTTTTGTATAATTAATTCGATTCATGCAATAATTTTCAAATATTATTTTGCATTTATCTACTTTGATAATATTTTTGTTTCATTTGTCAGATCTTTAAATTTTCTCATGGACTCACCCATTTTTACGAAGGATATTATAGCATCTACTGTAGTTTTATCAAACATTTATTTCATTTTGTGTTGTTGGTTAATTAGTCTTATTTTATGGCATATTAACCTTTTACTGACGACAGTTGTTTTGGTAGAAAACTTTCACGACTAATACGACCGGATACAGTTTTATGTCATACACAGAAACGATTTTATTTTACCCATAAATGTAGTAAGACTCTGGGTTAACCTATGTATAATGGCGATTAAGGGGTGATTAAAGCTCCCAAATTAAGATCTCACCACTGGATTTTGCAAAAATTATCTTGTGAAAATTAGTAAAAAGTATTGAAATTTGACAATTCCATCTTCATGTAGAAAGAACTCTTCATCAAAAAGAGAAAAAGTAAAATAAATTGCTGCTAATATTATTATAAGCTCAGCAGTTTAAAGTTATAATCTACCAACTTGAAAACAGAAGTTTAGTTTAGGCCCAAATTATGAGTTCTGTTTAGTCATGCTTAAACAAGATTTTTAGAAATATTAAATCTTGAAAATGACTAAAATCTTTTTATAAATAGACAAACGTTAATAACAAGATTCAGTCTTTGTTCTTGTTTGCATTATTTCTAAATATTTTTTGGATCAAGACAACAATAGGGACCCCAGAACATTAACACAAGACGCGGGACATATTTTGGAATCACCGGTTGACCTCGCAATACACGTGGTCTCTATTTACAAAACACTTGTAAATAAATCTTTTATTATTTTAATAAATGCAGTATATTTCGGAATTTTTTTTTCTTTTAACATGTTAATATTTATTTTAAGGCAGAGAGTCCATAAATAAAACAAATAAAATATTAACATGTTTTCTTTTAAAACATGTTTTTGTGTCACCATTTACTTGCCTCCCCACGAGGGCAGAAATGGGGGGGGGGGTATGAAATATTTATCACCGTACTTAAGTAATCTTTCGTTTTGTAGGGAAAAATCAAGCTTCCCAAAAAGGGGCACTCTGGATCTTACCTCAGTTTAGAAGGATTTTTCCATACTACACATTGCTCCTAGCCTGAGGAGGCAAAACGGATGATTACGCAAGTTATTTTAATAAATAAACGAAATATATACGCTTTTTAAAAAATCGGCTGACTTGTAATCTTTCGTTTTGCCTCCCGACGAGGGCGGAGTTAGACTTCAAAAATCAGTTTCTAAACGGAAGCAATTTAAAGTTTATGAAGTTTTTGTCCTTAGAAACTGATTTTTGAAGTAAATAGCGAAGTTTTGTTTTTTAATAACAAATAAGTTATAAAAAGATTTGTAAATAAAATTATGTATTTGTTAAATCTTATTTCATTTGTTGCTTACAGAAAAAAAAGGACAAAAACTTCATAAACTTTAAATTGCTTCCGTTTAGAAACTGATTTTTGAAGTCTAACTCCGCCCTCGTCGGGAGGCAAAACGAAAGATTACAAGTCAGCCGATTTTTTAAAAAGCGTATATATTTCGTTTATTTATTAAAATAACTTGCGTAATCATCCGTTTTGCCTCCTCAGGCTAGGAGCAATGTGTAGTATGGAAAAATCCTTCTAAACTGAGGTAAGATCCAGAGTGCCCCTTTTTGGGAAGCTTGATTTTTCCCTACAAAACGAAAGATTACTTAAGTACGGTGATAAATATTTCATACCCCCCCCCCATTTCTGCCCTCGTAAGGAGGCAAGTAAATAGTGACACAAAAACATGTTTTAAAAGAAAACATGTTAATATTTTATTTGTTTTATTTATGGACTCTCTGCCTTAAAATAAATATTAACATGTTAAAAGAAAAAAAAATTCCGAAATATACTGCATTTATTAAAATAATAAAAGATTTATTTACAAGTGTTTTGTAAATAGAGACCACGTGTATTGCGAGGTCAACCGGTGATTCCAAAATATGTCCCGCGTCTTGTGTTAATGATCTGGGGTCCCTATTGTTGTCTTGGTCCTATTTTTTTAAATAAAATAAAAACATAATATTTAGATAGTAATAATGCTTTCATAAAGTTTGATTAGAATTTTGCTTTTTAAGTTAAATTTTGCTTTCATAATAAAAGTGAGTTTTGAATTCAAGAATTATTTCCTATTCTAATATGCTGTTCTTTTCATATCAAGCAAACAAGATGTTATGTTTCGGAATTTTTGAGATGAGGATTGATAATTTGTATTAGTTAAATTATTCGGACTATCGTTCTCATCTTGGATGTTATTCTCACAACGTTTCACATGGACTATTGGTGCATTCTTGTGGAGGTTGAAGGTTCAATACTCAGTACAGGCAATATTAAGAATATAATTAAGAATTACTTAGCCATGACCGGGTAGAAGCCTTAACGGAATGAGAGAATTCCAACCCCGTGGATTAAATAAAGGGTTCTGTGCGAAATTCTGTACAGATTCGAGACTTCGACATGAAGATTGCTTGAGTTCAACAAGGCGTACCTGAAGAAAGTCGAAGGTTATATCGGCTAAAAAATTGCGAGAATAACATCCAAGATGATAACAGTTGTTCGAATAATCAAAATAATACAAGCAAACACGAGTTTAGAATTTTGATCTTCTAAGGCGATGTCAATTTTACATTATAAAAGGAATAGAAATAAAATGATTTTCTTGAAAAAAAAAAAAAAAATTAAACACCTTTTTGTTAACTGAATGAAATCTATTTTTTTTGTTTCTGCTGTAAAGACTGAAAGAGATGATATTTCTGACAAATTCGTTAATCATCTGAGCAAGGTACACAATGATTTCATCATCATCATTGTTATCATAACAAATTGAAATTGAGAAAGAAAAGTTTTATTTTAATTAAAATATATATATATATATATATATCTTTAAACAATGCAGAATTCTTATATAAGATTAAATCCCAGGAGAAATAAAATTATTAAGTCGTACCCAGGATGTATCTATAGAAAATAGTTCCTACGTTAAGGACTGGAATTGTGCCCATGTGTAAACATTTCATATCAATTCTTTTACCATAACATCAACAAAAAATATAAGCTAATTATGGTACAGCGTGAAAATTACAATTGCACATAGAAAATGCGATTACATACTTAGTTTAGTCACGTCTTACTAGCAGTTGGCTCTTTTGGATTTTTACTTAATCTATTTATATAAAGTGAGGTAGTGTGTACACGATTCACTCCTACACTAATTACCCAATCATTAAGAATTTTGGAACACAGCTGAAGTGCGTAATGGTAGGAAATATGACCTATATTTAGTTCAATTTAGTTTTATGCAAAGGCGGCAAAGAGGAGGTGGAGGCCCTTCATGAAAATTCAGATACCATGGACTGTTGTGAAATTTTAACAATAGGTATTAGATATCAATTCTCCAAATTTCAGTTTCTTTAGAGGATTTTACAGGATTTTTAGTGGGCATAATATGGGTACAACCTCCCATTTGAAAATACAAATATTTCAGATTTGCATTGAATTTGATTCAGTCATTAGACACCAATTAAGATTTCTTTCTTAAGACCATAAATTTAAAGCTTAGTCATAAATTTTAAACATTTTCTAGAATCAAAATCATGTAAAGCATTTTGATCAAATTGGAATAAGGTTTGATATTATTATATCTTTATTTTAATCTTTGTAAGAGACATAAAAGTGGTGCAAAACGGTTTGAGAAATTAATTCTCCCATTCTTGGATGGGTATTCTTCTAGTAATTTATATAAGTGGTTTAAATGGATAGTCAGGAGGAAAAAGTTTTATTGTTTAGATTTTTTACACTTATGATAATAACTAGCTGGAAATCTTTTTACTTTCATTTTTTTTGGTAGTAATAAGCAAATAGATGTTATTTAATTATTACAGTATTGTTTGGTCATTAATTATTAATTAAATTATTAATTTTGTTGAGGTAATGCTGTCAATAAAATTATTGGATGAAAATAGCTTCCAAAAATACTTGATACATGAAGAATTGTCTAAGAATTCTAAAACAGAAATGACTTTCTATTCGACAATTTAAATGCTTACAAATTTTGAAGAGTCACAAAGTAATTCATTCTTTTTTGTTTTACACTATTAATAAAAGATTAAAATCGCTGGCTTGTTTACAAAATGCATACTGGTGGATTTAATTTCATAATTGAATTATTTTTTTTTACAATAGGATTTTTAAAACTTAGTTTTATTTTATGTTACTGCATTTTTATTTTAATAAATATTTGATTAATAGTAAATAATAATTAAAAAAATTGAATCTCATATTTGCAAGGAAAAAAACACACAGACACACGTGAAGTTGTCTTATAATTTTATTAATATAAAGATAATAAATTCATGTTTATGTGTATTAACAGATTTTGGCAAAATTACTTCAAGAAATGTATTTTTTCTATTATTTTTTTTTTTTTTAGACGTTCCCATATTGAAACACAAGGTATTAAAAAGGGTTAATAAAAAACACTCAGTGAAACCCTTCAAATGCAGCCAGAGGCATATGTCCTATCTACCACATCCTAGGTACACTAGTGGCTCAAACCAAAAGAAAAAAGCTTATAACAATCAACCACAGAACTACTAAAAACTATTTAGTAGATAGAAATACATATTTTTTTAAAATTGAATATTTTCATTATAATAAAAGAAAATTATATACATTATATATATACTAGTAAAATACCTGTCCCAGGACCGTATAAGCAATAAATATAGCATTATTTTTTAATTTTAATGTTTTTTTTTGGGGGGGGGGGGGGGGTATATGGTATGGTTTCGGTGGCACCCATCTAAATGGTCTAGTTTTTTAAAGAAAAAAAAAAGAATTTGCCCACGTTCCATACCCTGTTGCCTAAAATATATATTCCATAATTCATAGTGATAAGTTCAATATAAGTTCAAGATATATATATATAATGTATATAATTCTCAGGTTACTGACAAACGTAGTAAAAAATTTTAAAAAAATGTAAAACAGAAAGAGTACATATAGAGCTATAATTTCTTCTGTCAGTGGCATAGTTTGTTGGCACATAGTTAGATACTTGGACTGTTGATCACATTTGTGTGACTAGCTGTTCGGGTTTCAAATCTCGATGTGAATACACTTGCTCTGTCATACCACATTAATGAATCGTAAATGACAAAACAGCTGTCCATGGATGCATATACATACATATACACATACATACACTAGCGGTATTCACCCGACGTTGGTCATGTGAAGATATATTGCTGGTCGGAAATAATTTAAAATATAATCATGTTTGCAATTTTTATGGACCCAACTGATAATTACCCCTATTGACCCCAGATGAAATCTTTAAAAAATTCAATGGCTTCTTTAGATTCTGTGAAAAATCTCCACCTTATTGAAACTTATTTGAATGTTCTGTTAACATTGATTTCTATAACACACAAGCATTAACTTTTACATATATAGAAGATATACTTTTAGAAAATTTGTTCCAACTTATTATTTTGTTTCTTTGCATAATTCTTGCCTTTCATGAAAGTGGGTCATTTGTTAAAATATTAGTTTCATGCAAAAAACACTTTAATATTTAAAACAATTACAAATTATGAATTTTAAGTAGGTTTTCTTTTAAAACCTACTTAAAATTCATAATTTGTAATTGTTTTAAATATAAAACTTCAGAATGTAGTTATAACTAATATATATATATATATATATATACATATATATATATGAAAATAAAAATGAAAAACATTTCAGATTTGAACTGTACTTTTTGTCTTCATTTAAAGCATTGGTAGGTAAGGGGGCAAGGAGAAGTCAGTGTCAGAGTGACAATTTTAGCCACAAATAATCCTCCATCACTACCAGCGAAAGAAATGGGTTTTCGTTAATTTGCACATCATGCTACGATTGTAAACAGCTACAAAAAAGCCTGTTAGTAAGATTTAAATAAAGTTAGTCGTGAAGAGAAGCATCCATTAAAGAAATATTGACAAACACAAGTAACACTTACCTCTTCGTCTTCTTGGCTCGTCTGGAAGTGAAAAAGGCCACCAATTTCTACAACTTTTTGCATCTCGATATCCAATTGGGCTAAGGAAGCATTTAATTCGTTATCAACATTTAAATATTTCTGCAAATAACAAAAAAAAGATAATTCAAAATATGATCAGAGAATTTTACAGAATCCCAAACAAAATAAACAAGCAACAAAAAAGGAATAATGAAAAACAAAGTGTAGTATCTGTTCTGATACTACACTTCATCTTTTCTGTCCTCGCTCAGTGAAGGTGAAATGCTTCTAGACTAAGGCAATTTTTATTTTGTTCTGATCATAAGTGCCTCTTTTTGAGGGAGCTGGATTTTCCCCACATTAAAAACTGACCTTGTGTCTAACTCTGCTCTCATAGGGAGGAAAGTAAATAGGAACAAATCCTTGACCTTTTGACTAAGAGCAAGTGTAGTATCTGTTCTGATACTACACTTCTACTTCATGTTTTCTGCCCTTGGTCAGTAAAAGAGAATCCTTCTAGACTGAGGCAATTTTAATTTTTTGTCCTAATCTAGGGAGCTGGATTTTCCCCACATTAGTAAAAGTAAAGTAAATTTGTACGAATCATGTTTATGTGTATTAACGGATTTTGGCAAAATTACTTCAAAAAATGTATTTAAAAAAAAATTCTTTTAGACCAGTTTGATTCTGTTGTCAGCATTCTTGCAGGAGGGACCACGTAGTGGTTGCCAACATCCCTAAGTGAAAGAGGTATTATGGAATTGACTGGATTCCAACTTGGCACACCCAGGTCGTCAGTCCGTGTCGTTATCCACTTAACCATCATCTGACCATGTGTCTACCTCTGCTCTTATGGGGGAGGCAAGTAAATAGGGACAGTTGTGGAATCAGCTGATGTATATGAAAGAGCAATTAGAAAAAAAGAACTTCAAGGGGAGACTGAGAGTTTGGAAAGAAAAAAAAAAATCAAAAAGAAAAGTAAAACAGGGTTTCATTGTAGCATAAACAAGACTGGGAAGCAGGTAACATTTAATTATTTGTAAATTCCTTAAAAATAAAAATAAATCAAGGATCTGTGCGTAAAATACAAAAAAAACTGAATAGAAAATTGGATTTTGTGAAACTTTCTTTTCTGAAATGTTCACTAATGCATTTTTCGGTACTACTCCAGATGAAGCGCCTAATTTCCGTGACTGCTCAGCGGCAACGATCGGGCAAGTAACAGAAGCGCCCGAGAGCTGCCGAGATGACAACGAGGCTGAAGCAGAACTGAAAGTCGTAAAATGGAAGAGTGTTTACATAAAACAAAGTAAATGTTATTTTTTTTAGGATATTTAGGCAACTTTTTTTTTGTTGTTTCTTTACATAAATCAAAGTAAATGCTATTTCTTTTACGATATTTAGGCAACTTTTTTTTTGTCTTTCTTTTTTTACATAAAACAAAGTATGTTATTTAGGCAAGTTTTTCTTGTATATTTTTTTTCTGTACATGTGGGGGGGAATTTCATATATTTTCTCGTCGAGGGTCAGTGTTTACGGATATGTTTGTGGCCGGTTTGAAAGGTCTTCCTACCACTTGTTTTGTTGTGCTGAGCGCAGATGCCAGCATCGACGAAAGACAGGCAGAAAAGGAGGGGGTCGTCGAGGCAGTGGAAGGAGGATGGTCGACAGGGTAGATTTCTGCGTTAATATGGCGTTGAAGGGGTTGTTTCGAAATCTCTGACGCCACATGAATTTGCGCAGATAGCCGTCTACGAGTGCTCTGCTCGTAGGCCCGCACTCCTTCTTATTTCTTTGTTTAGCTTCCTTCCACATCCTCTCGACGTGATTGGTGCAAGCCCTCGTTGTCGGGTCGACAAAGTTCTCGCTATGATTCACCGTAAGGTGCTGATACCCCTCCTCTCCTTACCTGTTATACGCCCTCCAACAATCGGATACTACCGTGGTTCCAGGTACAACAAACTGCTTGATTATTGGAAGGAGGGTTTCGGCATTCCTGTTAGGCACTGTCACCAGGAAACCCTAACCCTTCTCCGCGGGTTCGTATTCCTCGAAGACCCAGAGTGGCTGGAGAACACGGCCAACATTGTTTTTTTCCGGCGGTTGAATAGAGACTCGTCTATTTCCACCATATGCCCTGGGCCTCCGAGTCGCTGAGGGTTGCGCGACAAAAGTTCTGTGCAGAGCTCCCGCAGAAAATTTTTCGGCCTGGCACAACTGCTGAAAATTCATTATTGTTTTGATTAGCGGTTTCTTCCAATTATTGTTGGCTGCTCTGCTTCAGCCTCGTTTTTGTCTTGGCAGCTCTCTGGCGCTTCCGCGACCTGCCCGATTGTTGGCGCCAAATTAGGCGCTTCATCTGGAGTAGTACCCATTTTTCTCCTTTCTAGTAAAAAAAATAAATAAATAACTGGAGTGATGGAGGTAAGAATCCTTCATCTGAAAAGGCACACAACTAGTTTTGTATATATAATTAATTTTTTTACGTACATAAAAGTAATCCATGGACACACACACATATTATATATATATATATATATATATATATATATATATATATATATATATTAGTAGAGAATGGTAGTTTGCTTGAAGCATTGCTGGGTATAGTAGTAGTAAGTTTTTGAAAGGCTGTGGGCAATGCAATTCCGGGTAAGATGCAAGTTGAAAGGAAAGGAACAAAAACAATAAAAATAAATCGAATACGATATAAGACTTACTATTTATTTTTCCTTTTTTTTCCTTTTTTTTTTTTTTTTTCTTACATAACAGCAAGAGTGTTTTAGCTGTTCGTGTGATGTCCGGGTGATTAAAAATCACTATTTGATATTTCGGGAAGAGACATCCCTTTTTCAAAAATAATTAGACCAGAAGAAGAATAATATTTTATTCTTCTCCGACTGTGTAGAGAATAATACAAAACAAAATGGCTGCCAGATATAGACCGCAGCAAAAAAAAAACAAAAAAAAAACAGTTTCACAGGGAATATAAATTAAGTTTAGTTTTATTTTAATATTATGTTAAATATATGATTGGTGTTTAGAATATTAGTGTAATGTTGGTTAGGTGTATGGTGTTCGATAAACTAACATTACATTACACTAATCTTAAAGTCGCCATACCTATTTAGTCAGCATTGCAACCACATTTGAAATGATAAATGACATTATTATTATGGTGGGAAGATATATATATATGAGGCCTGTCTAAAAATTATCCAACCTTAGGCCAGAAAAAATATTTCAAATACTTGACATGGTTGGGACCCTCATCCCCTTCAAAATAGGCCCCTTGTGTTTGCACACACACAGCCCACTGATCCATCCACTGCCGGAAACACCTCCAGAAGTCTTCTTTCAGAATTGTGTTCATCTCTGGCATTGCATTCTGCATTATCTCTTCTCTAGTCTCAAAATGGGAACCTTTCAGTGGCGTCTTCAATTTTCGAAACAACCAGAAGTCGCAAGGAGCCATGACTGGAGAGTAGGGAGGTTGGTGAACGACTAGAATTCCATGTTTGGCCAAGAAATGTTGGATCAATTGGGATGAATGTACGAGGGCGTTGTCGTGATGCAATTGCCAGTTTTTCGCCATCCACATGTCTGGTCTTTTGCGCCGAACTGCGTCACGGAGATCGGAGATGCCGGAGAACATCTTGATAGTACTCCTTTGTCACTGTTTGTACTTCTGGAGCATATTCGTGATGCACAATTTTACAGATATCAAAGAAGACAGTCAGCATCACCTTGATTTTGCTTCGCACCTGTCGCGCTTTTTTTGGCCTTGGAGACTCGGGATGCTTCCATTGCAACGACTGTATTTTTGTTTCTGGGCTGTACCCATGACTCATCATCAGTTATCACGGTGTTCAGAAACCCAGGATCAGTGTTGGTGGTTTCCAGAAGGTCCTGTGCAACTTGAAAACAGGGGTCCTTTTGTTCCTGCGACAACAACTTAGGCACAAATTTTGCAGCCACTATGTGCATGTTCAAATCATCACGCAAAATTGCATGTGTGGAATCTTTACTCACTCCGACCTCTTGGGCGATCTCCCGCATGGTAGAACGATGATCTTCCATCACCAAATTTTGCACCCTCTCAACAACAGCTGCACTCCGAGCAGTTTTTCACTCTCCGCTGATGTGCGACCATTTTTGAATCGGTTGAACCACTCCTTAATTTGTGTTACACACATTGCATCTTCTCCAAGCACCTGCTGAATCTTATGAATTGCTTTGCTTATCACCAAGCTTTTGACAAAATTTGATGCAGTACCGTTACTCAACACGTTCAGTCATCCTGAGAGAATCGGTAATCCGCCAAACATGTTTTGTAGCATCTCACTTAGCAACCGACAGGCAGCGACTAACGCGCAGGAAGGCGGTGATAAAATTCACTGTGTAGAGTGGCACCACCCTATCGTCTTTATTTCGCACGGAAAAAATAAAGGTTGGATACTTTTTAGACAGGCCTCGTATATATATATATATATATATATATATATATATATATATATATATATATTCAATGATATAAAACATTTTTGTATAATTATATTTTCAAGGATATTCTATAGGATAGTATCTAGAGATAATGGATGCTTAATATTAGAAATAGAACATTAATATAAGATATATAAGAGCAAAAAACAAATATTATTCCAGATTGAACATATTTATCTGCATATTTTCTTAATATGTTTAACTAAGAATGACATTTTCCTTAAGCCAGGCTTTTCAAAAAGAATTCTTTTCATATCAGATGGGCAAAAATTAATGAATACTTTTTGAAAAGCCTGGCTTTAGGGAAATGTAATTCTTAGTTGAACACATTAAGAAAATATGCAAATAAATGTTCAATCTTGAATAATGTTTTTTACTCTTATATATCCTATATATATATATATATATATATATAGTTGTCTGCTTTCTGCTTTTTTCCATGAACTTTATGCATGATATAACATCTTTATAAATGCCTTTCATTGTGGTTTCTGAAGAGCAGCGTGTAATTGTGTTTAATTGTAGCATATTGCGAAACGATTGTAAGACCATCGTCAATTCTGCCATTGCAAAAAATAAATGGTATAAGTAAAGACAGAATTTTTGTCATTGGAATTTAAATAATTATATATATATATACATTTTGACTATTGTCTTCAAATCCCCCGAAGCAGTCGCTCTGGTAGTCAACTGACGATCCGTCACTACTCTTACTAATTAATACTACGAAAATTCTTAAAATATTTTTGTATACTTTTATATTTCTTATTTTTCCCTCTTTTTAACCACTTTTGTAATCAATTTAGTTTTATGTTGTGTCTATGTCTACATTGTTTTGTGTTTTACAAAGATTTTGACAAAATTGTTTTTCTATATGCTATTATACATAATTTGTTTCTTCAGGTCCCATTATTGACTCTTTTCATGGTGGGATTGTTGTTTCATTAACATATATCTATATTATTAGTCCATCCACATCTCCAATCTAACTACCCCACTATTTACTACTATGTGCTCTCCAGAAGGATTGAATTGAATTAAAAAAAAAAAAAAAATGATAAAATCTTAAAAAATATTCCCCCCAAAATATAACATTTTTTTTCTGTCCTACATGACAGATAGTACTATCTTAACCTTTTATATAAATATATATATATATATATTAATAAAAAAAATGAAAATTACAGAGAGGATGTTGTATGCTCATTGACAGTTGATTGATCAAAAATACCTATTAAGAGAATGTCATCCTTTAACCACAAGTTAACTCCCTTTGCCAACAAACTTACCGAATGTGCACGTTTCAATAGTTATACATATGCATTGTTATGTATTGATGCAGAGAGAGTGGGATAGGCATGTTCAAAAAAATGTGATTGAGAATTGGTGGGGGCAGGGTGTAAAAGAAAGATGTTATGCACATTTCATTTTTTTTTCAACTCTTTAATTATTCATGCCCTGGGTAACATTGGGTAGCCTTGCTGGTTTAATAGAATAGAAACTCACCCTGCCACTACCACCACTCAAAATGCTACCAATGATTTGGGAAAGATTTGATCTCTTCTTTCAGAATTCAGTGCTGCTATGAGTTTATGATGCTACTATTTGATTTTAAGTTATGGTCCATTCAAGTTAAAAGTTGTAATGACAACTGAAATTCTCATAAAGACGTTTTTAAATAGCAAAAAGCTCAACAATCATAAGCAAAAACCATGTTTGACTTGTTGAAAAAAAAATTGTCAGTAAAACTGAAAATGTATTCCATTCGAACGGTTTCAAATCAGATTTAGACGGTAATTCTAGCAAATTCAAGAAAAACAAAAAGTGTGATTGATCAGTTATTATTCCAATGCACTTACGGATGGGGATTTCTCACGTAAGAAGCTGTGTGTTTCTTGGGATAAATTCTTCATGCTGTTAATGAAATTGGAGATCAGCGGCCGTACGGATGGCTGGAAAGAAACAAAAAGATAAACTCGGAATGAAATGAAGTCACAGATTCTGACGGAAATCATCGTGGACAAATATCAATTGCTTTGGTTTTTGACAAGTTAATAATAGCCAATCAAATCTGGTCATTTTTTAAGAAATTGTTTCCTAAGAAAAAAGATCTTCTTTCAACTAAAATTCATCAAAAGAGCAACAGAATATTTCGGATCTGAAGGTTGGTTAACATGTACAAGATGGAACGAGAGCATGCTACCCGCGTGGATTTAATAAAGGGTTCTGTTCGAAATTCCGTCCAGATTTCCAGGTTCGACAAGGTACACCTGAAGAAGGTCGGAGGTTACATCGGTCGAAACGTTGTAATAAAAAAAACCCAAGATGAGAACAGTAGTCCGAATATACCAAATTCTACAAAATACTCTTGTTTGTGTGGATTGTTCCATGGCCGACTGCTTTAAAATCTTCAATTATGCTCGATCACCTGTCCATCAAAAAGATTTGGAGAAGAATTAAATTTCTTGTTGACAACGTTCGTTGTCTAAACAAAAGGAATTTGTTTATTCTATAATGATTTCATTTTCCCCCCGCTCATGACAGTTGGAGCAAGGACACTGCCTAGACAAGACATATTTTGTTGGGCTCCCCAAATCGGCAACGATATGATAAAGCTACCAAGTCACATTGCGCCCTTTATAAACATCGATTCTTAGCTATATTAATTCCTTTTCAACCCAGCCCATATAAAAGGTATTTCTATGTAAAACTTTGATGTCATTCTGTTAATTCATCTTTGGAGTCAGATGAACCTTCTATTACAGCCTACCATAATTATAATGGACAACAGATACATTCATTCCTCATAATTATCTGAATCTTTTACTAACATCGTAAGAATTTCAGTGAATGCGTAATTTTGATGTCATGTTCAATTTCACTTAAATTATGTTATTACTCTGATAAATGTTAGTTGAAAGATTTTCTGAGTAGGCACTGTGTAATACCATGGACTGCCCCCACCCCACACACAGCCAAGACTGTTGAGTTGGGAAATCTCAAAAAGGGAAAAGTGATAAGGAAGTAAAATAGGTCAACAACAATGGAGTTCTCTAGACGGGATGTCGCCTGACAATTGGTGGTCAGTTTCCGGGTGATCAGCTGAGAGCATCTGAGAAAACGGGCGGCTGTTGTTGGTTCCGCTGATCAGCTGGGAGTGACTGTGAGAAAGACCGGACATCTAGGATTTCCGGTTGAAAACAGATATATTAAGGAGACAAAGCAGACGGGGGTCAGTCAGAGTTGTTCGAAGAGACGAGGCAGAACGGGTCGAGCAGACGATGAGATGAGCTGACGAGTAAGATAACCTTGAGCCAAGACAATGACTTGTCTCGACAGACAAATTATCTCAGTTAGGTCTTAGCTGATATATTGAAACTTAAGACGTGGACGCTAGCGGCGGGACACCGACAACACACACACACACACATACATACATACATACATACGCCCGTTACCAACAAGTCAAAATATGTATATAATCTTTGCGTTGTCTTTTTGTTTTTGTATACAACTTATAAACGAGTGCACGCGCCCTCGACGATCGCCAAAACGAGAGACGACATGGCCAGAACAAAAAGATGAAGATGAAGAGAAAACCACGGCACAAACGTTGGGGGTTGACGAAGGACCGGCATGGTTCTACACTTTACTAAATACAAACCTGCAGCTTTTATTAGCTATTTTTAAATTGTGTCCCTAGCCGACATTTAGATAATATCTACGATAAATTTTGATAGAGGTCTTGCTAAGACCTATTTTCAGCCGGATCAGATCTCGTGCAAAATATTTAATTTGCTTAAGTGCATACTTATGCTGATAAATATATATATAAATATATGATAGACATTCTGTGCCTCTTTGATCTGTCGTTCCAAAATTCTAAGAAAACTTTCGTGAATCACATTGTAGCATGAATACAAATGTTTTTAAGTCTTTCAAAATTGTGATCGTGTTTACATGTGATTAGAACTGAATCACGTCAATTCAATTCAAATTTTATTTTCCATTCAACATTTGAAAGATCTCTTCACATTTGCACTTCTCGCATTTGATTACTGGGTTTATAATCCCTCACAAAAACGACTAATAGGAGTCAGAAGCTCGAAGAATAAAGAAAGTCTCTAACAACATAAATTTTAGAAACGTGTTATTTATGTGTTCTTTGTGCGGTTTTATATATTTTTTATCATTGCTATTTTATATCGATGTGAGCATTCGCTTTGATAATTTAGGATGCATGAGTTAATACTGATAGTTTTTTGTTAGAGTCAATGAGTACATCTAAAAACGAAATTTTGTTATTAACCATTAGCTCATAAGTGAATTGAAGTAGAGTTATTTTGAAAAAAGTTTTGTAATTTTTACTTAATTAAAGCTGAAATCGAGATAAATTTCACAACCTGACCCCTCCCCCCTTCCCAACCGGCAGGAAAAGAGAAAGAAAAACAGAAGAAAAACTAAATAAAAAGAGTAAAAAAATAACGAAAGTAGTACAGATAGAGAGGGGGAGAGCAGCAAAGAAAGAGAGATGGGGTAGAGCAGCAATGAGAGAAAGAGGGGGAGAGCAGCAATGAGAGAAAGAGGGGGAGAGCAGCAATGAGAGAAAGAGGGGGAGAGCAGCAAAGAGAGAAAGAGGGGGAGAGCAGCAAAGAGAGAGAGAGGGGGATAGCAGCAAAGAGAGAGAGAGGGGGGAGAGCAGCAAAGAGAGAGAGGGAGAGAACAGCGAACAGAGAGAGGGGGAGAACAGCGAACAGAGAGAGGGGGAGAACAGCGAACAGAGAGAGGGGGAGAACAGCAGAGAGAGAGAGCAGCAAAGAGAGAGAGCAGCAGCAGAGAGAGCAGCAGCAAAGAGAGAGAGCAGCAGCAAAGAGAGAGAGCAGCAGCAAAGAGAGAGAGCAGCAGCAAAGAGAGAGCAGCAGCAAAGAGAGAGCAGCAGCAAAGAGAGAGCAGCAGCAAAGAGAGAGCAGCAACAGAGAGAGAGCAGCAGCAAAGAGAGAGCAACAGCAAAGAGAGAGAGCAGCAGCAAAGAGAGAGAGCAGCAACAAATATATAGAGAGAGAGCAGCAACAAATAGAGAGAGAGAGCAGCAGCAAAGAGAGTGAGAGAGAGAGAGAGCAGCAGCAAATAGAGAGAGAGAGAGCAGCAGCAAATAGAGAGAGAGAGAGAGAGCAGCAGCAAATAGAGAGAGAGAGAGAGAGCAGCAGCAAATAGAGAGAGAGAGAGAGAGCAGCAGCAAATAGAGTAAGAGAGAGAGCAGCAAATAGAGAGAGAGAGAGCAGCAAATAGAGTGAGAGAGAGCAGCAAATAGAGTGAGAGAGAGCAGCAAATAGAGTGAGAGAGAGAGAGAGCAGCAAATAGAGAGAGAGAGAGCAACAAATAGAGTAAGAGAGAGCAACAAATAGAGTGAGAGAGAGAGCAGCAAATAGAGTGAGAGAGAGAGAGCAGCAAATAGAGTGAGAGAGAGAGAGCAGCAAATAGAGTGAGAGAGAGAGAGCAGCAAATAGAGTGAGAGAGAGAGAGCAGCAAATAGAGTGAGAGAGAGAGAGAGCAGCAAATAGAGTGAGAGAGAGAGAGAGCAGCAAATAGAGTGAGAGAGAGAGAGCAGCAAATAGAGTGAGAGAGAGAGAGCAGCAAATAGAGTGAGAGAGAGAGAGCAGCAAATAGAGTGAGAGAGAGAGCAGCAAATAGAGTGAGAGAGAGAGAGCAGCAAATAGAGTGAGAGAGAGAGCAGCAAATAGAGTGAGAGAGAGAGCAGCAAATAGAGTGAGAGAGCGAGCAGCAAATAGAGTGAGAGAGCGAGAGAGCAGTAAATAGAGTGAGAGAATGAGAGAGCAGCAAATAGAGTAAGAGAACGAGAGAGCAGCAAATAGAGTGAGAGAGAGCAGCAAATAGAGTGAGAGAGAGCAGCAAATAGAGTGAGAGAGAGAGCAGCAAATAGAGTGAGAGAGAGAGCAGCAAATAGAGTGAGAGAGAGAGCAGCAAATAGAGTGAGAGAGAGCATCAAATAGAGTGAGAGAGAGCAGCAAATAGAGTGAGAGAGAGCAGCAAAGAGAGTGAGAGAGAGAGCCTGAAAGAGAGTGAGAGAAAGAGAGCAGCAAAGAGAGTGAGAGAAAGAGAGCAGCAAAGAGAGTGAGAGAAAGAGAGCAGCAAAGAGAGTGAGAGAAAGAGAGCAGCAAAGAGAGTGAGAGAAAGAGAGCAGCAAAGAGAGTGAGAGAAAGAGAGCAGCAAAGAGAGTGAGAGAGAGAGCAGCAAAGAGAGTGAGAGAGAGAGCAGCAAAGAGAGTGAGAGAGAGAGAGCAGCAAAGAGAGTGAGAGAGAGAGAGCAGCAAAGAGAGTGAGAGAGAGAGAGAGCAGCAAAGAGAGTGAGAGAGCAGCAAAGAGAGTGAGAGAGCAGCAAAGAGAGTGAGCAGCAAAGAGAGTGAGAGAGAGAGCCTGAAAGAGAGTGAGAGAAAGAGAGCAGCAAAGAGAGTGAGAGAATGAGAGAGCAGCAAATAGAGTGAGAGAACGAGAGAGCAGCAAATAGAGAGAGAGAGAGCAGCAAATAGAGTGAGAGAGAGCAGCAAATAGAGTGAGAGAGAGAGCAGCAAATAGAGTGAGAGAGAGAGCAGCAAATAGAGTGAGAGAGAGAGCAGCAAATAGAGTGAGAGAGAGCAGCAAATAGAGTGAGAGAGAGAGAGCCTGAAAGAGAGTGAGAGAGAGAGCCTGAAAGAGAGTGACAGAAAGAGAGCAGCAAAGAGAGTGAGAGAAAGAGAGCAGCAAAGAGAGTGAGAGAAAGAGAGCAGCAAAGAGAGTGAGAGAAAGAGAGCAGCAAAGAGAGTGAGAGAGAGAGAGCAGCAAAGAGAGTGAGAGAGAGAGAGCAGCAAAGAGAGTGAGAGAGAGAGAGAGCAGCAAAGAGAGTGAGAGAGAGCAGCAAATAGAGTGAGAGAGAGAGCAGCAAATAGAGTGAGAGAGAGAGCAGCAAATAGAGTGAGAGAGAGCAGCAAATAGAGTGAGAGAGAGAGCCTGAAAGAGAGTGAGAGAAAGAGAGCAGCAAAGAGAGTGAGAGAAAGAGAGAGAGAAAGAGAGCAGCAAAGAGAGTGAGAGAAAGAGAGCAGCAAAGAGAGTGAGAGAAAGAGAGCAGCAAAGAGAGTGAGAGAGAAAGAGAGCAGCAAAGAGAGTGAGAGAGAAAGAGAGCAGCAAAGAGAGTGAGAGAGAGAGAGAGCAGCAAAGAGAGTGAGAGAGCAGCAAAGAGAGTGAGAGAGAGAGAGAGCAGCAAAGAGAGTGAGAGAAAGAGAGAGAGAGCAGCAAAGATAGTGAGAGAGAGAGAGAGCAGCAAAGAGAGTGAGCAGCAAAGAGAGTGAGAGAGAGAGCCTGAAAGAGAGTGAGAGAAAGAGAGCAGCAAATAGAGTGAGAGAATGAGAGAGCAGCAAATAGAGTGAGAGAACGAGAGAGCAGCAAATAGAGAGAGAGAGAGAGAGCAGCAAATAGAGTGAGAGAGAGAGCAGCAAATAGAGTGAGAGAAAGAGCAGCAAATAGAGTGAGAGAGAGAGCAGCAAATAGAGTGAGAGAGAGAGCAGCAAATAGAGTGAGAGAGAGCAGCAAAGAGAGAGAGAGCCTGAAAGAGAGTGAGAGAAAGAGAGCAGCAAAGAGAGTGAGAGAAAGAGAGCAGCAAAGAGAGTGAGAGAAAGAGAGCAGCAAAGAGAGTGAGAGAAAGAGAGCAGCAAAGAGAGTGAGAGAAAGAGAGCAGCAAAGAGAGTGAGAGAAAGAGAGCAGCAAAGAGAGTGAGAGAAAGAGAGCAGCAAAGAGAGTGAGAGAGAGAGCAGCAAAGAGAGTGAGAGAGAGAGCAGCAAAGAGAGTGAGATAGAGAGAGCAGCAAAGAGAGAGAGAGAGCAGCAAAGATAGTGAGCAGCAAAGAGAGTGAGAGAGAGAGCCTGAAAGAGAGTGAGAGAAAGAGAGCAGCAAATAGAGTGAGAGAATGAGAGAGCAGCAAATAGAGTGAGAGAACGAGAGAGCAGCAAATAGAGAGAGAGAGAGAGCAGCAAATAGAGTGAGAGAGAGAGCAGCAAATAGAGTGAGAGAGAGAGCAGCAAATAGAGTGAGAGAGAGAGCAGCAAATAGAGTGAGAGAGAGCAGCAAAGAGAGTGAGAGAGAGCAGCAAAGAGAGTGAGAGAGAGCAGCAAATAGAGTGAGAGATAGCAGCAAATAGAGTGAGAGAGAGCAACAAATAGAGAGAGAGCCTGAAAGAGAGTGAGAGAAAGAGAGCCTGAAAGAGAGTGAGAGAAAGAGAGCAGCAAAGAGAGTGAGAGAAAGAGAGCAGCAAAGAGAGTGAGAGAAAGAGAGCAGCAAAGAGAGTGAGAGAAAGAGAGCAGCAAAGAGAGTGAGAGAAAGAGAGCAGCAAAGAGAGTGAGAGAAAGAGAGCAGCAAAGAGAGTGAGAGAAAGAGAGCAGCAAAGAGAGTGAGAGAAAGAGAGCAGCAAAGAGAGTGAGAGAAAGAGAGAGTGAGAGAAAGAGAGCAGCAAAGAGAGTGAGAGAAAGAGAGCAGCAAAGAGAGTGAGAGAAAGAGAGCAGCAAAGAGAGTGAGAGAGAGAGAGCAGCAAAGAGAGTGAGAGAGAGAGAGCAGCAAAGAGAGTGAGAGAGAGAGAGCAGCAAAGAGAGTGAGAGAGAGAGAGAGCAGCAAAGAGAGTGAGAGAGAGAGAGCAGCAAAGAGAGTGAGCAGCAAAGAGAGTGAGAGAGAGAGCCTGAAAGAGAGTGAGAGAAAGAGAGCAGCAAATAGAGTGAGAGAATCAGAGAGCAGCAAATAGAGAGAGAGAGAGAGCAGCAAATAGAGTGAGAGAGAGCAGCAAATAGAGTGAGAGAGAGAGCAGCAAATAGAGTGAGAGAGAGAGCAGCAAATAGAGTTAGAGAGAGCAGCAAATAGAGTGAGAGAGAGCAGCAAATAGAGTGAGAGAGAGCAGCAAATAGAGTGAGAGAGAGCAGCAAAGAAGGAGAGAGCCTGAAAGAGAGTGAGAGAAAGAGAGCCTGAAAGAGAGTGAGAGAAAGAGAGCAGCAAAGAGAGTGAGAGAAAGAGAGCAGCAAAGAGAGTGAGAGAAAGAGAGCAGCAAAGAGAGTGAGAGAGAGAGAGCAGCAAAGAGAGTGAGAGAGAGAGAGCAGCAAAGAGAGTGAGAGAGAGAGAGCAGCAAAGAGAGTGAGAGAGAGAGAGCAGCAAAGAGAGTGAGCAGCAAAGAGAGTGAGAGAGAGAGCCTGAAAGAGAGTGAGAGAAAGAGAGCAGCAAATAGAGTGAGAGAATGAGAGAGCAGCAAATAGAGTGAGAGAACGAGAGAGCAGCAAATAGAGAGAGAGAGAGAGCAGCAAATAGAGAGAGAGAGAGCAGCAAATAGAGTGAGAGAGAGAGCAGCAAATAGAGTGAGAGAGAGCAGCAAATAGAGTGAGAGAGAGCAGCAAATAGAGTGAGAGAGAGCAGCAAATAGAGTGAGAGAGAGCAGCAAAGAGAGAGAGAGCCTGAAAGAGAGTGAGAGAAAGAGAGCCTGAAAGAGAGTGAGAGAAAGAGAGCAGCAAAGAGAGTGAGAGAAAGAGAGCAGCAAAGAGAGTGAGAGAAAGAGAGCAGCAAAGAGAGTGAGAGAAAGAGAGCAGCAAAGAGAGTGAGAGAAAGAGAGCAGCAAAGAGAGTGAGAGAAAGAGAGCAGCAAAGAGAGTGAGAGAAAGAGAGCAGCAAAGAGAGTGAGAGAGAGAGAGAGCAGCAAAAGAGTGAGAGAGAAAGCAGCAAAGAGAGTGAGAGAGAGAGAGCTACAAAGAGAGTGAGAGAGAGATTGTGAGTTAGAAAGAGAAAGAGAGAGAGTGTGAGGCCAGGATCACCAGAATCTTAGGGGCCTAAAATGGGAGATATACGAGAGAGATTGATAGATTGCAATTGTTTGCATAGAAATAAGAAACAAAATTATATCTGTTAAAAAGCAGACACTTACCTCAGCCAAAGTAGGATTGGCCTCTGTAAATTTCCCTGAGAGATACAATGCTTCTAAACGTTCAGATGCTTTATCAGAATAAGAATGCAACTCTTGTTCTGCATCGTTATAAGTATTTGCTCGACCTTTCACACTGAAACACAAAATAAGATAGACACTCATTTCAATTAACTCTTGCAGAACGAAAGATAATTTATGAATTAATAAGAAAAGAAAAAGAAAAAAAAATTTCACATTTTGTTTCAGAAAAGTGATCACTGATGATATCAGAAAAGATTCAAACTTCAAGTTTCAAAAATTCTCACAACTTCTATTATAAAACCTTAAAAATTCACATTCAAATTTTATTAGAACAATAAGAGATTTTGGATTATTTGGACTACTGTTCTCAACTTTGATGTTATTCTCACAACGTTTTGGCTAATGTAACGGTGCGTCTTGTCGAACTTGGGAATCTGTATGGAATTTCGAATGTAACCCATAATTTAATCCATGGAGTAGCTCTTATTCCATCAGCCATTAAAATTGAGAACAATAGTCCGAATAATCCAAATTATCGTCATCTCACAAATTCTGAAACATGATAACAAGAGACTACTGTATTACAATATAAATGGACTGTTGTGGTTAGGGTTGCATAACAACAATAATAAAAATAATATCAACTGACCATTGTATAAGTGATGAGGAGGCATGAATGAAATTATGCAAAAGAGCTGATTCTTCTTCGGACAGTTGACAAGGCATTGGACTGATTGGTCGAGGTAATTTCTGTTTGCTTGACCAATTCTTGAGGACATTTTCAAACGTCTACGGAGGAAAAAAAAATGTCTGTAGTTTTCGAAAGAAAATACTGAAAGATTTGTACTGCAAAAACAAAAAAAATGTATGTTATATCAAAAGATAAGGAATTTAATGGAATTGGGCCATGAAGATAGGTCATTAGAAGACAGTACTTGAACATAGTATATAAAGTGGTAATACATCTATATACTATTAAAAAGTTAAGGTGTTTTTTGGAGTTTGTTCGTACGGAAATAGAAACATGATTGATTGACAAAAAGGAATGGGCAGAGTACACATTATAAGGCAGTAACTTTTATGATGTCAATACCTGAGTTTGAAACTCACATAAGTCTAAAAGATTTTTTTCAACTGGATACATGTTTTATAAATTTAAAGAATTTAACATAATATAAAAAACATACATAAGGGTATTTGACATTAGTTCAAAGCAAATTATTTTTGCTTAAAAACATAATTTATAATGTTTTTTTGCCAATATAAACAATACGTAAATACATTACTCGTAGTTACTTACTCTCTCATGCAAATATTAAGTAGCATATTTTCCCCCACAAATATTTTTTATTCGTACTAGCTATAAAATGGTAGAAGCTAGGTAAAGATGAAAATTGACATACCATGGTACTGTACCATCACTGCTCAAGGAGCAGGTATAAATTAGTTGCCCCCCCCCCCCCCCCCGGCGTAAAAAAAACTTCAGTTAACATTAATATGTGTAGACGATAAACTATTATATTATTCATTGCCCAGGCATTTTGAACAGTACATATGAGGCCTTTTTTTCCCCCCTGTATATTTTAGAGAACAGCTATTCTTCTGGCCATGTATTGAGCAAAATCAAATCGTACCAATCTGAGAAGAAGGTGAGAAAAGAAAGGGTGAGAAACACTGCGGTATATAATCCGCAGATCGGAAAACCATGAGATTGGCACGGATGCTGTTGTATCGTAGTAGTTAACAGAAATACACTCGAACGCAAGGTTAAGACATAAACTATGTATCTTTTTATACTTGCTCTCGTATGACAAATAACAATATATACTATTTATAGTCATTTTTAGACTCAATTCATTATTGTTGTGACGGGCGTTATCACTCAACAACATCTTTTGAAATTTCACTAGTATTACCACAAATGTTTACTAATTGAAAACATGTAATCATGAGAAATAAGGCAAAGAAGAAAAGTGTGTTACCCTGTCTCTTGTTAACATCTGTGCCCTGTTCTTATGTACAATACGTATATAACCTGGAGGTTGCAACCAGGCCTCACCATCGACCTGCACTGGCACACCTTCATTACCCATTATGGTGACTTTCACTGTCCGACACTGGAGAGGGAAAAAAAGAACAGAAACGTCCTTGTTTTTAGGTTACAATCAACATTAAGAAAAATGTGTTAATATCAGACACGTTAAAAAAAAAAAAAGAGTTTGTGTAGAAAAATCTAATAAACTAGTAAAAAGAAAAGAAAATCATATTCTATTTTTCTTATATAGAAAAGATAATATCTCATTTATATTAGCTGATAAGTTGATCAATTGTTACGTAAAAGGAGACGTGGATCCTCAGCGAATTAGTTGAAAGTCCAAAGATCAAGTGGTCATAGAAACTGGTCAAATAAAAATTGCCTCAGTCTAGAAGGATTTATCCTTCACTGACAAAGAACAGATACACTTTTTTTCAATTGATTTCTAGTAAAATCAGAAAAGAAAATGGTTTCCAAAACAAAACCTAACAATCTTGGAGACAAAAAAGAAGAAATTACTTTTCATCACTTGGATCCTTTCCTATTCATTAAAATTGTAGATGATTTTGATTTTTACTAATGAGTCACCACTTATTAAGGCCAAAAAACACTTGAGGATAGGGGTTAATGAGATGGATAGATTGACAGTTGAATGCTGAATACTATGAGAGGATTGTAAATCTCTACATACCACCCACTCCAAACAGCTCACCCAGAAAACAACAATTTTTCACCCTCGTCAGAAAAATTTTCATGGAATGTGAAGATTAAAGGACAAGATAATGAGGAAAGTTAGTGATGAGGCTGAGGAAAATTAGTGATGAGGCTGCCGAAAATAAACCTATCGTCAACTTTTTACTCTCATCAAAAAGAATTTGTTAAAAAGAGCACAAAAGCAAAAATCGATTATTTTGAATATTTTCAGTAGATTTTTAACATCTTTTGCCCTCGAGACAACAGAAGGTTGATAACCAAGTCTCTCCAAGCCATTCTGACCTCAGCATTTTTCTTTTACCTTCACCCAGACGTACACCAGCCCAAAATCCTTCACATGATCTCAACATTTTCTCCTTCAAAATCAAACTGATCCCCTTACTGCAAGTCTTAACTTTCTTCTAATATTGAAACTACCATGGTTGCCCCAGGGGCATGGACAACAAAATAGAAGAGTTAAAGTGTGCGTAACATCTTTCTTTTTAAATTTCTCTCTCTATCCTCCTTTATTTACCCTCCACCCCCCTCCCGGAACCCCCCCCCCTGCCGAATTACTATATAGCATTAAAAATATATATAATGTCAACCCCCCCCCCCCCGATAAATTCCGTTCCTGTCGACCCCTTAAAGAATGAATATTAAAACAAAAACAATATGTGCCTATATTTTGTCCAATGGTGAAAAAGAACATATCAGCTTTGTGCGTATATTTTGCATCGTTTTTGACTTTTAGCGGAACACACTGAAAACTTTTCTTTTATGTAATAGATAACAAATAACTCAATAAGTCCCGGACCTGACATACAGACGCTGCCACTCATCAAAAATTCATGATTCTATAAAAAAAACTAACCTACAAATGGCACATATAATTTTTTTAGCTCAACCGGATTATAAGTTTACAAATTACAGTTATTTAAGTGAAGGTACTGTTGCAAATTTAAAAAAACAATGGACAAATCAGAATTTAGTGTATTCATAAAGCATTGCTTTCTGATCGGAAAAAATACTGTTCAAGCAAAGCAATGGCTTGATAAGTATTAGTCTTTACTCCATTGGGAATAACGGTTAAACGTGGTTGTACAGACACAAATGATGCTGAATGCTCAGTTCACCAAAATTCGGCAGTTGACCCAGAAAACATCAAAAAAGTCTACAAATTCGTTTTAGCTGATCATAAATTGAAGTTGCGTGAGATAGCAGAGGAGTTGAAGATATCAGAAGGCAGTGTATTCACCATTTTGCATGAACATTTCTCATTAAGCTGTGTTCAAAGCTGGTTCCATGTTTGCTCACAGTCGATCAAAAATAACAACGCGTCAACGATTCAGAGTTTTTTTTGCAACTGTTTCAATGTCAGCTGAGTGAACAGCAAGCACAAAGCTGTCTAAAGTGACCAAAGATGCAAACATTAGCAGGCAATTGGTGCGTTTGAAGGAAGAAATCTTTTAAAAAACCCAAAAAACAAAAAACGGTCACAAATGAAGAAAAAAAAGAAGTGCACTTTCACCAAGACGCTGTGTCCCAAATCGATTGCAACAGTGGTAAAACTACAAGAATTATACTTCGAATTGGTTTCGCACTCACCCTATTCTGCAGATCTAGCCCCCAGCAACTACTAGCTGTTTGCATCAAAAGAAAACTTCAGGGAAAGAGATTTAGTTCCAGTGAAGTGGCATTGGGAACTGAGACGTATTTTGAGGCCAAAGACAAACCCTTCTACAAAAAAGGTATTTAGATTTGGCTTACTTCTAAAAGTATCAAAATGTGCCCGACGGCCAACGTAGGTGAAATAAAAGAGCCAAACACAAAAAGAAAAACGTTTTCAAAGTTAAAATTTCAAATATCGTATCCAGGCAGGAGTTTTTAAGAAACCAGAGGGAGCGTATCAGTGACTAAATGACTATAGAATCAGCTATGCTCAATCTAATCGGATTTACTAATATTGTTGGAAAAGCTATGAATCCACACACATGACCTAGCCTTGGGTAAAATGACTTGTGTCCAACTAATCTCAATTAATCAATTTCTGACACTTTTGGCTAGGAGCAAAGTGTAGTATCTGCTCTCATACTACACTTCATCTTTTCTGTTCTCGGTCAGTGAAAAAAAATCTTTCTAGACTGAGGCAATTGAAATTTTTGTCCCAATCCAGTCTGCCACATTTTTGGAGAGCTGTATTTTCCCGACATTAAACCCCAACATGGGGAGGGAAGTAAATAGAGACTATAAGTATTGCATTTCGGCATTAAATGACCCCAAAACAGTTGATATGGCAGATAAACAAAGAAACTAAAAAGTCATTTGTCATTCAACGAAATTCTTGCTCAATCATTTTGTAGAAAATTTTAAGAGGATTTTTTTGTTTTACTTTTAATTTAAATGCTTTTTCAGATTATGTTGTGGAGTTAAAAAAACAAGAGGAATTATAAAGTTGGTAGGGTTTCAAGAAGGACCAAAAGATTGACTAATGATATTCATTGTTTCGAATATGAACATCTCTTGTTGAATGCATGTTGGCCAGAGTGTGAATGTCTAACAAGAATAAATGCTGCAGAATATACAAGTTGATAATGAGATTTTGTTTCATTTGGCTACCAAAGAAATAGAACAAAAAGTGACGTTCTTCATCTAATTCTTTTATACCTGACAAATTCGGTGGTGATGTAAATCTATCACCCTGGAGACAGCCATCTGCATACTGCCAAATACTGCAACCACTTCCAGAATTTTGTCATCAAAACTTGGAGCTGTGAAATTCTAAGACAAAAAGAAAAAAAAATGAAAACAGTTTAAGAGAATGAGTAGAAATAGAACAGAACAAAATATAAGACAATAAAAAAAGAAAAAGAAAAAAATTGACTTTGTTATTAACACTTGGCTTGTGAATTTAAAACAAAGATTATATATATACATATATATATATATATATACATATATGTATATACAATAGCTGTACCTACCCGGCGTCGCTCGGAAATCGTTTTACTTTCATTTTTGTTTTGCTTGATTTTTCCAGGTATGAGAGTGGCCAATGCCAAAAAAAATCTAAAATCGAAATGATGCCCCTTCCTCAATTTCCTAAACTACCCTCCTTCTCCTGCATGTGAATTTTAACGTAAAATGATATCCCATTTCCAGGCCATTCTAGCTTTTTAAGTCAGTTAACCAAAAATGCTCAAAAGTTAGTAAAAACAAATACTTACCCTACCATTAACCCACTAAAATAAAAACCTTTCCATAACCCTACCACTAACCCGAAGTCCGAGTAGCAAGCCCCCCCCCCATAAACTCTTCCTTAACCCTAGTACTAATCCTAAGTTCGAGTAGTAAGCTCTGCTTTAACCCTGTTACTAACCCTAAGTCTCAGTGGCAAACCCAACTCCAAACTAAAAAAACCTTGTAAAACCACACAATCATTTAAAACAAGTAGACCCCCCCCCCAAAAAAAAAATGCACAGAGTTTCTCTCTCTAAAAAAAAAAAAAAATTGATCAACTGCCTTAAAACGCTAGAATGCCCGGAAATGGGGTATCATTTTATGTTAAATACATATGTGAAACTGATCCGCCACACTAAATTCTAAAATATTTGTTTGTTTTCAAGTTTTTCAGGGTATTCACACATAATCGCCTAAAAGATGTAAGGGGTGATAATCTATAATACTTTTTTTTTTATACTGAAAGTATCGACTGATATGTTTTAATTTCATTTCTGGCTTTTAAATTCGTTAAAATTAGCTTTTTGTATAAAAAAAATGTTTAAAGTTATTTTGTGTGTAATAAAAGTTTAAAACGTTAATGTTTGGTCCAAGAAATAAACAAGAAAAAACATAGCCGTTAGTGGTGTGTGTGTGTGTGTGGGGGGGGGGGGAGGAGACCGGAAGTAGTTTTTTGATGAAACAAAAGTCTTATACTAAAAATCAGACTTTTCCTTTTTGTTCAAAAGACGATCTCTGCAATTTTGTCAACTTTTTGAAGTTATATTCCAAATAGACTTTTAGGCAAAAATTTTAAAACTTTAATATAAGATTTTAGATATTGTTTTTAATTCACATAAAAATAGTATCAAATTAGAATCGTATAAGAAAATGAAGTTGACTTAGTCTGGATGCTGTGTTTCTTAAAAAAAAACAGAAAATGCCTTTAACGAATATCGGATAATTTGTTTTTATTTAATCATTTTAAATCTTAAAAATATCAATAAAAATAATTATTCAAATATTTTAAACTCTTTTAAAATATATTTTTAAATGAGATATTCTTTGTTTAATTTTATTTTTATTTTATGAAACAAAGAAAATCTATTTAAAAAAAATGAATTTTGTTTTTTAAGTTCTAATATATTTCAGTTATTTTATGAACCTAACCATTAATTGCCCCTAGTGACCACAGCTGCAACTGAAGGAAACTTTCAATGTCTGAATTTTGTGAAAAATTTAACCCTATTGAAACTTATTTAAATGTTCGGTACTTCTATCGATCCTGACCCAATCTCTGTGAACTTCACGTCGGCAGCGTTCGGGCATGCTACATAAACACCCGAGAGATAACAAGCCGAATAGTGGCAGAGACAATTTTTAAAAATCAGTATTGAAATTGATTAAAGCCAGAAGCAATTGATCAAAGCCAATGAATGTTTATTTCCTGTTAAATTAAAAATAAAATAATTTAAAAATAAAAGAAAAACTGAATTACGAAGAGCTGTGTAGCAGAGTTGAATCTTATTAACAGTTGTTTAGCATTTTTTTGTTACAAAAATGAAAACCAAAAATGTATTTATTAACAGTAATTTTGCTATGTTTTGTTCGTTTTTGCAATCTTTTCTGAAAATAAAACTAAAAAAAAAAAAAATACGATGCAGCAACGTATCCATGTTATCGACTGCCACTATTCGACTCGTCATCTCTCGAGTGTTTATGTAGCATGCCCGAACGCTGCTGACGTGAAATTCACGGAGATTGTGTCAGAATCTATAGAAGTACCAAATGTTCTAACTTAACATATAGATTTCTATAACACACAAACAATATATATATATATATATATATATATATATATATTAGCTGATCAACCCAGCTTTATTTGTGAATATGATTTTTTTTTTCCAATCAAATTTTTTTTTTTTAAATCTATCGAACGTCTTTGCAAAATTACATTTCGAACCTGTTCTTTTTAACTGAAATTTAGAAATAATAAGAGGTTAATAGTTTGAGTTTAAGTGCTGCATATTTTATTAAAAAAATGTTTGTAAACATTATTGCAGTCAGTGTAAAACTGCCCTGGAATCTTTGACAAATCTATTTTTGTAGTTATGTAAATTAAAGTGTTTCACATGTATGATGAAACTTGTAATAAATAAGCGTTTATAATTTTTGGGGTACTTTTATAGATGACACACCATGTTTCCGTGACTTCACATCGTACACATTCGGACAGCACCCGAGAGTTGACGAAAACGCTAAATTGAAGACTGACAGCCAATAAATTACGACAAAGAAAAACAAACTCAAATACATATATATATAAAAATAAAGAACAGACAAACCACAGCTAAACAACTGTTATTAATTAGATGTTTATGTTTGTTTGCTTTTTTTCAAAGGAACCATTGTTAATCAAATGTTTTTGAATAAAAGTTATTTTTTTGTGTGCATCGGAAAGTTTCAAAAGATGATTTTGTTTGATTTGTTAAGCAAATGTTTTTTTTTTCACATTTTTTTTTCTTTTGTTAACATAAACATCGAAACAACTGTTTCTAAGCAATTTTTTTTTTTGGGGGGGGGGGGGGAGGTTATTTTTCTTATTTTAACAAAAACCAACTATCGTAAAAAAGACTCCCAGTAAGTTCAGGTCGGTAGAGTTTGTTAACGATAAAATAAAAAAAAAAAAAAGGAATGAAAATAAATAATAGTTAAGTCCATCAGATAATTGAGAGAGAGAGAGAGAGAGAGAGAGAGAGAGATGTTAAATAAACGGTAGTCTCTATCTTTCTCTCTCTTGTTCTAAGCAGTATCATTAATCTAGTATCATTAGATTAAAAAGAACATACAGGAGAAAGAAAGAGTAAAAGAATCATAGCGAGAAAGAGAGTGAATCGAATTGATCTATTACTATATCTCTTTAAAAAAGCTATAATAGAGAGAGAGAGAGAGAGAGAGAGAGTAAACAGTAAAAGTTTTTTCTGGCAAGATGCACCGGAAATACATATGAACAGGACAGAAATTGTGTTGTTTTTTTAATGATTAGAATAGGCTTGTTTTTTAATTCAACTTAGTACAGCCATCATTTTTTTTTTTTTTTAACTCCATATTTTTTATTTCACTATCGAATAATAAACTGATGCATAGAAAAAAAACTTTTGGGTAGCCTTAGAGAAACCAACATGGATTAACTTGGCTTTAGTATAATAATAGATATTATACACATGTGACAAAGTATCCGGGGCCCCATGGGGATCGGGTACCCTGGTTACGCGCTAGTATGCATCTTGGTGGTAGTTACAATCCGTCACTGCGAGCAGAGAATGTCACGCCTGAGCGGTTGATGAGACCACTGTGCACGCGAGTGGGGTTCACACACACAAACATATAAAGAGAGAGATGATATGATGATTGTTGAAGAAAAACAAGAATCTCCTTTTTTGTTGCATGATTAGAAAGAATGGAGGAGGAAAGCACGTATCTGGAAAGAAAGGAAAGACAACCAATGTTTTTGTTTTTTTTACATTTATAGAACCACGTATCACAGATAGGTGACAACAGTTGCTGTCTTTCAATTAGTTTTACATTTCAGAACAAAATGATGACAAGTATGACTTACATCATCTTCTTTGGTTCCTCCCCAGAAGTTGGCACCTCCCATATAGCTGGAAATAAAAGAAAACACGTTTAGATTTAGAATAGAGTTAGATAGTAAGACAAGTTTAGTTTTGGTACCGGTTTCATTCTTTTTTTAATTTTTATTTATTTATTTATTTTTTATTTATTTATATATTTTTTTTACTTTACTTCATATCGTTTTTTTTTTCATTTTATTTAGTATTTTTTCTTTCAAAAGAAGCCATTAATTTCTTTTGTGATAATTACTTATTATTCAATGTCTTGTTGAACTGTTACAATTTCAATAAGGAAATAGTCAACTTTGTGATTCAATCATTCCTTTATTTAAGCAGTTAACTATTAAAATAACATTATGATTCATTTTAAACAGTTAACTCTTTAAAACAGCGATCATGATTCATGAACTACTTATAAAAAATAAAACTTTGAATTTTCTAATTCTTTAACTCCCTTATTTTGGCAAGGTTTTTTTTTGGGGGGGGGGGGCATACCTAAACAGTAGAAAACAATGAAAACTAAAGGTGAGAGGTTCAAACTGAAGTAAACCTATTTTCGACTGATTTTCCATCATATTGACGTGAAAAAAACAAAAATTTCTAAAAAGCGAAAATCGCAACATGTCCGGACCTTATAAATCTCAAGATATTTGATATTTTTTTTAAATCTAAATTGTAAAAAGTACTGTAAACCTATTTTCGACTGATTTTCCATCATACTGCCGTGAAAAACAAAAAAAAAATTTGAAACACTGCAAATATTAGCCAATTTTTTTAATCGAGATATTTGATATTTTTTTTAAATTCAAGGTGTAAAAAGCATTTTAAACCTATTTCTGAGTGATTTTCCATCATACTGACGTGAAAAAACGAAAAAATTAAAAAAAAAATTAAAAAATCGCTACATGTCTGAACCTTATAGATATCGCAAATTTTAGCCAATTTTTAAATCTCGAGATATGTGAATATTTGATATTTTTTTGAAATTCAAGGTGTAAAATGTACTTTAAACCGATTTTTGCCTTATTATACTGACATGAAAAAACGAGAAAATTTTTTTTTTCCCAAAAATCAGTGATCATGACATGTCCACCTTACAGAAATCGCAAATTTTAACCAATTTTTAAATCTCACGATATTTGATATTTTTTTTGAAATCTAAATTGTAAAATTGTCTTAAAACCTATTTTCAACTGATTTTCAATCATACTGGTGGGAAAAAACGAAATAAAAAATTTTAACAAAATCAAAAATCGCAACATGTTCGAACCTCATAGAAATCGCAAATTTTAGCAAATTTTTTAATATATTTGATATTTTTTTAAAATTTAAGGTGTAAAAATTACTTGAAATTTATTTTCGCCTAATTTCCCATCATACTAACGTGAAAAAACGAAAAAAATGAAAAAAAAAATCAGAAAATCGCAACATGTCCGAAATTTATTGAAACTGCAAATATTAGCCAATTTTTAAATCTCCAGATATTTGATATTTTTTTGAAATTCAAGGTGTTAAAAAGACTTTAAACCTATTTCTGAGTGATTTTCCATATAACTGACATGAAAAAAATCAAAAATTAAAAAAAAAAAAAAAATCAAAAATTGCTACATGTCCGAACCTCATAGAAATCGCAAATTTTAGCCAATTTTTAAATCTCGAGATATTTGATATTTTTTTTGAAATTCAAAGTGTAGAAAGTACTTTAAACCTGTTTTCGACTGATTTTCCATCATACTGACGTGAAAAAATGAAAAAAAATTTTTTTTTTCAAAAAAAATCAAAGATCATGACATGTCTAGACCTTACAAAAATCGCAAATTTTAGCCAATTTTTAAATCCCGAGATTTGATATTTTTTTAAAATTTAAGGTGTGAAATGTACTATAAACCTATTTTCGCTTGATTTTCCATCATACTGATGTGAAAAAACAAAAAAATTCCAAGAAAAATCGAAAATCGCGACATGTTCGAACCTTATAAAAAACGGAAATTTTAGCCAATTCTTTAATCGAGATATTTGATATTTTTTTTAAATTCAAGCTGTAAAAATTTCTTTAGACCTATTGTTTACTGATTTTCCATCATACTGACATGAAAAAACAAAGAAAAAAATTGTAAAATCGCAAATTTTAGCCAATTTTTAAATCTCAAGATATTTGATATTTTTTTGAATTTCAAGATGTAAAAAGTACTTTAAACCTATTTTTGACTTATTTTTTTTCATGATACTGATATGAAAAAAAAAAAAAAAATCAGACCTTACAGAAATCGCTACTTAAAGCCAACTTTTAAATCTTGAGATATTTGATATTTTTTTTAAATTCAAGGAGTAAAAAGTACTTTCAACCTATTGTTGATTGATTTTCCATCATACTGACGTGAAAAAATTTTTTTAAAAAATCGAAAATCGCGACATGTTCAAACCTTACAGAAATTGCCAATTTTAGGCAATTTTTAAATCGAGATATTTGATATTTTTCTGAAATTCAAGGTGTAAAATGTACTTTAAACCTATTTTCGACTGATTTTCCATTATACTGACGTGAAAAAACAAAAATTTAAAAAAAAAAAATCGAAAATCGTGAATTTTAGCCAATTTTTAAATCTCAAGATATTTCATTTTCTTTTTAAAAATTCAAGATGTAAAAAGTATTTTAAACGTATTTTCGACTGATTTTCCATCATACTGACGTGAAAAAAAAAAAAAAATCGCGACATGTCCAAACCTTACAAAAATAGTCAATTTTTCAACGTATAAAAAGTACTTTAAACCTTTACTTTCAACTTTTTCTTTTCTCTTTTTTAAATTTTATTCTTGAGTTTTAATTCACTCTATCCTCTCTGAGCCTTTCATTTCATAAATAGTAAACTAGTGTCTCTCTACTGGTAGTAAAAATAGATGTTCTCGTAGCTAAATGTTTAGAAAAAAAAAAAAAAATGGATAGCCAAACATGATTGAAAACAAAAAGTTCCAACAACCCTCGATATACTCCCACCTTCCACCTCCCTTCACCTACTTCTTAGATGTACATGGTATCATTTTCTTGAAAGGGTCATTTGCACAGTGGCCGGCCTTCAAATAATGCCAGACATATGGCTGTTGAAATGAAAAAGATTCACCAAAGTTTTCAGCTGAGTTTCTGTTCTTTTAACTATCTTAAATATACTTGGCATTTTTTACTATTTCTTATCATGTTACCAAATTTACTTGTATTTACTTTGTGTTTTTTAATTTAATTTTGAGTTTCAATTTATCCTATTTTCTCCGTAGTCGTCATTGTATAAATAGTTAACTAGTTTTTCTCAGTTGTTACCCTACTGGCTGTCTATCTCTTATCTGTACTAGCTTGTGAGACAGAAACATATCTTCAAATTTCTCTTCCCTCTGATAAGTGTACAGTGAACTTATATATATATATATATATATATATATATATATATATATATATATATATGTGTGTGTGTGTGTGTGTGTGTATATATGGATGGAATTTTTTTTATTTAAAAATTTTTTTTTTTTTTACCTGCAAGGGCTCGGAAATACACGACTAATAAACGGGCGCAGGCTATTTCCCCTCTCGGTGTGTTGGACCCGTAGACCTTGCCAGGTAATCCATCTAAGAGAAGGAAATCTCTGATAATAAAACCTTGCTACTAACCACTTATGTCGTGGCAGCAAATTGTTGGGGAGGGAGGCCTCCTTAGTCCTGATCGACAACCTTCCTAGAGCTGGAATCTCGAACAAAATATCTGGTTTGCAAACCTACAATTTCTTAAGGAGTAGATGGGCTCTGCCTATCGCCCGGCCTTTGCACTCCTCTGTCTATTAGCCAGGCGCAGAGGTACCAGTGCTGGGACGCCTCAAAAGCACCCAATGCCGAGCTTTGTTTCCTGACTAGGACAATGAATGCCATTTCTCTCTTTCTCTTTATCTGGGCAACTTGGAGAAAGTTTTTTCGTCACCAAGTCTTACATGACTAGTCTGGGTTGCTCTTGTTCCGACAGGTTGAGGGTACAAGTTAGGCAGCTTGTCTGGCTGCTGTTTCCGACTGGTAGTTAGGAGCCCTAACTCTTAGGTAGCGCTAAGAATGGCTGCTTCATCAACAGTTGCATAATATCGTGGGTAACTGTACGTGCCATGTCACGCATGGAAAGGGAGTTATCCCCGATGGGTTTTCCCGATGCCACAACCCCCATGGACCAAGTCACGACTAATGGACTGGTTGTGTGAGCTTATTGGCACCATAGAAGCACTCACTTTGCCCTCCCCACTCTATCTCAAAACAAACATGAATTTACAAAATAAAAAAATAAAAAACCTAAATCAGACACCCAACAAAAAACATCTTCACCTCCACCCTTGAGGCTCACATTCACAAATATCCGGGAACTTAAAACCAACATTAACGACGTATAAACTTTTCTCCTGACAAACTCCCCGGATATCCTAGCACTAAGTGAAACAAACCTTCAATCCTCAATTTCCTCTTACCTTTTTGACATGACTGATTACCTTCCACTCTACCGTAAGGACTCTGACAAACATATGCACGGACTAGGAGTTTATGTTTCGAACACTATCCCCTTGACTAGAGAACATAGGTTACAATCAGATGACCAAGCCTACATGTGCTTTAGATTGACCTTACATCACAGAGTTAGTTACTTATATTTCTTATACCGTTCTTCTTCGACCCAGGACTGTACCCGGCTTGACTCCGTCTCTGAAAGCTTAGATAGAGCACTCTCACGCGACTCGAATGCCCAAATACATGTATTTGAGGATTTTAATGCACACCACCGTGACTGGTTGGGATTTTCCAGCATTACTGATGCAGCTGGGAACTCACGTTTAATTTCTCCTCAGCTCACGACCTCTGACAGACTATCACTTTTCCGACCTGTCTTCCTGATAGTGCGAAGCAAGCAAGCCTCACTTCTCGACCTGTTCTTGACCTCACTACCAGAGGCTTGCGTGGAGAATGTCCATAGCCCGCTTGGAAACTCTGATCACGTTGTGGTAATGATACTTATCACCTTAAAAACTCGTCCAAAAGCTGAAGAGCCGTTGCTTAAAACGACGAGAAACTATGAGCAGGCTGATTTTGAATCCCTCAGGGATCACATCAGCGACGCCCCATGGGGTGAAACCTTCTCACTCTCTGCTGATCAGTGTGCAAATGAGCTAACCAAATGGGTCAAAGCAGGCATTGATGCTTATGTCCCCATGCGAAAATTCTTCAGCACTCCCCTCAATGGTTCACCTCAGGATGTGCAGCTGTTATTGCTGAGAGGCAGAAGGCATTCCGAAAATTCGACCGTCATAAGTCAACTGCGATTGATTGATTGGTTTGTTTAACGGTATATCAACCTCTTGTGGGTCATTTAATGCCGAAACATTAGTAGTCAACTGCGAATAGACAGAAATTTATAGAGGCAAGAAATGATTGCAAAGTAGTGATAGATGAAGCAAAGAGAAGGTATACAGAGATAACCAACAAACAAATTCAGTCAAAGAAACTAGGTACTCGTGATTTCTGGAAAATCTACAATAGTGTGATGAACAATGGACAATTCCTTCGCTATCAAATCACAACAATGTTGTTTGCACGGCAACTGATAAGGCTGAACTACTTGCCCAGCGTTTCGCCTTAAACTCCACTCTGGACTCGCCCCCCCCCCCCATTCCCATTTCGAACTGAAGCCACACTTGAGAACCTGGTCATCACCCCATCTCACGTCAAAGTCATCATAAAAAAACCTTGACACCTCCAAAGCCTGTGGGCCTGATTTTATATAGTAATAAAGAAATGCTCTGCTGAGCTGACCCCTGTCCTCTCCAAACTATACAACAAATGCCTTGCTGAATCTTGTTTCCCTGATAGTTGGAAAATTGCCTCTGTGGTACCAGTCTTCAAGAATTCTGGAGATAGAACTGATCCTCTAAACTATCACTCAATCAGTCTACTCTCGATCTTTGCTAAAATCTTTGAATCATTAATCAATCTAGTGATAGGCCGGCACCTAGTTAATGTTAAGCTTCTTTCTGATCATCAATACGGATTTAGACAAGCACAATCTACCGCAGATATCCTAACAGTCATCTCTGAACGCATATATCATACACTGGACAAGGCAGGTGAAGCTAAGGCGGTAGCGCTTGATATATCCAAGGCCTTTGACAAGGTCTGGCATGAAGGGCTTCTTCTAAACCTGCACTCATATGGTATCACTGGACAAATATTTAATATAATTAAATCCTTCCTAACAAAAAGAAAGATCCAGGTTATACTCGATGGCCGTTCATCTAAGCAACATGACATAAATGCTGGTGTACCCCAGGGAACCATCCATTAGACCTCTACTGTTCCTGATTTTCATAAATGACCTCCCTGATGTCATTGAGACTGAGATAGGAATGTTTACTGACAACACCACGCTCTACTCTCGACATGTGGGCAAAACCGACACGCACATATCTGAGGCAATGGCTGAATCCTTAGAAAATGACCTCCAGTCTGTAGTGGATTGGGGTCAAAAATGGGTGGTAACTTTTAATGCTGCAAAGACAAAGCTACTTTCCTTCAATAACTACAAGAAACCTCTTCAACCACCGATTGTTATGGCAAATAACACCCTACCTGAGAGTTCATCATTCAAACTCCTCGGCCTAACTTTCACAGATAACATGAATTGGAATAAATACATTGAAGACATTGCCAGGCTGCTGCAAAGAAGGTGGGCTCCCTCTACCGTGCTAGTAAACTTCTCACACCTGACATTATCCTATATCTGTACAAAGCCACCATCTGACCATACATGGAGTATTGTTACCACATCTGGGCTAGGGCATCATCCACTAGTCTCTCCCTCTTAGACAAGGTCCAAAAAAGAATCGCCAACTTGATAGGTCCCTCACTATCCACCAAGCTTCAGCCTCTGTCCCATCACTACAATGTTGCTTCCTTGTGCCTATTTTACAAGTACTTCAATGGATTCTGCTCTGATGAACTTGCTGCTCTGGTGCCCCCACAACGTAAATTCACTAGACCAACCTGACAATCTGCCAAATCCCATCCATTCACTGTGGAGGTCCCCAGATGCCAAAGAGCTTTCTACTCCAAAAGCTTCTTTCCTCGTGCTACTGGACTCTGAAACTCCATCCCTGCTCCCTGTTTACCATACGGTACTGACATGCAGAAATTTAAAACTAATGTAAACAGACATCTCGCTGCACAACTGTTCTCATCTTGGGTGTTATTTTCACAACGTTTCGGCTGATGTAAGCTCTGACTTCTTCAGATGTGTCTTGTTGAATTTGGGAATCTGCATGGAATTTCAAACAAGACCCTCTTTTAATCCATGGGTGTAGCTTGCTCTCGTTCCGTCAGCAATAACTGGGAAGAAATCTTAAGTACTTCGTAATTGTATTCTTAGTATCGCCCATACTGAAGCTTGAACCTTTAACCTCCAGAAGACTGTCACTTAGAACTGATTATTACTTAGCACTTTTATCCGTTGCACCAGGAGTCCTTGCAAAGACCCATGGCGCAACGGATAAAAGTGATTCTACTTATATAAAGTAGAATCATTTTGATCCTTATCATCGTATTGAAAGTTCTGATGATGAAAAGAGCAAAAGAACCAAAATTAACAGTTTAATGGTTGAAAGTACAAATAGGCAGTCTTTTTAAGAAATCATTTGATCTAGTATTTATTGTTTGCGTATGTGTGTAGTTTTAATTTGCATGACATTATTAAGATGAATTAAATCAGAGAGAGAGAGAGAGAGGTCTGTCTGGTAATCAGGATACAATATCTTTCAAAGCAAAAACGTGAAAACAGACAAATCATAATAGAAAAATCTCTACTAACCTGGGAATATTCAAGATCACAATGCCTTGTAAACTGGGAAGAGGAATTCGTTGACCATCACATTCAAGCTGAACCCTTTGATCCAAATTTTTAAAAGTTCGTTGCAAAATTTCTTTTCCCCCTAAAACACTATACCACATGAAATTCTTTGTTCTGCTTCTGTCAAAGAGAGAGAGAAAATGGCCAAATTAGGATTGAAGTTTGAACATATACAATAAAAAAAGGGGGGAAAAAGTGTTCTTTATCGAGTGACCAAATGAAAATGTTTGGATGGATTTCTTATAAGAATATTTCCATCATTTAAAAAAATCAAAATCCTATTTTGAGAAGTCTTGATGTTTTAATAAGAAACTGACTGGCATTTTCTGAATAGAAAAAAGAACTTATGGAAAATAAAAGCTAAAATGTTAAAAGGTAAATAAAAGAGCCTTTTGACGAATCTTATGTAATCATCCGTTTTCTCAAAGTTCTAGACAAAGTCATTTACATGTTAAATAGGATTTAATTCCTTACTTGGGCAATTTATATATTTAAATGTGAAACATGGCATTCATAATGAAAAAACTTTAGTGGCCCTATATACACACGAAGGGTATATATGTCATCATCATATTTGGTTTAACATCCGTTTTTCATGCTGGCATGCATTGGGCAGCTTTGAGCAATTGATTTCCAAACTTATCTATCTCTGGACAGGTTTTTATTTATCCCTATTTCTCTCAAGTCTATTTTTATCACTTGTTTTTTTTTTTGGTTTGATGTGTTTTCCCTGAGCTTCCCCTGTTGACTGAACCTGCTACCTCAACTGTTCTACATCTACTAACCTTAGGACCCTCACCCATTCTTTTAACATGGCCATACCATATGTAAATATAATATTTTCAAATGTGTGACAATATGTAAGAACATTAATATATATTTTTAAAATGTCACAAAAGATGTGATATTATAGACTGTCCCCATTCCTACAAACCGGGACTGCCAGGGGAAATTAGCTAGAAAGTAGATGACAATATGACAGCAACAGATCTATTGTGTTTTACAGAAAAAGCAATTGCCATGGACAGTTAACCATTAATAGCCGCAAGAACACAAAACTCTAATTTCCAGACACCTTGGTTCCCCATTATTTCACTCTGTATTTCATTTTAATTCCTGCTCATTATTTTTCATGTTGATATGTTTTTATATCTTCTCAAAAATAAATTAAATGAGAAATAAATTCTTATTCATTAGAAAAGTTAACTCCATTCGTTTTCCTCGACTCAACTCTATTATGTTACATATCATGCCATATAATAGTATTCATTTTTGTGGGGGGGGGGGGGGGAAGCATTTGGTCACTGTGGTGATTTCGGATGGTGAAATAGATAAGTAGCAGTGACTAACGAGAGAATTATATATATCTACATCAAGTTGTAACGACAACTTGAAAGTATGAAATGCAAGTAAAATTATAGGATATAACAAAGAAGAAATAAGCTAAAATGTTATAGGTGATATTCAGTTAAAAAGAAACAAAAAAAGCGTTTAAACATCTGCACAAATGATAACGCAATTTTTTTTATTCTAACACTAACCCTACTTTTAATGTATGTATCACCTATCATCATCAGGTTTTGGTATTTAACGTGTTGCAAGTGTCCAGGACTCTAGAGTGAGCAACACCAGGCAATGTCTCACACCTGCTCTCCATGTGGTCCGATCCAAAGGGTTGATATCAGTCGTGTTGCAAGCAATCAAATCACTTCTTATGCACTCAAGCCAGGTCTTCCTCGGTAAACCCCCCTTTTAGTGCCTGGAGTATCCAGGTGTGTTATGGAGTTTGTACATGGTCAACCCCAATTTAAACAAAACCAGTTACTTTTTCAGACATTCCAAAAGCTTTACATGTATAAAAGCTCCAATATATGCTAATGATTTGGTGAAGTTACTAAACGCAGAAAGATAAAATTCCAAACCTGCATTTTTCTGGATGTTCTTCCCGTTTCAAATGGAAATCCAAAGTAATTTTTGCATCCAATCCAATGCCAAAATAATTATTCATAACACAACGTTCCGTGTATTCTTCACTGAAATACAAAGAAATTAAACTTATTTAGTTTATTTAACAGAAATATCAATTATTTAAAAATTAAAGAAATGTCTGTTATAAACGCAAATATTTAAGCTCTAATTTCAAACTTTAATCTTTTGAGATTGCAGTGATGCGGATAGATTTTTAATGCACAGGTGTTGATTTGAGTGTGTTGCTGGGAAATTTAACGGCTACTAACTCGAGTTTCTTAAGGAATTGTAGTTTTAACTTCAAAACTCCAAACTAAAATCATCATCCTGAACGAAACAATTTTAATTGTCCCGAAATACTTGACTTTAGAGAGCAAAAAATTATTTTAATAAAATTCAAAACAAAAACAATATTAATCAAAGTTCAATTATTATTTTTCTTTATTTTTATACACACTAACATATTTTTATCAAGAAACTATATTTGTGATAATTATGAGAGAATAAAGTTTTTTTCTAATTTGTTTATTCATGGAAAAATGGGGTCTCATCTGAAGGGTATTTTATGTTCAGATCCAATTTGAACATCAGAAAATTGTGGCCGTCATTTAAAAATATTTCCTCAGAACTAAATTTAAAATGTGTACTTTGGAATGAGGGAAAATACATTTTGTCTGATGTTTGTAAAATAAAAGGATAATTTTTTTAATACTTATATTCACCTCAAATAAGGCATATTGTCACTAGGACATAAGGGGCTACTGTAAGTGAGAGGAGCCAGATTTATGGGGGGGGGCGGAACCTAAGTGGGGAGTTGGACAGCAAGATGTTTGTTAACATTACATTTAAATTTCTGAATGTTGCTACAGTCGGGGAGCAGGGAGGGAATTCCAAAGGCAAACGGTTTGAGAAGAGAAGTTATTAGAGTAGAAAGTCCTCCGGCATATAAGAACCTCTATATTTTTTTGCTGCTAATAGGGTGGGTCGGAGATATTTTCATTGAGGGCCTACAAATGCAGTAAGTTCATCTGAGCACATTCCGTGGAAGTACTTGTAAAACAAGCACAGGGATATAACACTGTGACAGTGACTGGAGCTTAGCAGACAGTGCAGGACCTATTAAGTTAGAGATTCTTTTTTGCACCCTGTCCAAAAGAGAGACTAGTGATTGGTGCACCAGCCCAGATGTGGCAACAATACTGCAAGCATAGACGAATGTTGGCTGCATAGAGATACTAGCAGATGTGAGAAGTTTACTAGCCCGGTAGAGGGAGTCTACCTTGTTTGCAGCACACTTGGCAGTATCTTCCATTCCAATTAATGTGGCCTGATAACATTAGGCCGAGGAGTTTGAATATTGGACTCAGAAAAGGTGCTTACAGCCATGGCAATCGAGCGGTTGGTAAGGTTTCTTATAATTGTTAAAGGAAAGTAGTTTTGTCTTAATAGTATTAAATGTGACCATCCATTTTTGGCCTCATTTAGACTGGAGGTCATTTTTTTAGGATTCAACCATTGCTTTGAATGTGTGCGCATTTGATTTGCCCGTATGTCGAGAATAGACCATGGTGTCATCAGCAAATGCACCCATCTCAGACGAGATTACATAAGGGAGGTCGTTAATGAAGATCAGGAATAATAAAGGTCCAAGTATTGACGCCTGGAGTGCACCCGTATTAATATGATGTTGTTTGGATGTATGGCCATCGACAATGACCTGGATCTTTCTTTTAGCCAAGAAGAATTAAAGTTAGAGTAAAAAATGGGAAAATAAAAACGAAAAAAAAAAAAAAGATTTTGCTTTCATCCCCCAACCTCCCCCCCTCTCCCTGGCTCTTTGCATGAAACTGACAAGTTGTGGTGAAAAAAGAAAAAAATGATAAAATAAAACCCGATCAGAAATCAAAAATAAATATAAGTGATATTAGTTATTGCACAATAATTTCCATTTAAGTTGGGTAAAAGAAGTTTGCAACTTACAGAAGGATTTCTTCCTCAATCAAAGGGGAAGCTGCAGCACACAGAGCATCTGCGTTGGCCAGCAACACTTTACTGATGAAACTTCCACCTGCCAACCGACCAGCAATCGTACTGCTGATTCCTAAAACAAAACCATGTACAAAAAAAAAATGTATCACGTCAGAAACATTTGCTGCACTTAAAACAATTTTGTTGTCTTTCAAAGAATCTTTTATTTTTGATTATGTTTACTAGCAAAACTATGCGACCAGAGGGAGCATAGTTTTGCAAGCCTGGGAGGATGGTATCATGACTACAGAACAGCTACTACACTATCCCCGCTCCCTCCAAAAAGGAGGAGGTAATGCCTGGGTTGATGATATCATGACAAACGAACATATACTACATTATCCACTCAAAGAAGAAGGTAAGGCCAGGAGGATGGTATTATGACAACAGAACATATATTCCCTCTGTAATCGAGTATTGAAGTAATAGTATAGTTTTGGCTCCAGACAGACAGATTCCAAACCTTAATTAGTAATAGATAAACAATTTGATGCTTAATTAAATATTTTCTATTTTCCATCTTCCTATGAAAACAATGTCTTGCTGGATTTTAAACATTCTTCTCATAAAAACTAATTAATATACCAAAGATTTATATCGACTGAATCCAGAGTTTTACTTAGACAATTTTCAAATCCCCCCCCCGCCCCCAAATCTGATATTGAAATTAATGGTTGGATTTCATGACATGTCAACCGTTGTTGGATCATTTTATGCTGAAACAGCAAATAGTCTGCAAACAATAGTTTCTATTTAATCCATTAATGGGAACATGATAGGTACTACTATGCTGGATTAGAGTGGATCTGGGAGTATTAAACAATTTCCCCAAACTCCTAAATTGGGGCTTCACCACTGGATACACTTTAAGGTTATTGATAGGGTATTGAAATTAAAAACACAATTATTCAAACAGAAAACAGAGAATATCCTAGAAAAATATATAGTATGCTCTAATTACGCCATCTTCCAATATGAAGCGTCATGTGGCTAATATAATTGATTGTATTGTTTTACTAATGAAAATTTCAGTAATCTGTATGCACTGCCTTCAGTGCACAGTAGTTAACAGCTCCACAATCGGATCCAGTATCATGATCATCAGGAGGAACCACTTTGCAGTTTCAGCCCCTACTCCTCTACTGCATCTCTGAAGTGGTGGGGCCCTCCATCAGGAGGTCGTATTCGTACTGGTGTAAACCACTTTTCTGTCCAACACTTATCGTTCCTTTTCAACCAGATCCAGTATGATGCCTTCTCTGCTGCTTCTTGTACGTGTGTCATAAAGTTTTTTTTTACTTCTGCGTTCGTACAACAAAAACGATTTCGCAATATGTTGATTAGCTTTCGATCAACATATCCTCGAGCTCCCACAGCCAAATGATAGTATTTCACATTCCCTTCTTTTTCCTAGCATTCAGTCAGTAGGACTCCATATCTCCCTTTCTTCCTGTCTTCTGCAATTGCAAAATTATCCTCCCAGGGTACAGTCAGCTCCAACATAATCCCAGCCTTCTTTTCCTCACTCCACACTACAAGGTCTGGTCTCTGCTGTGTAAAGACCATTGGAAAGATCAAGGTATTCTGATGGTTTACTGCCAAGTTCCATTTTCCTTGCCATTTTTCATCGGTAAACTGTATCCTTGAATGACTTTTCACCATGCTTGTTGTTCCAGCACTATGAAAGTTCTTATATAGCTCTCCTTCATTAAACCTCTCTACTTTCTGATGTAATAGCTTTTCTATTACTTTCAGGACTTGATTATGCCTCCACGTATAAGTTGCAGTTGGACAGAATATGCCGAGAGTTCCTCTTCCCCTGCATCTGCATTTGTCATCATTGTCTACTCTCCATCGAACAAGATTCACTGAGGAAGGCATTGCATCGTAGGTCGATTTTAGTAGGAATAAAGTTCTTGCTTGCTCCCAATCCCAGATTTCTTTTTATCGGATTTTCCAGTTCACCACACCCTCTTCCCAGCGAACATACTGACCTTGTTGATGACACTGTATCAGATGTAGATATCTTTTCTATTCTTCATTTCTTATCTCACTGACCACAGAATCTCTTCTCCGTCTTAGGTTACTTATACAGAAAGGTCTAAAATTCTGCATACCCAGTCTTTCTTTTGTATCTTGTACAGCACCAACAGTGGCCGCGTGCTTTAAGAAGCTATCTCGGTCGCTTCTTCTGCTTTCCACTTCTTTCTAGTTCTTACTTAAAGTGAATCGTCTTTAATGTCTTGGTCGTTAGGGAAACGGAGCATCATGACTGTCCTTACTTTTAACACCTTGTACTCCTCCACAATTGATGCAATATGTAACTTCAGTTGTCCCTCTTTTCCAAACATTGCTGAGTTGTTCAACATTCTTGGTAGTTTCAACCTCTTCCTTATGTACACTCCACACCGTTGTTTGATCCATTCTACTTACGTCAATGGTACTTCATACATCTGCAATGGCCACATTATCCGAGGATACAGACCAAACTGTAGACACCAACATTTGTATTTTCTAGGTAACTCGATCTTATCAATTACCTTTACTCCTTCCTGTCTTCTGTCGCTTAATGTGTCTCTGTACCATCTACCCAAGCTTTTTACTGGTTTCTCTTTTATTGTTGGGATCACTTCCCCTCTGATCATATACCTTATTTCTTGTTGTTTACCTTTCTTGATTTTTTAGTCTTAAATCTCATCCTTGACCACTCAATAAGCTGTTCTAGTTGGTCCAATACTTTTTCCATTCTTTCTGCGCTCTTCGACTTTACAGCAACATCGGCCATAAATGCTCGTAGTGTATTCTCACAATTTGTTGATATCAACACTATTTCCATCACAAGTACAAACAAGATCACTGATATTGTACATCCTGCTGAAATCCCAACCTCCAACCTTTGCCAGTCCGTCGTATAGCGCATCCTGAATTTATCGTAGTATTTCATGATCATACTCTGAACTGCCCCTGGAATCAAAAAGAACTCCATCCTGTTCCGAATCATCTCATATAGGACTGAGCCATATGCGTTAGCAAGATCCAACCATACAATTACAACATCCTCTTTTTCTTTCTTGGCTTGTTGGATACTCTGCCATATTGCATAAGCATGCTCGATACAGCCAGGTATTCCGGGTATACCTGCCTTTTTAATTGACTCATTGATGAAGCCATTGCTTTGCACATACTTTATCATTCTGTTGGCAACAACTCCGAACGCAATCTTTCCATCCATGTTTAGTAACGATATGGGTCGGAATTGTCCTAGCTCCTTGGCCTGTTCTTCTTTTGGTAGGTATATGCCTTCTGCTAGACACCACTGTTCAGCAACATCTTTAGTCCTCCACATCTCTCTTATCAGCAGAAAAAGCCTCAATCGGAGGCGTTCGAAGTGCTTATATACCTTGTAGCTGATACCATCATTGCCTGGTGAACACTTAGCTCTTGCCTTTCTAACAAAGTCATCAACTTCTCTTTTCTTGATTTCGCTTACATCAAACATTACGTCTGGTCTTGTTGGTTTTCTTACACCTCGTTTCAACGGTATATCCTTTTCTGCTTTTATCGCAATATGTTGTTTTCAGATGCTCCTCTAGTTCTTCCTTGGAACATTCCAACTTTCCGCTCTTACTCTCTGTTAACAAACCCTTAGCAAACTTGTATGGGTTCTTTACAAACTGTTTCCTGCGCTGTTCACGTTTCCTTCTTTTTGTTCTCATGACTTTCCTCATTTCATCTCAAAGCCTTCTCTTTACATCTTCATACAGTTGCTCAAATTCAACCATTTCTCCTTCAACTGCTTTTATCCATCTACTTTTTAATGCTTTTTCTCTTTCTTTATCCCTGCGATTTTTATTTCCCTCCTTGATGGTTGACTAGCTTTCCTTCGTTTGTACAATTCTTTCTCCTCAACTCCAACCCTTCCTCTTTCTTGTTCATATATGATTTCTCCTAATTTCTCCAGCTTTACCTCAGTTCTTCCTTTACAGTGCACTGCCATTTTTGCCACCTCGACATCAAAGTTTTTGTAGCTCATTACATCATTACTCTTTGCCCAATTTATCTTAGCTTTCTTGTCTGGATGTTTCCGTTCTTGCTTTTCTATTTCAACTGTAGACTCTTCCTCACTGTGGTGTGTCTCCTGGAGGTTCTGGCTACATGTCTCATGGTCGTTTGACCTGAGTTGCTCAGATACTTTCTTTTTTCTTTGTAAAGAAAGATTATTTTCTAACGGATTTCCTTATGAAAAAAGAGGAAAGTCAAAAGTCTCATTCTTAAATCAAAATCCAGAAATCATTCCTCAGTTGATTCTTTTATTTTAGACAAATTTATTCAACTAGAAACAAGCAAGAAACAAGCAAAAATTGTGTTTGAGTCAGTGGGGATCATTAAATCTAAAAGACACTAATTAAATAAACACATTTAAAAAATTTTTTTTATCTCTACTTATATAAAGTTAGTTATGTGTATATGTTTACATATTTGTATGTACAGGATCTACTCCTACACTAACCGATCATTAGGTGTTTTTGAACACAGTTGCTAGGCATAAGGGATTGTAATGTGCGCTATATTTAGTTTAATTTGATTTTATGCAAAGTGTGTAAAAAAATTCACAGACCTCTGATATTGCGAAATTTTAACAATAGATATTAGACAATTAATAAATTTTCTCCAAATTTCAGTTTCTTTGGGTATTTTAAAGGGTTCTTAGGGGAGGCATAATATGGATATGAAAAATTAAAATATTTCAGACTTGCATTAAATTTGATCTATAGTCATTAGATACAAATTAAAGATTCTCTGAATTTCAATTTCTTAAGCCTTAAATTTTAGACATTTTCTAGAATCAAAATCATGCAATGAATTTTGATCAAAATTGGAATACGGATTTTATACATAAGGTTTAGTATCATTGCATCTTGATTTTAATCTTCGTAAGGGGACATAAAAGTGTTCAGTTCGGGGAATTAATTTTATCCGTGCTGGGATGAGTATTCTATATTTTTTATCAAAAGAGGAAAAAAAAAAAGACGTCCTTTTCATTTTACCTGGCAGCATGTGAGATGGCTGAGTCGCTGTGGGTGAAATTGGAATGTCTTTGACTGGACTATTGTTTCGGATTTTGCTAAGATTGGAGCCAACGCTATTAGACTTATTGAACATACTCATACTACTAATCCGCCGAGTCCGATGACCACCAGGTGAGCGAGAACCTTCTGGGAAAAAAAAAAAAAAAAAAAATGTAAACCAAAAGAAAACATTACAGACAAAAACGATGAGGTTGAATCAAAACGTTCTCATCTTCTCCTTTTAAATTCTGAAAATTGAGTGAGTGTGATAGGTCCAATTAATAGATGATTTGTCAAGTTTGTTGTGTCTTACGTTATTCTGCAGAATAATCAACAGCTTTTCTTTTTTACCATTGCTGATTAAAATGTTTCTAATCATTTTATACATTAAAACAAGAGGAAATGGCCCATTCATGGATTAAAAATATGTGCCCGGAGCATGCATATATTAGCTAGTTTTAAATTGCTCTCATTATTCAGAAAATAAAATTGTGAGATATAAAGTAATATCTTTGAGAACTGCGACATAGTTTTCATCACAGACATGCGGATACAAAATCTTTATTATATTTTTCTTACTCATTTTAATATCTTTTTTATTATGTACAAATTTACTTAGTTAAAGAATATTATTTGTAAATGTTTGGCAGTTTGTTAAACAGAAAATCCGCCTTTACTACATAATGAGAGAGGGGGGGGGGAGAGAGAGAGAGGGAGGGAGAGAGAGTCAGCCATTAATCTATCACTTTCTGCTTTTCACGTTTGGATTTCTGTCTACTTTTTCAGTCAATGATGAATGAACTGACTGGTTATTTCGTTTTCAGAGACTAACCAATGAAATTGAAATATTTTATTAATTCAGTAAACTGGAAATTTGATTCGTGATTTAATCTACAGGAAATAATATAATGTTGAGTAAAAAGCACTTGATTTACTTCATGAATTGGTAACGAATATTGAAAAATTAAAGTTTCTTTTTAAATCAATAAAATTGAAATAAAAAGTTTAACTTCATGATTGTTCTATCCAGTGTTGCCAATTTAGCGGGTTTCCCGCTAGATCTGGCGATTTTGATTTGAATCTGGCTAGTCAAATTTGGATCTAGCGGCTAGCGATTTTTTCTTTAAAATCTGGCGATTTCGTTTGCCACATACACACACTCAATTTCAGATTTCAGTAAAACTATTTTCCGTATTCATTTTCTCTTTAGTCATCATGAGATTATTTCTCAAGCTACCTTCCATACATAATATATGCAAATCTGCAGTAGTTTTACATGTCAATAAAAATGTTAATGTTCTAAAAAAAATAAAATGGTGATCGCGACCGGACAAAAGCTCACCGGACAAAAGGCCACCAAAATAATTCAAACATAGACAAAAGCCCACGAACGTAAAAATAAATTAATACTAAAAAACAATTCTAGGGCATTTATAACGAGAGCGAACAGAACGAAAAATGGGTAAAAAAAAAACAAAAAAAAAACAACAAATAAATGTTACCAAAGGCAAGATAAGTCACTATTCTACCTATCTGGATAAGTTTGTGTTCTAACTTATTTTAAAGCATATTTTTGTTAAAAACAAACATGGTGTCGACTGTTCAGTTCATACTCAAAAAGAAAATGGCGTTTATAAGATGTCGACGATGATCACTTGGATAATCGCTAAAAATCGAAAATTAAACAAAATACTGATAGAAACACATCCAATAAATGTCACTAATCATGCGAAAATGTAATGTTCTTCCAGCATTTTGTTTAATTTTCGATTTTTGACATTACAAAAGGTTTGATAAGAGATAGGAGGCAGTGAACTTTGAAATGTTTACTTTGCATCCCCATAATTTACCAATAAAAATAGTCGACTTACACTCTGAGAATCAATGTTAACTAAATCCTTTTACCTACGAAGTTAGAATGGCCCGGAAATGGGGGATCATTTTATATTACAAGTATATGCAAAATTGATGCATTCTGAAATAATTGTTTTCTTTCCGCGAAAGGTAAGTGATACAATACAACGGTTTATTTAATATAAATAAATAACAACAAAAAAACTAACTTTAATAGTCAATAAATTGACTAACAGCCTCGTTACACCCACGTCGCACGCACTTTTATCGGCTTTTGTTAAATATATTCTTTATTTATTTTTCGTCTTACCACCCAGACTTAGGGTTAGTAGTAGGAAGGGTGCGTGTTTTTTTGGGAGGGGGGAATTATGTAATTTTGGCAAGGTAGGAAAATTAGGTAATTATGGAATAAATATCGAAGTAATTCAATCATTAACAAAATATTAAAATGGCCGACTTTCTTACGAAGAAACCGAAATGCATTATAATGGATAATCTCGTAATAGGATTTTAATTTAATATTTTTTTATCAAAATAATAATTGGAAAAGATAATTCCAGAACAGTGTTCTTAGAACAAACATAACTCGATTTTATTTGCTTTAAAACAGCAGTAAATGTTTTAAAATATTTTTTGCGGTGGGGGGGGGGGGAGGGTAGACCCTATTTAAAACTATAGGAGTAATGGCCTTTCCCGATTTTTGCGGAATTCTTTTTTAAAATTTTTATTTTCTAAATAATTTATTTTCAGATTAAAATCATTAAGAAAAAAATCATTTTGCAAATATTAATTTGTTTTCTCATTTTTGTGAATATTTTTTATAGCTTTTATTTTGAAAATATTAATTTTCCGATTTTTGCAGATTATTTTGCAAATATTAATTGCATTTTTGTGGACAATATTCTATATTTAGAGACGTCATTATTGTGATGTTAAATTTGTAATATATTTAAATTTTTAATAAACCCTTTTTGATTTGTTTCTTACAAAACAAAATATACACTCCATTAAACCTCTCACTAACCATGGGTCCAGGTGGCAACAAATTAATATTTATGAAAACAAATTAACTTTTATTTGCAAAATAATCCGCAAAAGTCGGACAACAAAGTAATATTTGCAAAATAATTGTTTAAAGTAATAGACAAAAACAAATTAATATTTGTACAGTGGATATATTTTCGCTGTCATAGCTTTGAAAAAAAGACAAAAGTAGTCGATAAAATTTGGCAGTCATTTTGATAGGGTATATATATATATATAATGATACGAAGTTAAAATCTAGTGTTTTTTTTGTTTTTTGTTTTTTAGCGATTTTATTTTCGATCTAGCGGGTTTTGAAAATCTCAGTTGCCAATAATGACGAAAAGTTAAAAATCTGGCGATTTTCTGGCGATTTTGCTTTCTCAATCTAGCGGGTTTTGAAAATCTCAGTTGGCAACACTGGTTCTATCGTGTCTTATTTTCTACTTTAACTTTTGTTATTATTTTATTAGACAATCAGAGGAGATGATTTAGTTTGCCCTAGGTATGACGTCACATCCGTCTGTTGGTGAATAAAGAGCGTTTATATAAGCGCGATTAGTATTGCAAAAGGCTATATTGAATCACTCCATTACAACTTCAGTTGAGTTGTTCCGAGAAATTGTGAGGGATTGGATGAAGATTTCGTTCTCAGAAACGTTGGTGAAGGGACAAATTTATTGACCCCAAAACAAAGCAAAGATTCTGATTGATAATCAGAGAGAAAGAAATTTTATCATCAAAGAAGTACATTCAAAAAGTAAACAACAAAACAAAAATTGCTACCAAAGTCAAAAGATGTCAAACTGCTGTTGATTGGTTAAAATCACGACAGCTTCACCATAGCAATTTGCACTGGTTGTATGGTCTCTCTATTTTAGCTGACTTTCGAATGGCAAGGGTTTTTCTGTCTCTACCCCCCTCTCAATTCTTTATCCTCCACATTATAATAAAGAGCAATGTATATTTATTTGTAAATATATATTCGTCTCGCCACACAAAAGTGTCTGACAAATAAGGAATGGGTTAGTGCAAATTTATTACTCTAATTAGACATTTTCTTTCTTTTGTTTCCTTTCTTTATACAGATTTATGTTGTTTTTTTTAACTTTCCAGTTTGGGGGGTTTTCTTTCTTTTTTTATTTCTTTATGTGAGCGACAATTGTTCTTTCAATTTTATTTTCAACTTCTGCTAACAATTTTTGATGTTATCCTGTGTAATTTTTAAAAATATCTAGATCCCTCCTCCTCCCAATAATCCAAGAAAGAAAAAAAAAAAAAAAAAAAAAAAAAAAAAAAGAAGCAAAGTCATGGGTGATGTTTTTCTTCATTAGGTCATCAGAAATGACTTTTTGTTTTTCAACTCGCGATAGTTCAAATTAAAGAAAAAAAAAACGTTAGAAAAAAAAAACGTTAGAAAGACTTACATTGCAAAGTAAATAGCAAGTCAGACTTACCCCATCATCTGAAATGAATTCGGAAAAAAAATCCTTCACTCACAATAAAAAGTCAACAATAGGTGTTTTTTTTTTTTTTCATTTCATCACCAGGGGTTTTGATCAGTCCTGGAGGAGGAACCCTGCCCTGGTTTCCTTCCACCTTGTTTTGTCCCTGGCTAGACGTGGCCACATAAGACCCAGTTAGTTGTTGTGGTTGTCTCTCCACCGATATTTGGCCTTCCTCTGGGTCTTTTCCATTGCCTTGGGGTCCATTCTGTTGCACCTGTTGTCTGTAGATCTCGGAAAGTGACCTGCCCATCTATGTTTAGCCATTCGTATGGTGATGATATCTTTCATTCCAGTTTGCTGGCTGATCCAGGTGTTTCCTGTTCTTTCACACAGACTGATGCCGAGTATAATGTGTTCCATTTTGTGTTGTGTCACTCTTCGCTTTTCTTTAGGTCATCAAAAATTATAATTTATATGTGAAAAATTAACTTACCAACATAATTTTATGTTTTTTATACGAATATTAGTGCGAACACTGGTGAAGCATAATATTTCCATCATTTTTGACGGAAGGTGTACGCTAGTTGTACACTAGTTGTCACAATTTGCAACTGTGATAGTTCACCTTGTCGATCCAAATCAAAAGTCTGTTTTGAAGTAAACTAGACTGTAAAAATAAGAAACAATTTTGCCCATCTTATGATGGCTGCAACATGACTTACCTCCCTCGGTCTCGGGTGGGGATTCATAACTGCACTTAGTATTTACATCGGTTGACACGTCATAACATGAAACTGTCAAAGAAAGTCAGTTTAGAACAGAGATTAAGAACTTTAAGTCGAAAAGGAGATCAGAAATAAAAAGCTTATCTCAAGCAAATAATCAAACAGTAGATTTTATTCACTAAGAAATAAAGAAAGAAGCAAAAAATAAATATTTTGTGTCCTTTTGTCAACATGTGTCGTCGTTGTCGTGTATGGTTAAATCAAATCCTTTATTCCCAAAAAATCTTTTTTCATATTAGCAAATTAGATATTTTGGATTTTTCCCTTCTTATTATCAGAATGGTTTTCACAATGGCTAGTTAGTTAAACTTTCTTATTGTTATGTCCGATAATAAGCGCTGTTATCAGTTTAATAAGAGATAAAAAATGATCAATGGACGAAGTATGAACTTTACTCATTTATTTAACAAAATTACAGGTTGGATGATAATTTAAAAGTTGCTGATGCAAAATGATTATGACCTCAATCAAAGGGCAGATAATTCTCCTTGTTTGGGTTCAAGGGAGATAATTCTTCTTTGTATATTATTTCGGCTGAACGCCTAACACTAATCTTTTTCTAGCCAAATATGAAAATGGTTTTGTTATTCTTTTGGGTTATTTATTGTCAAATACAATTAACTGAAAACAAGTTGCTATTTTTTTACACATAGCTTGTGAAAATATGAAAATAAAACTTTACATAACACAATGGTTGCCAGTAGAAAAAAAAAAAATTACGGATTTCATTTTTCAAGTTGTCTAAAAAAATGTCTAAATTTCTTTAAGGACGAAATGTTTTGAACTTCAACTTTACAATTGTTATTTATAAAATAGGATTTCTTTTTCTTTATCGCATAAATTGGAATTCTTAGTTCTGGCTGTTAGTCCCTCACCCCACCCTCCTGATAGTGAATAAATTCAGTGGAGTGGGCAGGCAACATTTTGTCAGGGAAGTAAATTTGAGAGCCAATCTTTTGATGAGGAGCAAAGATTAGTATCGTTTTTTTGATACTATACTTTATTTTTTCTGTCTTTGGTCAATGAAGGAGAAATCCTAGATTGAGGCAATTTTTATTTTTGTTCCAATCCAGAGTGCCCCTTTTCTGGCGCTGCATTTTCCCTACATTAAACACAGACCTTGTGTCTAACCCTGCCCTCGTGGGGAGACAAGTACATAGGGCAATCACTGAGCTGCCGTTTTTCCTTGTGACAAATCCGATTGAAGTGATATTTGGAATTCAGACATTTTTTAAAAATTTACAACAAATAAAACTGACAATATAATGTTAAACCAATGAGGAATTTGTATTTAACATAAATGAGAGGTTTAGAAAAAAAATTTTTTTTTTTAATTTGATCTTTTAAAAACTAATGAGTAATCACTTTTCAAGGCCAAAAACTACTTGAGGATAAGGGTTAATGAGATGGATAGAAAATCACTACATACTACCCACTCAAAACAACTGCCAATCCAGAAAAAAGCGATTCTTCACCCTTTGTCAGAAACATCACTCATGGAATGTGGGGGACTAAAGAATGGGGAAGAGGGGGGCGGACGAGAGTTAAGAAGCTGTCGAAAGTAAACCCAAGGTCCACTTACTACTCTCATCTCAAATAAAAAGAAAAGAAAAATGGGGGGGGGGGGATGAAAAGAAGAGCATGTTAAATTGACCTGCAAGTTTCAATTGTGTTGGATGCGACTCTGAACGGAGTTTGGACTCTGATGTGTAGACAGCAAATGTCGGCACCGACTGAGATGCTTCTCGACTTTGAACCGGACTGGATGGACTGATTTCGTAAGGTTCGGCGTGTTCATTGAAGATATTAGAATCATCATTGGCCCGTAGGCAGGACTCAGTGTCGTTGTGGACTTGCAAAAAACCTCGATGGGATTCAGTCTGAGCATTTTGTTCATCCACAGCTGAAATAGAAACAATGAAATAAGACGTGTGAATTGGTGTCTACCTTTTCACAAAAAAAAACAATGCATTTTAACCTTTCACATAATTTAGAAATCTAAGTAGGTAATGGTAAAAAAAGCTGAAATCAAGATGAATTCCACAATCTGTGTGTGTGTGTGTATAGAAAGGGCAGTGCAGAAAACAACTAAGCCTCCAATCATTTTCAACTAAGAACGTCAAAATTAAGAGAGAGAGGCAGAAAGTAATTCTTTGATGAAACAAAAGTCATCTAACTCCCCTACTCCTATCATCAATTGTTTCATGTCAAAAATTACATTTACAGAGAGAACTCCCATAAGAGGGAAAATAAGGGCAAGTCAATACAGAGATAGAAAGAGAGAAAGCCAGGAAAAGAGAAAGAAAGATAAAGTTAGAGAGAGAAAGAACGAGGAAGAAAAATAAAATCCAGCCAAATAGCAACGGAAAAATAAGGAGGTATGGCTCTAGCGATTTTGCAAAAGTCAGTTTTTTTCAGCCTAGGACATGAGCCACAACCGTGAAGAAGGACTTGACTGAGCTCTCAGATTCATAGGTGATCGCCCTTCGATATTGTAATCGTGATTGATTAACCGTCTCGTGAGACCTTTCTCAGGACTGCCATGCACGAGTCACCATGGTTTAGGATGTGGTGCAGGCATGGGAAAAAGCCTGCTCAACCCGATAAGGGTGAATGCAGTCAAAAGTTTTGGAAAAAGTCAGAGTCGGAAGAATGCGAGAAGTTGGAGTCAGATTTTTTAATCCCCAAAGAATCAACAGACAGTCTGAATATTGGAGAAGACTTTCAAATAAGGAGTCGGAGTCAGAATTTTTAGAATCCTAGGAGTTGGAGTCAAACTTCATACTTTTTGACTCCACAACTCTGGTTGTAACAACAGCAACAACTGTGACCTTCTAAAAGGAAATTAGATTTCTATTGAGGATGTTAAAAACAGATTTAATTCGAACAAGTCTTTCATACAAGAGCATCCTTAGTTTAAGAGAAACTAACCTTTCTCTGTGTGTTCTATAATCTGTCGGATGGCTTTTTTGAGGCTATTGGCACGAGACATGAGTGCATCCCGAGGTTTGAAAATCATCTGTAAAAGAAAATCAAAAGAATTTAAACAAGAATTTAAGAGATTCACACAAAGATATAGAAAAAATAGAATAATAGTTTGTTCTTTTAATCTAAAAAGATCCTAAATTTAGAAAATTAATTACAATACATTAATAAATGAATTAAAAACAAAAATGAAAATAAAATGAAAATTAAGTTCAATTTTACAAAATTGATTCTATGAACAATTATTTAAATAGAATAAATCTCATTAAGATTTTACCACGAAATTGTCTTTTATGTTTTTTCTTTTCCGATTTCTAATATAAATTTTTGGTGCTTGTGCTGTTCAGCAGCCGTATTAAAAAATTATTTTTTTATAAAAACAATATTATATACTTATTCAGCGTTATATTCTTACTCACTGTACAAAAAAGTAGAAAAAATTATCCACTAGAACTTTAATTACAAGTATTTTTCCATTCTGCGTATCATAACAGCGATTCGTTCACTAAGCCTCCATCTTCTTTCTTAAGATAATTGAAATCTTCTTAAGAAAGAGGACAAACAAACATACAAGATAACAAGATCCACAGAGTTTTAGTAGTATATAGATAGCCGCACTTTTAGCCTAGGGGATGATGAAAAAATATTGCCTTGTATTATTCAATCATTTTTCATAAAATATTTCCTCGAAAAATCCCATTCTCCCTAAAAACAATTAAATTCTCTACAGTGTACAAATCCTGACTAATAACAGAATGGTAACAGACAATCTTTTTTTGATTTGAAAACAGAAAAGACCAACTTACACCTTTATTTTGTTTGATAGAAGTTATCTCCCTTGACACAACATCCCGATCAGGAGAACCAACTTCGGCTTGTTCAGCACCGGCGCCATTCAAATAGCTTTCCTGGGTTGTTACCTGATGGGAATATTCAATTGCAAAAATTCTATCGCATTCCTTTCTTTATACAAAGGAAAAAAGAAAAAAGAAAATCCTTACAAAACTGATCATTTCATGTTTGTATATTTGTAACCAAAATACAGAATATTATTTAAAAATGACAAGTTTAATAACAATGGTCATCATAGTTAACGACACTGACACATAAATATAATCTGATCTTCAATGGTCAAGTGTATTGACCAGCAGCCTAAACACGTAAAAGAAAATAGAAACGCAACAGTGGTCAAGTATACTGACCAGCAGCCAAAACACGTAAAAGAAAATAGAAACGCAACAGGCTTGGCCATAAAGGACTTATTGAGAAGAAACAGAAATGTGATGAATTATGAGGAGATGGTTGGGGAGATAAGAGTTGAATAGGAAAAAAAAAAAACGGAAAGAAAAGAAAGGATGAAAGAAAGGAAGGAAAGAAAGGATGAAAGAAGAAAGGAAGGAAAGAAAGAAAGAAAGAAGAAAAGAAAGAAAAAAGGAAAGAAAGAAACAGGGTTTGGTTTGGCTTGCTTTGTTTTGCGACATATCAACCATTTATGGGTTATTTAATGTCGAATAAAGTTGTCAAATGGAATCCCACAATATGGTAATTATTTTATATTGGTTTAAAAAAAAAAAAAAAAAGATGAAATAAAACATTTAAAATTAAATTTTTTTTGAACAGTCCAACTTCTTTAATGAAGTCTTAGATTTTGGTCGAATTTGTGTCTTTAAACAGGTTATTTAGATTTTTCAAGTTTTATTTCCCTTCAGTTTGGTTTGTTTTACGGCATATCAACCATCTGTGGGTTATTTAATGCCGAATAAAGTTGTGAAATATAATTTTATAGGTAGGATAATTATTTATATTCTTTGAAGACATTACTATTTGAAGACATTACTCTTTCAGAATAACCACACCCAAGCTGGAAAAGACTCCTGTAATCCTACAAGGAACAGAACTATACCACTAATTTTGTGTTGTTTGAAATATAGTTGCCAAATATAATTTCATAAGTAGAGTAATACATGGCCTCTAGATTACAAGAATACATCACCCCTGGATAAAGGGAGAAAGGAGAGAAGAGAGAAGGGAGGGAAAGGAAAGAAGAAAGACAAGTGAGAGAAGTGAGAGAAAAGGAGAAGGGAGAGAAAAGGAGAAGGGAGAGAAAGAGAACAAAGACAGAAAGGAGAGAAGAGGGAGAAGGGAGAGAAGGGAGAAAGGAGAGAAGGAACAAAGGGAGAAATAAGAGAAGGAACAAAGGGAGAAAAGAGAGAAATAAGAGAAGGAACAAAGGGAGAAAAGAGAGAAATAAGAGAAGGAACAAAAAGAGAGAAGGAACAAAGGGAGAAGGGAATGAAAGAAGGGAGAAAGGAAGGAAAGAAAGTAAAAAAAGGATGGAAAGAAAATAAAAAAGGAAAGAAAATAAAAAGGAAAGAAAATAAAAAAGGAAAGAAAAAAGTTAAAAAAGGAAAGAAGAAAGTTAAAAAAGGAAAGAAGAAAGTTAAAAAAGGAAAGAAGAAAGTTAAAGAAGGAAAGAAGAAAGTTAAAAAAGGAAAGAAGAAAGTTAAAGAAGGAAAGAAGAAAATTAAAAAAGGAAAGAAGAAAATTAAAGGAAAGAAGAAAATAAAAAAAGGAAAGAAAATAAAAAAGGAAAGAAGAAAGTAAAAAAAGGAAGGAAAGAAGGATGCAAGAAAAAGAGAATAAAACGATGATAGAATATTTGTTTTGTTTTTTGTGATCCCTCTTTGGCTTCTGACTTCCCGTTTGTCTGCCTTGGTTTCATGTCCCTTGTTTTTCATCACCCAGTACGCAACGATCAAAGATGTCACACAATGAATGTTTGCATTTTTTTTTATTTTGTAAACCACAGTTCATAAGATCATAAATAATGTATTGTTAAAAAACATTTAGGTAGCAGGAATAAAAATGACGAGGTAAACAAGAAATTATAAACATATTTCTTAGTTTTAAATAATTTTCTGTTTTGGTTACAGCAATACACACAAAATCTACAGTATAATATAAAAAAATATACTTTTACTGATGGGATCTGTAACTTGAGGAATCCAAGACATCTCAAAACAGTTCAGAACCATTGTTATAGAAGACCAAGATTATCTCTGTATTAAACATGTCACATAATCAAACAGATCTCAAAAGTAGAATTTGGCAATAGAATTTTAATTTTTTTTTCATATAAATTGTTTGTGATTTGTTTTGAAATTTGCAAAAGTAGTGATGCCAGAAGATATTTGAGAAAAAAGGGCCAAGATTTTTTTTAAAGCTAAACACTATATGCACATCATTTCTAATAACCATTATTATAGATGCACCATTTTTAAATTGAGGATAAGCAAGGAAAAGGTAGGCCGAGAAAGATTTGGAATAACTCAGTCAATGATGACCTCAAGCAATGTAACATCGAAACCAACATTGACAGTTTGATGGAGAAAATCACTGTGCCACCATAGCCACTGCAACCCACATCTGATGTGGAAGAGACACATTAAACGAAGATTTTTAAGTAGAATTTTCTTTAAAAGCACATTACATTTTATCTGCATTTTTGTTGTTGCTAGTCCATTAAAAATTTTCTTAAAGAAACAATTTAAAACGTCAATACACAACCCGTTCCCACTTTTAGACGAATTCCATCTTTTCCAGTATTTCGTACCCTCGTTAAAATTGCGGTTCCAAGCTTAGCTTTTCCCACAGCTTTTGTTTTGTAACCACAGCCAGATAAGGAATTAAGTGTTTTATACTTACATAACTTTTATGAAAAGTCTCCAGTTTGTTTTCGCTTTCTCTTTTAAGGTAACAAATACATGATTACAATTACTTTGTTTTATTAGGATGAACATTTTAGAAATTACATCTCTTTTTCAGGGCCTCACAATAATAAAACAACTTTCTCTAATTTTTTTTTTCTTTTATAAAATCTGGAAAGAAAGAAATTTTTGATTTTTTTTCTTTCCAGATTTTAAAACAGCATAAGTTAATCACTAATCAAATCTCAAAATGTTAAATCTACTTAACATTACTTTGAGCATGTGCAACAGTGAGATAGTTTTTTCTATTTATATAAAGTTAGGTATGTGTATATGTTTATATATTTGTGTGTACAAGATTTACTTTGAAATTAATTAACTGATCATTATGAATTTTGGAACACAGCTTAGAAACGTAAGGAGTTGTAATATGAGCTATATTTAGTTTGATGCAAAGCGAGTTAATGCCCTTTGTGAAAATTCAGATACTTTCGATTTTTGTGAAATTTTAATAGGTAATAGACATCAATTAATATTCCCCAACTTTCAGTTTCTTTAGGGTATTTTAAAGAGTTTTAGGGTGCATATGGGCACAACCTCCCATTTGAAGATACAAATATTTCAGATTTACATTGAATTTGATCCACAGTCATTAGCTACCAATTAAGCAAGATTCCCTGAATTTCAATTTCTTCTTAAGGCCTGTTAAGTTTAAGCCTTAAATTTTAGATATTTTCTAGAATCAAAATCATGTTATGGAATTTGATTAAAGTTGGAATAAAGATTATAGACATAAGGTTTAGTATTATTATATCTTGATTTTAATCTCCATAATAGGACATAAAAGTGGTGCAAAACTGTTCTTTTCTAGAATTTAATTTTACCCCTCCTCAGACGTGTATTCTTCTAGTGAAAATATAAATTAATTATCTGTTTAAATTATTTGCTTGTTTTAGACTGTTTTTCACATCTCAATTACTGCCATTTTCACATCTCAATTACTGCCATTTTCACAACGTAGCACTCTTCTGCTTTCTTCAGATGCTTTTAGTGTCATAGTCCGTAACCATTCTGACAACATGAGTTTCAATAAAAAGATCAATCCTAGATCGTCTTACTGAACACATTGCCAAGTGGATAAAGGCATCGGTTAAGAGATACTTTAAAGTGAATTCTTACTTGAGGTTGTGAATTCAACTCCTGCTGAAGGGATATAATAAATTAACCGATATCAGATATCTAAAAGGCACGGAATGCAAAAGGAGAGTATTTCTCAGAAATATCGTAAAATTCTTTTGCATCTTGTTTCATATCAGAACAAATAGGAATAATCTGTACTTTATTACATATTATATAAAAGTTTAACATAGCAAATCTTTAAATTAAAAATATGATTAATTCATATTTCGGTAAATGTTACTATTGGCAACATAAATTATTTTAAATGAAATAGAGTTGCAAAATTAGTCAAAAACAATTTATTTTGGTTTACCTACTCATTTTGTGAAGTATTTGTGTTTAAAAGAATTTAATATAAGATATAAGCATGTGAACTTACCATGAATATTGGTTGTGAGTAAAGTAATAAGGGGTCAGACATCTTACTATTTCAGGAAGTAAGGTACTGGAGCCAACAGGAAGGAACTAAGATAAATAAAATTAAAAGTGGGTTCTTTCATATGACATTTATCTTAACACCTTCCAATCCAGTACCTTACTTCCTGAAATATAAAGATGTCAGAGCCCTTGTTACTTTACTCATAATCCATATTTATGGTAACGTCACATATTTATATCTTCTATTAAATATTAAAATAATTTTGATGCAAATATGTCACAAATGAGTATTGATTTACTCCTCTCCAGGAGTTAGGCACAAGGCCAGTTTTTATCTTACTCCCACAAGTAAGATGTGACCCAAGGTCGGGTCGGGAAAGTGGGGTTTTAAAAATTGCCTGGGCAGCCCCGTCGGCATTTCCCGCCTCAGGCAGTAAGCGATAAACTTACTCCTCCCCAAAGAGGGGAGGCGAAGCCTGGGAGGGTGGACCTCCTAGAACTACACAGGACAGACCCATAGACCGGCGTAAATCAAGCCCCGAAGGCCAAGACAATACCATATGTCACAAATGAGTAGGTAAACCAAAATAATTCGTTTTTGACTAATTTCCCAACTGTATTTCCATTAAAATGATTTATGCCGCCAATAGTAACGTTTACCCATATTTCTTAAACTTAAAACAAAAGGAAATTTATTTTTGGTGGATGAATGCAAACAATTTCAGTTAATGAATTAAATATTGTGCATCAGAAAGTCTATTTTAAGAAAAAAATCATTTTACTTGAAGACACTTTTGTAAGTGTTGAGAGTAAAATCTTACTTACCATGTGGGCTTCTTCATTTAAAGTTTTCAGTAAACTCTCTAACTTCTCATTCAATACATTGCACTAGAAAAGATTAAAAAGAGGAACTTAAGTGAAATATACAAAATATATTAAACAAATAATTATTCTTTAATTAATATATATAATAAGCTAAAGCATTTCATGTCCGTACATACGTTATCACCTTTCACACACATCTAAAAAAAAAAAAAAAAAAATGTGATCGTCAGATCAGAAAAGATGGTGATTAATCTGGGTGCTTCCTTAGATTAGGACCCACGCTAAAATCGTTCCCAATTAAGAGAGAGTCCAAGTGCACATGCAGAGAGGAGAGAAAAAGTCATTTTTTGATGAAACAAGTCTTCTACCTCCCCCACACGCTTCACGAATCGTTTGAAGTATGACAAGATAAAGTGAGAGAGAAAACGAGAAATAAATTCCAGCCAAATAGCAACAACAAAAAAATAAAGACATAAGGCTCTTATGATTGGGCAGAAATCAGCTTTTTCTTATTTAAAAATAAAAGCGGATTTTAACCAAAAAGCAGAAGACTCCGATTTAGCGATTTAAGTGGAAATACGCTTTTTCTGAATTAAAAAATGACGCAATCCCACTAAAAACAAAGAACTCACATCTCTGATCTCTGTCCATAGAAATTCTGCATTACGCAAGGCACATGGAGGGATAAAGGAAAGTCGGTTTCGATGTGGTAATAAGATGAGTTCTTACTGTGAATGTTTTACAAGGAGAAATCCAAAGACTAGAGCTCCATGGAAATAACGACAGAGTAGAAAGAGACTAGCAACGTTTATTCCGTGAGAAAGAATTGTAGGGAGAAGACATCCCCCCTCCCTATTTGTATATATCATTTTTTAAATAAATATTTTGTATGTGATATTTTGCCGTTTTGGTTAAGCTTAAATGAGTAACACTACTTCAAGTGGTTTGTATAAAAATGTTGAAAATCTGGTTTGAATTTTGGATCAAGATTTGTGTGTGGCTTGTATGCTTCAAAGATTTTGCTGATGTGTTTTTTAGGTGTGTCTTTAATTCGATTACGGATACAATTTATCTACAAAATCATATTTTGTAGTTCTAAATGTTTTATAAAATCTATTATCAAAAGAATTCTGTGACAAACACTTAATTTTAATTCAGAAGAAAATCCGGTGCTTCTGTAGTTTAACAATGACATTAAAATATTTAAAGAAATGTATAAACTTTGTTATGTACTTGCGTATTAGTTGAAAATAAGATTGTACAGAAAAAATTATGCGAATTCATCCAGTATTTATTAAATTATAAGAAAAATAAAATAAAAACGATCTTACACATCGGTAGACATTTCAGCTTACGAAGCAGGCAAGGGAGATAACATTCGGAAAAAGTCAAAATATAAGGAAAATGGCGACATATATCAGGTTGGAAAGAAAGTAATGTCGTTTTTGTCAAACACATTTATTTTATCTGAAACATTCACATTAGGGCAGTTTAATTTTTTACAATAATTTCCCCCATTTTCTATGACTTCTGTCCAATGATTAACTAGCTTCTTGATGTCTTCAAATAATTTCTGATTTTTAAGAGAAAAACAAACTTAGGTCATTTTTGAGTTGGTCGTCATTTTCATAAATTTTATTGTTTAAGTGATGCAATGACCGGAAAAAAATGGTAGTCGGATGGAGCAATGTCAGGTGAATAAGGCGGATGAGGCAAAACTTCCTAATTGAAACTCATGACCTTTTTCTGAGTAGGTTTTGCTGTGTGAGGTTTTGTGTTATCATGCTGAAGCACTACACCGTTCCTATTGAGTAATGCTGGTCGTTTTTCGATAGAGCAATTCTTAGATCATCCAGCTGCGAACAATATTTTACTGCTGTGATTGTTTGATTAGGCTCTAGTAACTCATAATGAATCAGTCCTCTCGTCCCACCATAAAGAGAGCATAACTTTCTTTGGGTGTAGTCCTTGTTTTGGAACAGGCTGTGGAATTTGGTTTCGGTCTAACCATTGTCATTTGCGTTGGGTATTCTTGTTAAAAACCTATTTTTCATCTCCAGTCACAATTCTTTGGAAAAATGGTTCTCGATGATTCCTGGAAAGCAAAAATGTGCAAACAGGCAATCTTTGATTTCGTTGAGCGTCGGTCAAATCGTGGGGAACCCAGAATCCAAGTTTTGAAACTTTTCCTAACTCGTGAAGGCATGGAATAATTGTGGTATGGGTTGTATTGAATTGTTGAGCTAATTCTCTGCTGGTTAACTTTAGATTGGTCTCCACAGCGTCTTTAATGACATCTTTATCAATTGATTTTGGCTTTCCCGAATGTCGTCGATCTGACAGGTTCAAGTGTCAAAAAAAAAAAAATTTTGCAAACCACCTTAGATGTTTTCGATCATTCAGAACATTTATCCCATAGACAGTTCCAATATTCCTTGTAGCTTCTGCAGCTGAGTTTCCTTTTTTGAATTCATAGAGCATGCAATGTCTCAAGTGCTCCTCACTAATATCCATTTTTTGACGGCTGAGACCGTTAAACTTAATAATTTCCAACTAATTACTATATCTGAAAGGCAAAGCAAGATATTAAGACACCAATTCACCAAAAAAATCTAGAACTGTGTACAACTTAGGAGTCTGCAAAGTGATGAAGTAAAAAATACGACATTACTTTCTTTCCAACCTGATAGATAAAATTGTGTTTTATTTTTAATTTAATAAATACTGGATGAATTTGCATAATATTTGGTGTACAGTCTTATTTTTAGCTACCATGTAAGTACATAATAAAGTTTATACATTTCTTTAGCTACTTTTTTAAAGAGAGGCCTAACATGTCATTGTGAAAGTACAGAAGCACCAAAAATCCACACTCCTCAAAGAATTTATATTTTGTATATTCTAGATATTAAATAAATGTTTAATAATATTACACTTAATTGTGTATTACTATTAAATAAATTTGAAAAAAATAAAGATGAGATTTGATGCAATAATGATCTTGTACAGCAGAACTCAGTCTATGGTGCGATCGCCTGATGAAAACACCAAATTTTTTGAAGCTCCCTAGATATTTATAATTATATATATATTTATAATTTGCCTTGACTACATCCTCCGTATGTCAGAACAAATGTCAAGCCATTTTCTTTTAACTTTTCAGTTAAAAGAAAATGGCTTGACATTTGTAGCTGCAAGAAGCAGAAGGTATCCAGCAGAGAAAATCACAGACGCATGCTATGCTGATGACATTGCAATTTTTGCTGTCACAACTAGACAGGCAGAAGCCCTACTACACTGTCTTGATGAAATGGCAAATTGCATTGGTTTTTTTGTCAACACAAGCAAAACAAAGCACATTCTCCTGAACCAACATAGAAATATCTCTTCTCTAAGTGGAACTTGTCTAAAAAATGTAGATGAAGTTACCTATCTTGGTAGTAAAGTCGACAAGAAAAATTTCAGATTGTGAACTGAAGGTGCGAATCAGCAAGGCCTGGGCAGGAGTGGGCAAGATAAAAGTGATCTGAAAGTCAAGTCTTCCTACCAAGATGAAATGTGACTTCTTTGAAGCCATTGTTGCATCGGTACTCGTACATGGAAATAGCACTTAGAGCAACTCTATCGACACCTCCTTCAGATTTCAGCCCTGATCAGAGAGAGAAGAACCAGATTTGCTGGAGGGCTAAGGATGAAATCATCAGAAAGCACACAGAACCTACATCAAACAACTAACAGAAGACTCACAATGCATCTATGAAGACCTACCAGGTGTGATGGAGGATAGAGCAAGATGGCGTGAGGATCCACCACTAGATGATGATGATGATTAAATAAAGATGAGCAAGTTACGATCCAGGTAGATGGCCATGATTTTACAGGATGAGTGGTTTTAAATATCTCGGTTTGACTATCAAGAGCAAATGCAATATGCTTGGCGAAATCACCATTCAAATCAATGCTGCATAACTGAAATGGTGCACTACCATTGGAGTCCCTTGTGATTCACGGATAAGTGATCGACTCAAGTCCAAGATCTACTGGACTGTAGTACGACTTGCTGTTTTGTACTCAGCCATGTCCGAAATGTAGATATTCAACACCGTCATGATGCTACACCGATGTCAAACAAAATGAGGGAAATTCATCTCAGCTGGTATAAACATGTAGTATGTGCATATGAAAGTAAGATTCAAGAAAGAGGTTTCTGGGAAAAGGCAGAGAAGACAGGCCGAAACAAAGGTGGTTGGATACCCTATACCAAGATCTCAAGATTGCCAGACTTCATCCTGACCAAGCCTTTGACCGTGTATCATAAAGGAAGAAATCCAGTATGTATTGTGCTGCATGGGATAAACACAGAAGGAAATGATGAATAATACACGTAATAATATAAATACGTTACAATAAATTACTAATTATTAAAATGAATTCATCAAATATTTGTCTTTGAAAAAGATTTTTTTTAATTACATAATTTAATAGTCACCAATTTTTTTTTCATTTTACCTAAACATCGACACCACTGTGTACATCATATGAAGAAAAAAACGGGAAACTGAACTTATGTTTTTCTTAAAATGTAAACATTGCAATCTTAAAAAAAGAAAGCGATTATAATAAAATCCTGACATTAAAATTACATGTAGAACCAAAAATATATACTTTTAAAAGTGTGTTTAAATTATGCAGCAATATTTTCAATATATTGTAAATGTTTTTTTTCGTGGCTCTAATTATTTTTTTGGGGGGTGTGGGGGTGGGTACCAAATGTCTATTGCTGCAAATAAACATTGTTTTAAAATTAAAAACTGTGATTGTGTTTCTAATTGCCTTTGACAAATTGAACAATTTATTTGTGAAATTGCTTCTAACTTAAAAAAAAGTTTTTGCTAAATGCATTTGTTCAATTATATTCTAAAAAATCATTTTAAACATGGATTTTTTAAGGGTTACTTCCTTCTTTCTATTGTTATATTATGAGGGACCCTGTATTCTGAAAACGTGTAAAGTTAGCTAGTATGGATTATGAACTGGGTGAAAGAAATAGGATGGAGTGCAAAATAGGTGCATATATAATTGGGACAAACAAAAATGTTCCCACGGTGATTCATTCTGAGAATCATAACACACTGGATGTGAGTTGGCAGAGATGAAACATTCGGATCAAAAAGGTTAAACAGAAAGTGATATTGAGTTCTGTTATGACAGTGGTTGAAGGGTCAAAGAGCTCTTACGTCACAGATCCTTGGTGAGAAATTAGCTTTCTAGACAGTTCACCATGGAGGCACAAGATGGACACACGTCGATTAAGGAGCTCTGCAATGCGTAGAGTCCGGGTGACATTGCCAGATATGGGCTAAGACGCAGAGCAAGATCCCAACAACAGGACAAGAATATAGTCGATTGCATCCGTCACATTCCACAAACAGTATGAAAGTAAAAGAGTGTGAATGAAGGAACCGACGAGTGGAAATCTCTCCGATTGAAGTGTGAAATAAAAGAATAGAATCTCTCTCAAAAGTCTTGCCTTCGAGCGTTTTTGTCTCTCGTGCATGAGAACAGAGTTGCTTACAAGACAGGTACTCCACTACGATCACGAGCCAGCAACGGAGATGAGTGTGCGAGCAAACAAACGACCAACAGTGAAGGGGAAATCTGTAGGTAACTTTTAATATTGATTTAAAACGTAAGAACAATTTGAAACATGTTAAGGACATTATAAGTTTAAAGCCAGTTTAAAGGCTTAAGAACTATTGTTAAAATGTTGAGATAAAACTTTGTTAATCATTCTGTATTTAAATGAACGCTAAATTTACTAAGAGGCCCGGCCGACGTTTCTAACTTTCGCAGTGAGTTTCGTGTTGTTTCGATTTTTGGTGTTGTCTCGAGAAACGTTGACCCCGGGCCTGCGCTATTACCAACTATAAAAATATATAGAATAAGAGCTGTAAAGGATCGTTAAAATATTATTTATGATAGAAAAAAAAAACCTATTATGTCACACTATGACTAAAGGAAGAGGGTTCAGCAGCAGTTATTCCATTGTATCAAACAAATGGAGATTCTTTTTATTTTGTAGATCAAATTGAATAGAGCTTATGAATTTATTGTCTGTTGTGATGTTAAGTCAATGGCCGTGATTTTAGTGCTAAAAATGATTCATTCTAATCACTTTTCATTTTGGAATAGAACAGCACATCCTAACCTGTGTCCTTATTTTCATCTGTCAGTATCAATGCGTTTTTAGTTGGTAGTGATTGTTGCATTTGATGCTCAGTTGTATGCGTTTTGATGTGTAACAGATCAAAAAGTTGTCTACATAACGTGATCTGTTAATTCCAGGAGGGGGGGTAAGATATTTTGTTATATTGTTTTTTTTTTGTACATATAAATTCAATTTTCCACTCCTTTGAATCAGAAAGTGTGTCCCATCAGAATTAGCTAATTTGTTTTCCTGATTCACTCTTAAAGCAATGAATTCTCTGACTGACTAAACAGCCTTATCGATAATGGATTTTCTTACAAAACTTTAAAATATTTTTTTTAAATAAATAAAGTGGAATTTTAATGAGATACAACAATAAAAATTCAACAAAATAGATTTAAAAATATATATTTTTTAAAAAGATATTCATAGTAAACAGAGGGGGGATAAATACGTTTGTCCCATGAATTGGTCAATATTAACAAATATATATGACCAAAAGAAAAAGAGGCTCAGCTAAAAATGGAAAAAAAAAAAATAATTTTCTACTTTCAAAAGTATATTGAAACAATAAAACATACTGCAAAAAAATAAAAAAATAAAAATGAAAGCAATCTTTAAACCTTAGTTGATATTGCGGTTTCTCCCTTTTCTGTGTCTCCGTCATGGGCCTGCCCTACTTTACACACAAACTCTTTCACAGTTTCACATAAAACTCTAGAAAAAAGAAAAAAAATTTTTTTTAAGAAATAGCTGAAAAAAAAAAGAAAAAAAAAGATAAATGACATTTACTTATTTTCATCCGCATTTAATCGTTATCGATGTTTACAGTGGCACTCATACTGGATGACAACACATTCAAATGATAGACTCAAAATCGTCAAATGATGCATAGGTTTGTATTTTAAATATTATTGAATATTAAATTAAAATTTTTTTTTGAAAAACTTAAAATAAAAATAAAAACTCAAAGTTACAGTAATTAAAACAAAATTGTTTAATTGGGCATAATATATATATATATATATATATATATATATATTTAATTTTCAATTGTCACTATACATTAGTGGAAACACAGCCTGCAGGATATCAAATGTTTAGTTCAGTTTCCATGAAACCAAAGGTATTGATGGAAGATCAAACTAATGATCAAACAATTGAAATTATATATATATATATTCTTGCACTAGTAATAGAGCACTCTGATTACGTTACCTCTAACACTAAATTACACTCATATATATATATATATATATATATATATATATATTGTGTATTTAGGCAGCATATTTTCATTTAGGCAAACATTATTAAATAACACGGAGTGGTTTTGTTTGATGCAACTTTTTTTTTTTTTCAATTTTCCGAATTGTCCATCTAATGTGTCGGTCAAATTGATATAAATATGATCCATGGCTTTCTTGTTCCATTCTTTTTTCTTTTTTGCAAGTACTTTCGATTTGAATCGTCAAATCATCTTCAGGCGGTATTAGTTTTAGTGTCTTTACTGTTGTGCTCATTTTTTAATTATAACGGCAAGTAGTTTATATTTGAAAACGTGTCTGTAAAGTTGAAATGTACATGAGAGCGTGATGGCGTTCTACACATACGAGAGATTTAAAGTTTGACTGTTTAAACCGTTAAGAAATTGATGACGTTAAATAAAGTGCATACAATTCAAACGCATAACTACCTAATGGCTAAGAATTAGGTAATGTTAATTATTATGCTAGACACTTTAAAATGTTGCGACTAGTTTCATAATTGACATTATTAATTGTGGGATGTTTAGTTTTTATGTAGAGGGCTTCGAGTATTTTTAATTTTTTGATATTGGTATCATGGTGTATTATTTTGGTATTGTTAACGAGGATGTTTCTATATTGGGAGGGGGTGCAATTATGTTTTTTTAGGTGTTGGCATATAGAGCTAGTTTCGGAGAGATGTAGGGTGAGTCTTCGGGATAGTGTTGTGGAAGTGAAACCTATGTAAGAATTAGTTTTTTTTATTGTTGTCGGAGATACATTCTCCCATAGGGCATTGGAACTGATATATTACATTGGTTCTTCCTAATGTATTTTGGGTTTGGGAAGTGTTATTTTTAACAACATAGTTTGATGTTTTCATTTTTTTATAATAAATGATAAATCGTATTTGATCATCAGAATTGGTGGGGAATATATAGCAATGTATTATATTTTTAAGAGCTTTTTCATCCAATTTAAAGTTTGGATGCATTTGGTTACAATAGAATAGATTTATGTAGTGGGAATTATTTAGCTTATTAGTAGGATTATCTAAATTTCTAATCATTAATTTTATTTGTTCATCAACCATATATATATAGTTATATAATTTAGGAGGAATAAACACGGTGGCTCAATTACGTTGTAAGCACATTATTTATTACTAACAGGGTTACCTGGCATTGCTTGGGTTAGAGTGTGGGATAGCATCATATGTAACATCATATTAAAAAGAGTTTACTTTAACAGCAACCTTTATGTTATCAGCTAGATATTTTACCAACTGAGCTATTCAGATATATGTTAATACTCTTAACCTAACGTTTATAGATTAATTTTATTCTGCAACATGTTAGAAAAGTGTCATTAGCTTCTTTAAGGGGAAGATGCAGAACTACTTCCATAATGTTCACATGCAAATAGTACATATTAATACACTTATATTTAAGGTACATTCCCGAGTATGTCTTCGTTTTTAGGGACAGACATGCATACAGATAGGTGTTCTCCTTTACTATATATATATATATATATATATATATATATATAAATGCCAATATCTGTGTGTGTGTGTGTGTGTGTGTGTTTGTTTTGGTTAGAGAATATATATAAAAACTAAAAGAGTATTTATATAAAATATTTCTGGGGAAAGCAATAGAAGTGCTCCCATATCTCTAAGTACCTTCCTCTTCCCCAGGGAGCAGAACCTCCCTTGAAACTTCTTAAATATCCTATTTTGATGAAATTTAAATCATATGTATAAAATTCTCTCAGGAATACAATAGAAGTGGTTCGGAATTGTCTTCTTTATACACCTGTCATATCTTACCCAGTTTATAAAAGATTATTTTGGTATGAGAACTAGAAAGGCAAAGCATTGACAGATTGACACAGGAATTCATTGCAAGTTTAAAATGTATTCCTTACTTGGCTGATTTGATGACAACAGCATGGTCAGTGGAATGCAATATTTTAGACAAATGAGTAGCCACACTGTTTTCGTAAATGCAAATACCTTCAAACTGAAAGAGGGAACAAGAAAAAAAACAACATCTGATTTAGAAACATACAAATATAGATAACATAATTTAGGAGATTGGTTTTGGTTGTAATTTTAAACAATTTTATTCTATTAATGTAATGACCAAATAATACCATGATTCAATTAAACTTCACAAAAATCCGTAAAAGGACTGGCATGCAACAGCTGTTTAAAAAAGAAAAAAGTTTGTAACATGCCTATTTTATCGTTAAAAGAAAAATAGTTTGTAACATGCCTATTTTATCGTTAAAAAAGAAAAAAGTCTGTAACATGCCTATTTTATCGTTAAAAAAGAAAAAAGTTGTTACATGCCTATTTTATTGTTAAAAAAGAAAAAAGTTTGTAACATGCCTATTTTATCGTGAAAAAAAGAAAAAGTTTGTTACATGCCTATTTTATCGTTAAAAAAAGAAAAAAGTCTGTAACATGTCTATTTTATCGTTAAAAAAGAAAAAAGTCTGTAACATGCCTATTTTATCGTTAAAAAGAAAAAAGTTTGTTACATGCCTATTTTATTGTTAAAAAAGAAAAAAGTTTGTAACATGCTTATTTTATCGTTAAAAAAGAAAAAAGTTTGTAACATGCCTATTTTATTGTTAAAAAAAGAAAAAGTTTGTTACATGCCTATTTTATCGTTAAAGAAAAAAGTTTGTAACATGCCTATTTTATCGTTAAAAAAGAAAAGTTTGTAACATGCCTATTTTATCGTTAAAAGAAAAAGTTTGTAACATGCCTATTTTATTGTTAAAAAAGAAAAAAGTTTGTAACATGCCTATTTTATTGTTTAAAAAAAACACTCAGAAGTATTTAAACATTTTGTAAAATGTCCTATTGATTTTATTGCAAAAAAAAAAAAAATGATTTTTTTTAATGACATATTCCTTCAGTTAATTATCTTTCCAATATTTTCTTAATAGACCAAAAGAAAAGGAGGCAGAGTCAATGAGTGAGACAAAAATGAAAGTGAAAAAGACTTCCAGGCAGCGCCGGGTATATACAGCGAGTTAATAATAATAAAATGGATTTACTCACTGGGTGAGATAATTTCCGAGGTGTAGGCATATGACCCTCATATGTTAATATACTCCACCTGTGCAAAAAAATATAGAGAATAAAGCAAAACAAATAACATGAATATCACATTTTTAAATGACCATATCTCAAAAGATTATAAATGTTTCTAAAAATATTCTTTGTAAATAAAATTAGCAAAATAATAATAAAAAATAATAAAATAATAATAATATAAATAATTAAAAAAATATTGAAAAGATACAAACCGGTCCAACATCTTTATCTGAGAGTGTTCAAGCTTTTCTAAAACGGCTGGCAACTGAGTATCATCATCAAAAGCTGACCCCCAGCCTAACACTCGAGCCAAATCATTGCCAGTGCCAAATGGTAACACTCCAATTTGACACTAAAACAAAAACAACAAAAAAAAATCTCTATATTAGTAGGTATCCCTAACCAAAATTTTATTTTCATTATATCAAAAAACTTTTTTTTAATATGACCACATAGATCTTTGCAAAACAGAAACAATGATACCAACTTTATTTTGGTAGCCGGATTATGACTTAAAAGTTTGCTGGAAATAAACAAAATTGTCGTCTTGTGTGCTATTGGTCTCAAAGCTAATTTTCAGTATATAACTAAAAATGCAGGTATTGGACAAGTGAAAAAGCCTTACAAATTGAATGTCATCTTGTAGTAAATGAAAATTAATCATAATGGAAGCAATAATTATTAGATCAAGCCAGCCTAAACATTGAGCAAAGTCTCATTACCTCTTGAAAAAAAACCCCAAAAACATAAAATAACACGGAAACGCAACTTTGACTGTTCATGTAAGAGTCATTTCAACAGCAAACACATTGAATCTTCATAATATGATTCATAGTACACTAGAGATGAGGCTATTTTTTTTCTTTTAATAGTAAATCAATAATAAAAAAAACCCTAAGATTTAGACCATGTAAAAACACAATTTGATAAAAAAACAAAAATTTCATTCACAAAAGTTTTCAAAATAGATTTTCTTGTGAAAGACAGCTTAAAATCCTATATTAAACCCACCATATTGATAAGTTGCCTTTTTTCTTTAAGATGGAACTGTTTTTATATACATAGAGATACACAATATCATGCACATTAAGTTGAAGGACACCCATATTAAAAATTAAATGGTCCGTCACTGAAAATAGTAATGTAACTTAAAGTAATCTGGGAAAATCTCTGGGAAAATACAAGAGAAAGAATTGTACCTTTAAGTTTATCAAAATAATCCCAAAATAAATGAGTTATCACAAGTTAAAATTGAATAGAATTTCACTATATTTATCCATTTTCACACACTAAACTGGCTGATTTGTGATAGCTAATATTAGTAAGATTACGAGACAACTTCTCATGTGTGTGTATTTCTCGCCTCTACACGACTTACATTTTTTATTTACTATTAATCGATTATTTATGGAAATCAAAAATGCAATTGCATAAAATGAAACATTTTTTTAATCCTATTTAAGAAAATAATTTATTTACAAAATTAAATCCACCAGTATACATTTTGGTTTATTTGTAAACAAGTAAGAAATTTTAATCTTTTGTTAATAGTTATAAAAAAAATGCATTACTTTGTAACTCTTGGAAATTTTAAAGGAATTTGGAAGCATTTAAGTGGTCGAATAGAAAGTCATTTAAACTGGCTTTAAAATTCTTAGCAAATCCCCATGTATTAAAAGGTTGAAAGTTTTGGAAGCTATTTACATCAAATTATTTTATAAATTATTGGATTAAAACATTACCATAACTAAATTATAGTTTTATCACAATTTGATTCAATTAATAATTTAATGAGTAAACAATACTATAATTAAATTTAACGAAAAAAAAAGTGAAAAACTATTTAAAGATAATAACTGAATTTTAAAAAGTGAAATAAAAATTGAAGTAAAAAGACTGACAATGCCAGGTAGGTACAAATATTAATATGAAACATCTTTTTAATTTATATTATAACTTTAAAAAATAAAATAAGGGATCCAGAAATCAATGCACCATAATTTTAATACAATTTTTTACAAGATTAATTACATTACACAAGTTCATCTTTCTTAATATTCTTTCTCAAATGTTTTCTTTGTAATTGATTGAAAATAGGGAGACAACTAAAGATTTATTTCTCTTTTAAAACAAAGCCGATTTGCATTAGTCCGTCGGTAGTTGACAAAATGCTATTTGAATTTTTTCATGAACAATTGAAAATAGTCGACGATTGGTATGCAAAATAAGACGGTGTAAGAACAGAATAGTTAATAAAGCCCCCTCCCTATGTTAAGAATGAGTTTCTAAATAACAATGTTACTATTTAGAAAGCCATTCTTAACATGAGAAAGGCAGAGCAGGGTGAGGATACTTTGTTAACTATTCTGTACCTTCCTTCTATCAAAGAATGTTGATGTTTTTACCCTAATTATAAATATTTTGTCGGTTATTCCTACTGTCAATATAACATATATGTAGTAGATTGATTTGTTTTACTGTAAAAAGAAAAACAAGATATAGATAATAATAATAGTAATACTACTAATAATAATAATGACAAATTAATAGATTAACAACCTCAGCTAAATCACCTCCCATAAATGAGATTCTACTTTTTTTTAGGTGATTACGTGTGAACACCTTGAAAAACTTAGGGAAAGAATAAAACAAACAATTATTTTAGAATTTAGAGTGGGAGATAAGTTTTGTATATTTAACGTGAAATGATCATTTCCAGGCCATTCTAACTTTTTAGGGATGTTGACTAAATTTTTTTACCACTAACCCTAAGTCCGACTCACAGTGGGCCAAAACAGGTTTTTGGAGGACATTTGGGCATAACTTTAGTTTTACTTGTCCATATAAGCTGTTTGAGGGCTCGTTAGAAGCGAAATTTCAAGAGCTTTTCGGAAAAATCAAAAAAAATTCATAAAATCCATTTTTCGGGGGTCTGGGGCTGAATTTCCATATTTGGGCATAACGGCCCAAAATCACATTTTTGGCCATATCTTGGCACAAAATTGATCATAGAAGCTCAGTGAGGGCTCGTTAGAAGCGAAATCTGAGGGCCTTTCTAAAAAATCAAAAAAAATCTGGTAACATGTGACATGAAGTAGTATTTGACACACTTCTTTTCTTTCATTTGCACACCTTTTTACACACTTTAATTTCCTGTCAAAGCATTTTACAGGAAATCACTACTGAATTTTCAAATCTTTGTTTTGTTTATTTAGATAGAGTTACTATCAAAAATGGAAGCGGTCAGCGATAACGCACTTTTCCAAGTGTTTACTGTAGAAGATGCAAAAACTAGAGACCATCTATCCATCACCGCATGTGTTCAATTGCTGGAGCAAAAGTATCTCATCCAGTTAACAGAGGAACAGAAAGACGAGGTCAAGAAGTCGCTCAAAAGATACCATTCGCTGAAGAAACGACGATATACAGATAAACGGATTGCTGTTAACTGGGATGAGCTGAGCTCACTAGGTGAAGCTGAAAATGTTGTGTTCCGCTATTACAAGAACCCCTCGATGCAAACTGCATCCAGGAAAAGGCCCCCTGAAGAGTTGGGCAGCCGCAAACAGTTGTTGAGAAGAACCAATGATATCTGGGCAAAAATTCAGGCAGTGGCTGCAGAGGAGAAAGTGACTTCTTCCCAATTGATGGGGTTACTCCTTACTCGTTGCCCTGATCAGGAGTCGAGAGATTTTGGTAATGCTCTTTGGAGCAAGTCCACACGTGACACAAGCGAGAAACTTCCGGCTTGTTTTTTGAAAAATCCGGGATAGGGCACATAGATCTGCTTGGTTTTTCATAATCTATACCTCCATAGCTTTCAGAAACATATATGGTTTGGTATGTGCCCTATCCCGGCTTACAAGTTATTTTCTGATGAATATAGAATTTTATCGCTAATTTGAGCCAAAAAAGAGGGAAATTTAGCTCAAATTTTCCTAATTTCTTTCATAAAAAGAGCTAAAAATCGACAAATTGGGTCCCAAAGTGGTCTATTTTTGCATTTTCACAAATGGTTATCAATAAACCAAATAGATATGCAATAATAAGTAATTCCACACTGATTTTTGGAATTTAATCATGGAAATCTGAAAATTATAATTTTTGGGGGAAAAATCGTGGATGTTTCGCGTGAGCTGGAGAAAAATGCGAAATATCACGAATTCAATGTTGCATATTTTTTCAACCGTTTAACGATTTGACGTACTTTTTTTTTGTTGAATCAGGAATATAGAGTAGTTTATAAAAACACCAAACATCAGCAATTCCTCCGACATTTATTTTTGCCTAATGTCCACCCCCCCAGCCCACTGTGCGACTGGCAAGGTTGTAAAACTATGTGTAATCGTTTAAAAAAGTAGACCCCACTCCCCAAATAAATGCACATAATTTATCTCCCAGGGGAAAATAACAATTTTTGATTAACTGCTCCAAAATGCTAGAATTTCTCGGAAATAGGAGCTCATTTTGCGTCAAATTTAATTCTTAAATAATTGATTTTTTTTTTCTTCCTTTTTAAGTGTTTCAGGGTGTTCACATGTAATCGCCTAAAAAAGTAGAACTTCATTTTTGTTTGGAGGGGTGATTTAGGTGAGGGTGTTAATCTACAATAATAATACTACTTATAAGTTCTTATATAATAAAATAATCTATTTAATTTCTACAACGATACATTAAAATATAAGTTTAAATATGAAACAAAAATTAATAAAAAACATGTTAGTAATTAATTTATTTTTCATAAACATGCTTTTAAAAAATACACTTACACTTTAATGTTGGAAACTTTTCACTGTCTTCACATGTCTTGTGAGTGAAAGAGAAATGTAACAACTAAACTGCCAGACGGTTTTAATAATATTAATAACTAAGATTCATTTTTATTACTAGTTTTTGATTTTATTGCCTTCTATCTCCATCCCAACTTTTAATAAAAGGTTGTAAAACAACCAGTATGGAAAATCAAAATCAAAGAAGAACTTATTCCAAAATGTGTTCTCGCACAGTAACATTAAAATCTTTCAATTCACAAATTCATTTATACTTAATTTAACTCAAGAGCAAGCCTTTGAAAATATCTACAGTTTTTTTGGTTTTTTCACACTTTTTGGCCACCACTTTTAAGATTTTCTAATGCTGGCTGGGGAATCAGACAAAAGTCCACCGGATAAAAGCTTGCTATATACGGTTGTCGCTGAGAGATCGACTTAAGATAAGTGTCAAACCTGTTTTCTCTGAATTTATTCATTTTATCCTTCTTTCCATTTATTACAAAAATGTTGCAAATTGTCGATTTTTGTTTCTCTCGCTTTTTGTTAAGACTAAAATTTATTTTTAGTTCTTGCTTGGTAGGGTTAAAGTTAGTTTAAAATGAAAGAGCAATAATCTCAACCATTTGAATTAATGGACAAATATGTACGATACCGTCTGAAGAACACAAGTCGCGAAACAAGGTTAGACAGCTTGTCTGGCTGCTGTTTCCGACTGATAGGACAGGAGCCCAAATTCTTAGGTAGCGCTAAGAATGGCTGCTCCATCATCAGTTGTATAATACCTTGGGTAGCTGTACGTGCCATGTCGCGCATGGAAAGGGACCCTGCAGTTATCCGGGGTGGGCTTTCCTGGGGCCACAACCCCCATGGATCAGGTTATGACTAATGGACTGGTTGTGTGAGCTAATTGGCACCAAACAAGCACCCATCTTGCCCACCCCACTCTATCTTAAAACAAACATGTCATTACAAAAAGAAATCAAACCTAAACCAGACACCCAACAAAAAACACTTTCGCCTCCGCCCTTGTGGCTCGCATTTACAAATATCCGGGGACTTAGAACCAACATTAACGACGTAGACACTTTTCTCCTGACAAACTCCCCGGATCTCCTAGCACTAAGTGAAACAAACCTTCAATCCTCAATCTCCTCTCACCACTTTGACATGACTGATTACCTCCCACTATATCGTAAAAACTGACAAACATATGCACGAGCTAGGTCTTTATGTTTGGAACACCCTCCCCTTGACTAGAGAACATAGGTTTGAATCAGATGACCACGACTACATGTGCTTTAGATTGACTTTACATCACAGCGTTAGTTACTTATATTTCTTATACTGTTCACCTTCGACCCAAAACTGTACCCTGCTAAACTATGAAAGCATAGATAGAGCACTCTTACTTTACTCGAATGCCCAGATACATGTATTTGGGGATTTTAATGTACACCACCGTGACTGGTTAGGATTCTCCAGTTTTATTGACGCAGCCGGCAACTCTACATATAATTTCTCCTTAGCCTACTCCCTCTCTCAGACAGTCGATTTCCTGACCCGCATCCCCGATCGAGTAGTCCAAAAAGCCTCACTTCTAGACCTTTTCCTGACCTCACTGCCTGAGGCTTGTGTGTCAAAAGCCCATAACCCACTCGGGAATGCTGATCACATTGTGGTTCACATTGTCATTCATATCACCCTAAAACCTTGTCCAAAAGCTCAAAACAATGAGATACTACGAGCAGACTGATTTTGAGTCCATCAAAGATCACATCAGCGACGCCCCATGGAGGGAAACCTAACTCCCTGCTGATCAATGTGCAAATGAGTTAACCGAATGGGTCAAAGCAGGCATTGAAGCCTATGTCCCCATGTGAAGATTCTCTAGCAAGTGTCCCACTCTCCTCAATGGTTCACCTCGAATGAGCAGTTGCCATTGCTGAAAGGCAGCAAGCATTCTGTAAATTCGGCCACCATAAGTCAGCTGCTAATAGACAGAAATTTATAGTCAAGAAATAAGTGTAAAGTAGTGATAGGTGAAGCAAAGAGAAGGTATACAGAGATAACCAAAAAACGCATTCAATAACAGAAACTAGGTACTCGCAATTTCTGATAAATCTACAATAGTGTGGTGAACAATGGTCAATCAACGATTCCCCCACTATCTAATGAGGTTTGCACAGCAATTGATAAGGCTGAACTACTTGCCCAGCGCTTCGCCTCAAACTCCACTTTGAACTCAGAAAACCACCCCTCCCTAAATTCCCATTGCAGACTGAAGCCATACTTGAAAACCTGGTCATCACCCCATCCCAGGTCAGAGACATCATAAAAAACCTTGACACCTCCAAGGCTTGTGGGCCTGATCTTATACCTGTAATAATAATAAATAAATGCTCTGCTGAACTGGCCCCTGTCCTCTCCAAGCTCTACAACAAATGCCTAGTTGAATCTTGCTTCTCCGATAACTGGAAAATTGCCTCTGTGGTACTAGTCTTCAAGAATTCTGGGGATAGAACTGATCCTCAGAACTACCACCCAATCAGACTACTCCCGATCTTTGCTAAAATCTTTGAATCCTTAATCAATCTAGCGATAGTCCGACACTTAGTTAATGCTAAACTTCTTTCTGACCACCGGTATGGATTTAGACATCTCTGAACGCATATATCATACACTGGACAAGGCAGGTGAAGCTAGGGCAGTAGCGCTTGATATATCCAAGGCCTTTAACAAAGTCTAGCATAAAGGGCTTCTCCTAAAAATACGCTCATATGGTATTACTGGGCAATTACTTAATATAATTAGATCCTTCCTAACCAAAAGAAAAATCCAGGTTGTCCTCGATGACCATTCAGCAACATGACATAAATGCTGGTGTACTCCAGGGATCTATCCTTGGACCTTTATTGTCCCTGATCTTCATAAATGACCTCCCTGATAACATTAAGTCTGAGATAGGTATATTTGCTGACGACACCACACTTTACTCTCGTCATGTGGGCAAAACGGACACGACCATATCCAAGGCAATGGCTGAATCCTTAGAAAATGACCTCCAGGCTGTAGTGGATTGGGGTCATAAATGGTTGGTAACTTTTAATGCCGCAAAGACAAAGCTCCTTTCCTTCAACAACTACAAGAAACCTCTTCAAACACCGATCGTCATGGCAAATAACACCCTACTTGAGAATTCAACATTCAAACTCCTCGGCTTAACCTTCACAGGTAACATGAATTGGAAAAAATACATTGAAGACATTGCCAAGGCTGCATCAAAGAAGGTGGGCTCCCTCTACCGTGCTAGTAAACTCCTCACACCTAATATTATCTTGTATCTCTACAAAGCCACCATCCGCCCATGCATGGAGTATTGTTGCCACATCTGGGCTGTTGCATCATCCACTAGTCTCTCCTTCTTAGACAAGGTCCAAAAAATAAAAAAAACACTATATTTTACTTTTAATTTAATTATCAATGTTTGACAGTATTTTTCTTGAGAAAAATGTTTTATTTAATTTTTAAACACTTTTTGGAACCTTGTAAATCAACTGCATTCTTTTAAAGGTTACCTAGCAAATTTTATGCAGTTTCATTTTTGTTTTTGTTTTTTTGTATGCAAGTAAAATAAATTTGCATTGTATTTTGATGTTATTAGGATGTATAGATTTTAGTTTTACCGATAGTTTAAAAACAATAAATATTTATCATTAGTACCAGCATTGGAAAATTAAGTTTTAAAAAAAATATTAAAAGAATCGTTTTTGGAATCGGGAATTAGGCTTAATCTTTTTCAATTCCAGTACTGATTCCATTACCTCAAAAAGTTCTGATTAATTGTCCCACTATAATACCAGGGCTGTGGAGTCAGTAGTCCAAACCCTCAACTCCGGCCTGAAAAATATTCCACTTATAATAATTTATATATACTATTTATTCGATGATAAATTCACATATGGTTTTGTTTCAATTTAAAGTGTTTCTCAGCTAAAAATTAATTTCTTCTCATTTGACAAATAAAAAATAGCCTTACGGAAAACATAAAAGCATGTAAATTATAGATATTATAATTTTTTATTTTAATATTTCGGACAGCCCTTTGTCCTTTATCAAAAATGCATTTTTAAATAAAAATTGATTAAATATGTAACTTTTATGAAAACCGGACATTTTCAACTTTGTACAATGCTCATTTCATATGTTCTTTCTCTTATGTCGGCTCCACGTGAAATTGTACATTTCAACGGCAAAAAGGATTTCTCTTTTTTGTTAGTATCAACATATGAGCGTCTATCTCGTTCTTACTTCCTTTAAGTACAAATGACTTTTCAAATAACAAATATTTATGTCAAAACGAGATCTTTCTCAGTCTGTAAAAAAATTATACATATTAAAACATACCCACATTGGAATTCAGACCCGATTTGCATGTATTTAGGTTTAAAGTCCATTTTGATGAGAATTTGTTATCTAGTGTATGTTATGTTTGGTTGTTTGGGACTAAAGTGGTTTTTGTCTGATACTTCTGTTTGGAATCTAAAAGCTAATTTAGTATCTGCTGTTTAGACATTTTTATTATTATTTATACAATTTTGATTCTAAAGAAGATGTGTCTTTTTTTCAAGATTTTGTTAATTTAATATTCTTTTTGGATGGGGTATGCATTCATCTCTCCTGGAATAGTAGGGTAGACTAAAGGCTTGCTTGATGAATAGTCCAAGAGAAGGAAAACTCCAAAATAACACCATTGATTAGTAGTGGTATTGTGTCAATAGCCTACAAAAATATTCCTGAAGACACAAGAAATCTGGATGCTCAAACTGGTCAAGCAGGATGAGCAACAGACCCTCAAGGAGACACTATCCTTCGGCAGACAAACATTGATGATGACTATAAAATGTATAATGTTACAATACAGATGCTTAGATTGATAAGTATACGAATGAACCCCCAAATTGTTACCTGTTTATGGATATCCAGTTTATCAATTTCTGCAAGCACCCAACCAATGCTACCATCTCCACCACAAACTAAAATTCGAAATTGATCAAATTTCTGGAATAAACGCAACCTAAAATAAAAAAAAATAAACAAAAAGTAAAACCCACTGATCACATGTCATACATGCATACACACACAATTGATTTTTTTTTTTTAAATTGGAAATAGGCTTTTGTTTTCAAAGAATAGGTTATGCCCTCCTTTCACCAGAATTCAACTAAAGTTCTAAACAGATCTTTGAGAGGAAAGAAATAATATTTTATCATTGCTATAATATTGTAATCATTTAAAAGTGTACATTAATAAAAGCTTCATTTCAAAATTTAGGTTAGTAGTTCGAAAAATCCAAATAAAAATTATCAATCCTCATCTAAAAAATTCTGAAACTTAAAATAATACAAAGAAAAGTGTTATATAAATAAATCTGAAAGTGCATCATACTTTTTTCTGAAGGCAAAGGTTATTATTATTGTTGTCATTTCATTAAATAAAACAATTGTGACAGTTAAAAAAAAACAAAAAAAACTGCAACATATTTTTATCTGATGAGATGACATCAATTTGGAGAAGAAAAAAATGGAAATAAATTGATAATTATTTAAGCAGCAAATGTTCATGATAATTGAAATGGAACGAAGAAATAATAATCTGAGGAAAAAAAAAAAAAGAAGACATGTGATGAATAATAACTACATCTGTTTTACAGTTTTTGACTAATTCTCATCTGGTGATTAGAATTAACAAATCTAAGCAGGGGATTATAAAATCCAATCATCATTAAAAGTGCTGACAATTTAAACATTCAAGTGACGTCTTATTAAGGTGAACGCTAAAAACTGTTGTTGCTGTTGGTGGTGTTTGATGTGTGCAAAATTGATTACCAGAATTTAGGATAGTTGTTCTTGCCATATTAGTAAAGAAACAAACAAAAGCTGAAAAAAAATGAAGGGAAAAAAAAAGAGATAAGAATTTGGATTAAATTTTTGAAACTTAAAAGTTTAATAGAGATTATCAGAGATGTTTATTAAAACAACTAGCAAATATTTGTTTCTTCCAGTAAATCATTTTTTCTAGTAAATGCAATACTTGATTGAAATATCTTACTGAATTAAATGAAAAATAGATATACATTAATAAAATAAAACTAAAAAAGAAAGCATCAAGAATAGAAGATTTGATGGATGTTCACAGAATTTAAAAAAAAAAGAAAGAATTTTGGAATACCATTGATTAAGCTCCAATTTTTCCAATATATATTTTTTTAAATGCTTGTTCACTTTGTCACAAAAAGAGGGGGGGGGGGTCCAGTTTGCTATGTATGTTTAATGTAATTGGATCCCTCCGCTTTTGATATTTTCAAAGGATTGTTTCACTATCCATTTGATATTTTTAGGGGTATATGCATCATACATCTCAACCAAATATTGTTTTAGACAAACTCAACATTTCGCATAATTAAATTGCAAAAATAAAGAACGAAAAAGGGAAATTAATCAAGTGAAGTTTCTATAATGCCCCCCCCCCCCCTTTCTTTTTAAATTACTGCTACAAAAACAAGCCAAACAATTAAAAAAAGTTAAAAGTAATATAAAGCAATTAAGAATAAAATATGGTAAATCAATTTAGGCTTGTTATTATTCTTTTTATTTACACTACGACTGAAAGAACATTTCAGATTACAAAAGTCTAAAATACTAAGATTTTATTTTAAAAATTAAATAATTTGATAAAATAAATGTAACACTAAATCTAAATAAAATAAACAACTGAATTTCTACGTAAGTTTACATAAAATGATTGTCATGGAATTAATATTTCCCAGAGGATATCTTCATTACCCTTAACAGTTTTGAAAAACTATTTCAGATTACAATATCAAATGAATACCAAATCCACAGATTAAAATCATATTTTAAAACTGTTCAATTTGTAGCGAGGGTTGAGTTTGGTAAGTAAGTAATTAACATAACATGATCTCTTCTGCTTGAAATTCCAAAAATGCGTTTGTGCACATAGCAAACTAAATTCCCCGCTAAAATTGAACAAGTATTTTTTAAAATTTTTCTTTTTTGTCTAATCTGAAAATTGAATGCAGACGAAGTATACATCGACCTAACAGTTTTAATACTGTTTTTTTTTTTTTTTTTTTTCGTTTATAGTATTCTACGGAATACTATCAATTAAATAACTTTTCAGATAAAAAAAATACCTGTTTAATTGTTAACGAGTGAGAGGATATGTAAATGTAATGTAAAATGAACTCCTTTTTGTGATTTATGATCCACATTTGCAAATACCTTTTCGGATATAAAAGGGAGAGGGTCTTTTTTTTTCTTCTTTTTCTTTAAATAATCCTAGGATTTTGTCTTTAATAAATATAGCAATCTGAATATATTTTCAAAAAATTAACTACCAAAACATTTAGAGGTTAGTGAAGAAATCATTGATAAATATCAATTTGAGAAGGGTATCATTTTACATAAAAAACTGAACTGTCTGCTCTGTTAAAAATTGAACTAAGATTTTTCAAATTGTTTTATAATCTAAAAAATTAGTGCTTTACTTAAAAGAATTCTAAAGAATTTTAAAAATCCAGCAATAAATATTTTAGACAGTGGAAGGTGGGTGGAGTCCATCTTTGGTGCTTTAATCAATATTGGGTAAAAGTAGACAATAGTTAATATTCGAAAACTTGTAAAAAAAACAAAAAAAAACAAAAAAAAACAAGAAAAAACAATTTATAGAAAAGGCCTTAGAATGAAATTCTCTAACAAAGAACCCGCCTAGTTTTAACATGTTTAAATGATTTGTAAGATTTTTTAAAAATGTTAAAAAGTACAGAATAATTAACACTTGTAAATCAAATGAAATGACAAAACTCACATAGTTTTAATTCGTATAAATGATTTGTAAGAATTTTTTTACACGGTATAACAACTTTTACAAATCGTTTCCACATGTTAAAACTATGTAGGTTCTGGTAGAGAATTCCATTCTAGTGCATTTTATATCAATTATGTGTTGTTTATTTTGGTTTACAAGTTTTTGAGTGTTAACTATTCTGTACTTTTACCCAATAGTGTTTAAGAATTAAAAAAAATAATTTCAAAAACAAATTTAGAAGGAAATAAAAGCATCATACACATTTGTCAAGGTCCCAGCCTCATCAAAAAAAAATTTAATTAATTAAAGGCCTATCAAAAGATTTATCCATAAATAATATAAATGCTGAAAAATAATATACAAGATAAAAATAGATGAATGAATTGAATAAAATTTACATTGATAAAAAAAATATACTATTTTGTAGTAGGAGTAGTAATAGCGTTTGAAACAGTAAAACTATGTTTATTTTTTTTCTCTTAACATTTTTTCAGTTAAAGAAAGTGAAACATGTTAAATAAATTTAAAAGTGTAAGTGACAATATAAAAATTTCTAAATGATATGTTTTAGTAGTGAATTGTAAAGAAATTTTGTTTTTACAATAAACAAAATAATATAACAAATTTGAAATCGATAAATCACTCTAAGACTTTAATTGAATTGAAGGGAAAAATTATTTCAGATGAAAAAAGCAAAGATTTCTTTGAATTTCTTCAGCCAACTACAAAAACGAACTAGCGTAAATGCAAATATAAACAAGAACACAAATCAGTCATGAGACTGCATACCTTCTTCATATTGTATGAATTATTCCCAAAGTTATGCCATGGAAACATTGATGACTCAAAAACTATTTATTTGATCAGGCTACAATTGTGCATGGCAGTTAGTTATTAAAGAGCATCAGATCTATAGATAAAATTTGGAAAAATCAGAAGTTGAAATTCCAGCAAAATTTCGACTGTGATTGAACTTTGTCATCAGATGTGGAACTTTATTGGCTACAATATGAGTCAAGTAGTGAGTCTCTACGATGAAGAGAACCGACGTCATTGCCAAAAGTGTGACTTTAACCTTTTCCATGATCTTTACCTTTGGCCTAGATATCCCAAAATTAAATCGGTTTTAAATAAGACCATGACCGATATAATGACCAAGTTTGGTAACAATTGGTCAAGCAATGTGGACACTAGACTGTGCACAAACATACTCGACCAAAGTAGAGGTAATGAGTTGTTTGGAACAGTCCTTCAACTTTGAGTGTGCTGCATATCATTATACTGCCTTTAATAAAGAACAAACAAAAACTGTTTTTCTTTTAAAGTTACATCAAATTAACAAAATATTCAATTGTGATATTAATTTTTAACCATAAAAAAGTTTTTAAGATTTTACAACTACAAAACTAAGGGAAGTTGGTTACAGTTGTTGGAATAAATATATAAAAAAATGTCTTGAAATGAAATTAAAGTTTTTTTATAATTTTTAAAATGGAAATCTTAAAACAAGATTAGAACATTCATTTTCATCATCATATTCAGTTTAACTTTTATTTTACATGCTGGCATGTGTTGGACAGATTTTAGAAATTAACTTGATAAAATTCGCCTATCTCTGGCCAGGTATTCATCTTTCTTTCTTGTAAGTTAATCCTCATCACTTTCTCGCATGTTTTCCTTGGCCTAACCTTGCCAACTGACTCTGCTATCTCAATTGTTTTACATCGATTAACCAAAGAACACTCATCCATTCTTTCAATGTGACCAAACCATTAAAGTCTCCTGTTTTGCACACATCTCAGTATACTGTTCGGATTTAATCTACCTGAAGTCATCAGATGTAAACCTGTCTTTAAAACTCACATTACACACCCAGCATATTATTCTCATATCATTTCTCTCCATGCAATGCATGTCCTCAACTCTCACTGGCCAGGTTTCACTTCCATACATCACCACACTGCTTTTAATGAAACATTCTTTTTAATAAATATGATTATTTCATAAAAACTAAAATAAAAACAAATTCAAAGAGCAATTATAAATTCTCTTCCAGCGCTTTTTTCTTTTTGACTAAAATAAAATAAAAATAATTTAGAATTGGCTTGTTTTCATATGTGGTCAGGTTTCTGCAGGACAATCTTTACTGTCTTCATAGTTTATAATTGGATGAAGGGTCAAAAGGACAGAGAAATGTTTCTTAGACTTTTTCTCAACCATTCGCAAATGATGTATATAAGACAAAAAGAAATAACTGTTAAACGATTTCATCAAAAGACCTGAACCAATGTCAAGCATCCCAACAATAAAGATAAGAGATTCACTTGTTAAATGTCAAAATGTCTAAATTTAATATGAAGAAAAAAAATGCTCATCAATAGAATGAAAATAACATTTTGAAACTTTTGCAATATTAATGAACAGCAATTTCTGTTGACAAACAAATACATATAATAGTAATTATGAAGTACGAGGGGCGTTCAATAAGTAATGCCCCTGCCCCACTTCCAGTTGTCTGATCTAGATTAAATTTTGCATGTGTAATGATTTATATCGGTATGGGTTATGTGACAAAAAAAAACAGCTCTGAACTAATTGTGGTTTCTGATTTACAGGTGCTTGAACTGAGTCAGGTGTGAAATGAAGCCAGTTGAGTGTCACGCAGTGATCCGGTTTTTGTATTTGAAAGGATGCACACCAAAGGAGACTTTTGATGAAATGAAAGAAACTTATGGTGATGATGCCCAATCATATGATCTTGTAAAACACTGGCATCGTGAATTCAAACATGGCCGGAAGTCTGTGGAAACAGCTCCCAGACCTGGTCATCCCTCTTCTACTATTGATGAGGCATCTGTCTGTCAAGTTAAGGCTGCCATTTTGGAAGATCGACGCATTACTATTCGTCAAATAGCCCAAGAGGTCAAGATTAGTACAGGGTCTGCGGAAACTATCATTCATGACCATTTGCATATGCATAAGGTGTCTGCCAGATGATTCCCAGGTTGCTCACACCTTTCCAGAAGTAAGAACGTGTTAAGTGCTCGAGGATGAATTTGGAGATGTGCCAAGGAGATGAGTCAAAGTTTTTCAAAAGACTGATTAGACAGGATGAAACTTGGGTCCATCACTATGATCCAGAGACCAAAGCCCAGTCAATGCAGTGGAAGCACTTGGACTCACCATCTCCAAAGAAGGCAAGGGTGCAGCCCTTCGCTGGTAAGGTCATGCTCAATCTTCTGGGACAAGGACGGAGTAGTGATGACAGATTTCCTGGCAAACGGTACCACAATTACAGGAGCCTATTATGCTTCACTTTTGATGAAATTAAGAGAAGCTATCAAAATCAAGAGGCAGGGCAAGATCAGCAAAGGTATTCTCCTCCTGCAGGACAACGCTCCGGTCCACAACTCGCATGTCGCCAGATCAGAAGCAAGGGCGTGTGGCTATGAAATCCTCTCCCATCCCCCTTACTCTCCTGACCTTGCACCCTCTGACTTTCATCTTTTCCCAGCCATGTAGTTGTTTTTGAAAGGAAAGCGTTTCCCAGATGATGCAGCCTTGATTTCTGAAGTTACAACGTGATTGGAGGACCAACCTGGCGTGTTCTACAAAAACGGTGTCCAGAGCTGCATCAAACGATGGGAGAAATGCATAACTTTGGGTGGTTCCTATGTAGAGAAAGACTAATAACTGTGCCAAGTTTCAATAATCTACTGCTATGGGAAATGGGTCAAGGGCATTACTTATTGAACGTCCCTCATACTTTAAATACAAAAAGTAATTTTTTCAGTTTTAAGTGACAATAAATACCCTTTGTAAGCGTGTGTGCACAGGGTGCCTGTAGTGAAAAAAGGGTTGTGAAATTTCCAAACACACCTCTTTTGAATCGGCCTTACTTTAAGTCCAGTTGCAAGTAGTCTATGATGACTGAAAAAAATAATGGGGTAAGCGGAGAAAAACTAGTGTTATTTTAGAGTTTTCCTTCTCCGAGACTACTTGCACAAACAAGGCTTACAAGTCTAGGCTACCCTACTATTTAATCCATAGATGGATGGAGGATATTTGGATTTGTAACTTTCCCTAAGATATTAGTGAAAATGATGCAGTAGTCCTGACAGAACTTGAACCCGGCAAACTGAGATCACAGTCTTCACCTGTAACCATTACACTACACCATTCCACTTGTATAATAGCATATGTATCTATAGTAAAATGCATCAATCGTTCAAAACTAAGTCTTTTTGTTTGTTCTCATTTAAAATTGAATTGTTTAATTTGATAGTCAATAAACAAAAGACTGGTCTTCCTTACCCTGGATTTGGGCCTCCATTCATCAAGTCAAAAACTTGAGCTGGATTTAATAACTGTTTGAATCTCCGCAAAAACTTTACACCCTGAAATGGACAAACAAAAAAATAGAGAGATGAACAAGTTTGAGTTGAAAATTTCGTAAAAAATCCATTCATCAAAATTACAACAGATTTTACAAGTTCTTATTGAAGTATTTACAAAACAACTTGAATTTCAAAAGAAAAACAAAAATCAATCCTTTCTTTAATTTAGAGCAGAGAATGTTTTTGTTATTCTGTTAACTATTTTGGTAAGTTTCAAGATTAGGATAAGTTGAATTTGATATAATATTTTGATATTAGAAAGGCGATGATGATGATGATGATAAGTGCAGGTGCGAAGAAGAAGAAACTGTTCAGAAACTGTAAATCACACCAGAGTAATCTCCCCTTAGTAAAAACAACACTGAGTCAACCAGCAGGTTGAAATGGATTTTTTTTCATGGAAATCGCTCCAGACAAGGCATGAAGCCACTTGATGTAAGGAGCTAACAAGAACAAATATGATTATCGCAAAGACAGAGGATGCCTATTGACCATAGTCTTTAAAAGGCCAAGGTTATAGGTAGGAGGGAAACAGTCAGTAAGAAGAGTTCCACAAGCCTGTGGTTCTTGGAAAGAAGCTACTGGAATAGGAAGCTGTATTACAATGAGGTATCAAAACAGCGAATTGATGGAGACCACTAGACCAACGAGTCAAATGAGCCGAAACAAAATAAGCAGGGAATAGTTCACACAATTCCAAAGAACACATGCTATAATAGTATTTATAGAAAAGACCGAGACTAGCAACATCACGTCTGTGAGAGAGAGACTGCAGAGAAGAAAGGGTAGGGACAATCAAATTACAGACACGTTTCTGCACCTTATCAAGAACCCTCAAATGGGACAGAGATTCACCAGCCCAAATATGACATGCATCATTCACTCCAACTTGTACTTGTGGCAGCATTCACTCCAGTCAGGTTGGCCCAGCTTCCTCCTTGGTATGCACCACATCTCAAACCATTTATGTAGTATTTGCCATTAAATACGTTTCTTTAGGATTTGCTTCAAAGAAGAAACCCAAATCCTATCCAGAGTTTCTAATTAACCCATAGATTTCTACCACTCCGCACCAGAGTAAACCTGGGAATAGTGGTAACTAAGGGGACTACATACTACCCAAAGCTTCCAAATCAGAACCTCAACATTGCATGCGGTTGATGGAGGTGGGGGGAGAGGGCTTGAGTAGTTGAGTAAGCCTTCAGGATTCACTGGCAGAGAGCAGCCACATGCAGAAATTGGTTGAAGGAAGAGGGGAATCAATCTATGACAATCTGATCACTTGTTGTAACCATATCTGAACACTTTTCCATTCAAACCGTTCAAAACAAAGAGATTTATAAAAAAGTTTTCTTCCAGGGAGAGGGACAGGGAGGAAGAGTAAGAGGAGCATCACTCCAACCACTATGATCCGATAGAATTAATGCTTACAATGAAAAATGAAACTGATTATTTAGTATAATTAACTTGATCCCCTATTGAATTTGAAATGGATATTTTTTCATTCAACGTTTGTCAGACACTGTTCTTTAAAAATTGTCCAACTTTGATTGAGGTTGGTTTGTGGAGGGTGAAGAACGTGAGTAAGCCTCCAGTATTCATTGGCAGAGAGCAGCCACATGCAGAAATTGGTCGGAAGAGGGCAATCAATCTATGATAATCTGATCACTTGTTGTAGCAGTGTCTGAACACTTCCCCATTCAAAATGTTCTAAACAAAAGGGAGATAAATAAACACTATTGAATATAAGAATGGAAATTTTTTGTTCTTGCACAACTGATTTTATTGGAGACTGTTCTTTGAAAATTATCAAACTTTGATTGCATTAAATTGATTTTATCTGTTCCAATAGTTTTTCAAACATTTTTTGTTTAGCATATTAAATAGTTTGCTCCCTTGTGCGATTACATTTCTGTAAAATCTGTCTTATACTGAATTATCCACATGTTTAATTGGTATATGTTATTTAAGTCCTGTTCTATCATCTGTCTATTATTATACTAAATGTGAGTTAGTCAAAATTTGTTTCACTATGGCTTTTTTTCTATATCTTATATATATATATATCCTATTTTGATGAAATTTAAATCAGATTTTCTGGGTAAGACAATGGAAGTGGTCCTGAATATCTAAGTACCCTCCTAAGCTAAGGGAGCTATGGGGGCTGAATGTCCTTTAAAACTTCAAAAGTATCATATTTTCATGGAATTTATATCATATGTATAATTTTTTCTGGGCCAGACAACGTAAGTGGGCTCGAATCTCTACGTATCCCTCAATGTGCCAAATATTAACATGTGTCCACTTCTCAGTGACCCATATGAACAGAACCCCCTTAAAACTTAAAATACGTATATCGGATTTAAACCATATAAGACACTAATTCACACTGTTTTTCAACATTTCAGTTTTTTCTGATTATATTTAGGGGTGAAACAGGAGAAGGAGGGAGGTAGTAAAAACAAAGCAAGTAATATGGTATTATGAGCATAGTGAAAAGTACATAGTAGTGATCATCATTCAATCCCGAGCAACGTCGGGTCTTCCTACTAGTACTTTAATAACACAAAATGCATGCTTAATTGTTATATGTAATTTAGGTCTTGTTCTTTTAATATTTTTAATTACAAATCCTGAAACATTTCTCAAACATCAGATTCTAGAGAATGATGGTTTCTATATACACCGACTACACATTTGCAGACATGTTTCGGGCAAAATTATAAATCGGCTAGGCCTCTATTCTAAATGGATGCAAAAGTCTGAAGGTTTAGCTGATTTACAGCTTTGACCGAAACATGTCTGCAAATGTGTAGCAAAAAAAAAAAGAAAAAAATGTTTGTATAAATAAAAAGTCTATACCTAATAAACAGCTCAGATTTGACCAAAACATGTCTACAAATGTGTAGCTCCCAAAAAATGTTTGTATAAATAAAGTATATACCTCATAAACAGCTCTATTTACAGATTTGACCTTAACATGTTTGCAAATGTGTAGCTAAGAAAGAAAATGTTTGCATAAATAAAAAGTACATACCTAATAAACAACTATTTATTATTGAGCACTTTTATATAAACACAGTAAGGATTCACTGGATTTTACCATGTGGATGTAAACTTACCTGGATTACATACTCTGAGACCGATTCAAAATAGATGTTTCTTTTATATGTATTATTAACATGCAATGTTTATAATTTACATAATTATTTTAAAAAGCAGTTTTTTTTTTTTAGATGCATCCACACAACTCTTTAAGAGGTTCTGTCGGTCCGCCAACTTGGCATAATTTTGAAATAGCATCTTCATCACTAAACATACAGATTGAATGGACGCATCTTAAAAATATTTATTCTTGTTAAAGAGGAGAAGAGATTGATTTAGATGAAGAGAAGGAAGGTGTAAATACCTGGTTGTCTCCACTTTTCGAATTGACAAATACAAGTAGGGGACTGGTGCCTGGTGGCCGTGTTGCCTCACAGAATCCATCAGAGTCCATGCTATTAATGGCAGTAGGAGGCAGAATGGATACTTGGCACTGCCCAAAAGGACACTTAGGTGACAACTTCTCTCGACAACCGTTGTGCACCTACAAAATAAAACATACAGACATGACTTGGAATTATTTTTTTCTTTTTGTTTAAAAAGAAAAATGTTTTACAATCATCATCATCATTATATTCAGTTTAATGTCTGTTTTACATGCTGGCATGAGTTGGACCGCTTTTAGAAATTGACTTCCAAACTAACTTATCTCTGATCAGGTCTTTATTTATCCCCCTTTCTTTTAAGTCCATCCTTATCACTTCCTACCATATTTTCCTTGGCCTTCCCATGTGGGCTGATCCTGCTACCTCAATTGTTCTACATCTACTAACCCAGGAACTCCCATGCATTCTTTCAACGTGGCCATACCATTAAAGTCTCCTGTTCTGCACACATCTCCCAATACTGTACAGATTTAATCTTCTGAGCTCATCAGATCTGAGTTGGTCGTTAAGACTAGCGTTACACATCCATCGTATCATTCTCATATCATTTCTCTCCATGCAACGCATATCCTCAACTTTTAATGGCCATAAATCATCACACTATGTGTGTACACATACCTGATAGACTCTTCTCTTAGTGGACAGTGGTAACGCTCTGCTGGTTAGTAATGGCCAAAGTTCCCCGAACTTACTGCATCCCCTCCCTGTGCTCTAATGGTATCATCAAGGTAACAAAATTTCTGAACAACTTCAGTAGCTTCACCATCCACATCTATTTTCTCAGTATCTGAATTCTCATTGATCTCCGTTGTCTTACACTTCTTGAACACAAACTGGTTATCCTCTCAACCTACCAGTAATTCCACTGCACTTCTTGTGTATTCAATGCTTCCATGTTCCACAGAAAATTGTGTTTCCCCTGACTCCCTTACCACAAACTGAGCATGGGAACTTTCCTCTTTCCAGACGATTTCCAACACTACAACCACTCATCAACACGTTAGTCTTGGTGACATTAACTTTAACTATCAGGCCTTTACTTTCCATAGCATTTCTCCAAGTCTTTAACTTAACAAGTAGTTCTTCCATTGTTTTACAGGCAAGTACTAAATCATCAGCATACAGCATCTCTTCTGGACAACCCGTGCGGAACTCCCTGGACAATGCTTTTAAGATAAATAAAAAGCAACGGACTCAGTACAAAACCCCGATGTACTCCAACTTTAACATTAAAGCTTTCACTGAATATGCTGTTATTCTAACACTGCATTTCTGTACATTGCTTGAACAACCTTCACTAACCACTCGTTTGGCCCTAGTTTATGCAATGCCCACCAGACAACATAACATCTCATGGCACTGTCAATTGTTTTCTCTAGTTACACAAAAGCAAAATACAGGTGGTTCTTCTTACCGAGGAACTTCTCTTGCATTTGTCTCAGGATAAATATAGCACCAGTGGTACTTTGCTCATACATAAGACCAAATTTCATTTCATCTATATTTATCTGACTTCTTATTTGCTGCTCAATTATTCTCTCAATCACTTTCAGGACCTGATTCATGAATTTTAATCCTCTGTAATTACCTCTATCTAGAGCTTCTCGTTTACCTTTGTAGCAGTTGACAATTGTACTGAGTTCCTAGTCTTCTATTATGATCTGATTTGTCAAGTCTGATCATCTCAATGCATGTTTCACCAACAGCCTACAACATTCCAGCCTTACCTTTCTTCATCTTACTCACCGCTTCCTGTACCATTTCTTTCTCAATTCTTATAGCTGGACCCAATGCTGCTTCTGCAACTTCTAGATTTTCTCGGCTCCATGGAAACTCAGTATTCAACAATCCTTCATAATGGCATTTCCAAGCATCTCTCTTGTCTTGTTCATTTATTGCCAACACTCTATTGTCATTTCGAATGCACTTCTTTCCAACAATATCCATATTTGTCTTTGCCATCTGTTTAGCTTTCCTGAATACTTCATTCTTTTGGTCATCCCTTCGTAGTATATCTGGAAATCTAGCTTGCTCAGCCTCTTTCTTGGCTTTGTATATTGCCCGTCTTGCTTCCCTCTTTGCCACCAGGTACATTTCCTTATTCACTAAACCTTTTATCCACTGGTTCCAGTGTTTCTGCTTTTCTTTGATACACTTTTCAACTTCCTCATTCCATCATCATGTCACCCTATGCCTTGGGAGCCCTTTTGTCCAACATTTTGTGATAAGTCAACGTGTCAATAATGTTTGTCCCATTGTGAAAATAATTCCTTCAATAAACATAGATCACAGTGACAATTTAAAAAAAAAGACGAAAGATATTTTATATTGATATTGAAGTGGTGATTACGTGAAACTTTACTACGTGGGTCCGGGGGTATGTGGAGGTCTCTTTGATCTTCAAGTCTTCTGCTTTCTTCAGTTTCTTTTCTCTTTCAATCTGAAGCCTTCCATTATATCTCCCATATGCTAAAATCTGAAATCCTGGAATTCTGGGAACAGCTGGAAATCTTTCATCACTGAATAAATAAGAATCAATTGTCCCAAGAGAAAAACTAAGTATCCTGTGTGCATTTTTATTTTATCATCCATGTCAGAATACAAGAATATCAGATCGCCCCCAGACACAGTAGAAAATATGAGGAAACTCTTGTGCTGGACGTTGATAATGCACCAGTAATAAGATTCCAGTTTCTGGCATCATATTTTTGTTTTTGTCATGATATCCCTGTCAGCTATGGAGAGATGTTCATATGTATATCATTTCCGTTGGGCATTTAACTCACGGACAAACAACATGGAACCCTGTATATAGAAGTTAAGGTGAGTAATGGTAATGGCTACTTCAAATGAAATAACAGAACCACCTCTCCAAAATTGTTGTTAGTCCTCAAACTCAGTGATGGCCTTTCCCGTAATTAAGATTTTGCAAAGATTTTTTATTTGACTGTTCTCAATGTTAACACAGGATCATTTCAATAATACATCATCCCATATGGCCACGAACCCCAGATCTTGATCTACACATAATATCACATGAGTCATTGAACAGGTGTTGGTTCGTGCATAGCTGTAATAATGCCCCATGTTTTTGTCAGCTATGAGACATGAAAAAGTATAGGCAGTTATTGACTCCTGTAATCATAGTATCAGCTGTTTATCCTGTGTTATGACGTTAACAGCAAAACTGATTCCTATAGACGTGGCAAGATTCGCATAGATCAATAATAAAGTTACGTTGGAGCCTGAAGGGTTAAATTCGACAAAAGCTAATAAACCATCTCTACCAATAGTAGTTACAGCAGTAGAAGCATTGGGAGATTTCAATTTCAACCAAGAGACATGTCTACCAGATGATCTTCCTCTATGGTTGTTAAACGTGGCCAACTAGGGGGGGGGGGGTCATAATCAGCAGAAGTTGAAAATGTTTGACAATGACTGCCTCCCTCATATCCTGCATTGTCGGTAGGCTAGTCGTGTCCCGACTGCTATTTTCTACCAATGCCTCAACCTGAAGTCTCTGCTGTCAGTCTTGTTACAGTGACATCTTCGATGGTTCTGGCAGGCAACTCGTTGCCGAGAAGGGAAATTAATTTGTAACGTAATTGTCCCTACCTCTCTGCTTGGATGGCACAAGCATATTGATGAGCAGATGAGGATGTAGATGGCAACCATTTGCTGAGCTCTCAGGTCACAAGGGGTCAGTCTTTAACAGTGGAATCACAACTGGTTAACCATCTCTTGCGACCTTGTTCAAGACTGATGTGCGTGGGCTGCCATGGTTCTGGGTGTAATGCAGTCCAGGAAAGAAGCCACTCAATCCAGCCAGGACAAACACCGTTGCAGAGACAGATAATTATATTGACATATCATTTGATGTCTTATATTTGCGAGTTTTTTTTTGAGAGCCTCGTACCCTGTTTCAGGTGTGCAAGAGTTCAGCTCAGGACACTGCCTAATCCATGCAGAAAAAAAAATCGATAATGGTAACAGTTGACTCGTGAATGGCATAATATTCTGAGTGAGAATTAAAAACAACATTTTTTTTTTCTAACTTTTGTTCATCCCAAACAAGGGATATTGCCACTGAAGCATAAAGGGGCTACTGTGATAAGGGGCAGATTTATAGGGAGTCCTCATTTCGAGGAACAAAATTTCAAATTATGCAGGAAGGTTTGTTGAATTTAAGCATGTATCTGCTAGCAAAATCAGTTTGAATATTGGCCTTCGCAGCTAGATGTTGTAACTCAACCTGATATTGACTAGCAATAGATAAGGCGGCGGTAGGCATGAGACTAGCAGAGAATGTTGTAAACAGTGTTGGTACAAGGAACAAAAGATTTAGGTAAATTATGGTGATTCAAGATTTTTTTTTTTTTTTTAATATCAACGTTTTATTTAAAACTAATTCCAGTCATTTTGTTAAAAGATTTTATACTTCAAATTCTTAATATCTTCAAATATTTATTCAAGCCGTAAATGTATGCTTTGTATACAAGTAGTCTGTAAACGATTCTATTTAACCCATAGATGGGACCCTGATATGTATTACTATTCGGAGTCAGTGTGTGACTGGGAGTAATGGTAACAAAGGGTTACTCACACTCCCCAAAGTTTCTAAATTGGGGTTTACTACCAGATGCACTTTAGGGTAATACCCAGGACCAAATATTGAATAAGACAACCATTTCTTTTAGGAGGCTCTGTAGGATCCATATTAATTGTAACTCTCGAATTTCCCAGCTGTACCATTAAGGTTTTTAAAACTTTGAGATGAATACAGAATCATACTCTTGCAAAGAATTGTTTCCGCATAGAATTTGGTTTTGTTGCGAATGTCCTGTGGTATCTAGATCAAATAGGAGTCGATCTCTTACGGTTTTATGAAGACCATGCACATGACTATCACTTTGTTATTTGATCACATTTCATACAATAGGCTGTCTAGGGTCTGCAGGTTTAACACTAGTTGTCCTGCCTGTATCTTTGTTTTACAAGATTTGGTAGGTCTTTGTTTAGCAAACATGGCCAAGTTAATAAAATATAACATTTTTTAAAGATGATGTTGTTTCGTTGTCAGAGGCGAGTAATTCACTATGATGTGTAATCCCATCATCCTGTTGGTCTTTGTTCCCTGATTCTAGATAGATAGTTTCAAAAATGTTGAGTTCAATCTATAATCTAAGTGTATAGTTAGCCAAATATCTTTCATTGATATGGATTGCATTATGGAACATAATGAGACAAACATTTGTGATTTATCCCAACATTAACTCTTTTTGTACGTCTGAATATCTCTAAGACATTGGTACTTTTGAGAGTCATTTAATATGTAGAATTTGGTATATTCGGACTACTGTTCTCATCTTGGGTGTTTTTAACTCGAGTTCGACAGAAAGATTCCCAAGTTCGACAAAGTATACCTAAAGAAGGTCGGAGGTTACATCGGCCGAAACATTCTGATAAAAACACCCAAGATGAGAACAGTAGTCGAATATACCAAATTCTACAAATTGTCAACCCTCATCTCAAAAATTCCAAAACAATCATTTAATAGTTTCCTATTGGGTTGGTAGGTGTTTTCTTTGTCCAAGTAACTCCATCAATGAGAAAAATGGCAAAATTAGAATCGGAGATTATGAAAAGATTACATGAATATTGTAATTTTTTCATTTTTCATTAAAACTATTGTTGTTGTTGCACGAATTGTAGCAATCTTTGTACGGCAACGTTAGGAAACTCATTGAATGCAATTCAAATTAAATAGTCACCCTATGAATCAAATTTATTATTATCTAGTAAAAATAATACTGCTAATATTAATCGACATATTTTCAATCAACTCACCCAGCTAAGGGAGGTAAACTTTGCACAAATTCAACAAATAGACCAAGTTTGGTGCTAAAATGGACATAATTTCAGAATATTTTTGCAATAAATGTACTGTGACATTAAAACAAATTCTTGACAGAAATGCTTTCAATTATTGAATAGAAATCTAATTTTTATAATAAATCATAAAAAATTACATTTTTTTTATAACCCAAAACAAATTTTAAAGTTACAATCTTGATGAGCAAAAAATCTATATAAATTTTATTTAATTTTCACATGGTGAAAGAATTCAATTTATGATGCAGCATAAAAAAAACAAAAAAGGAAAATAAAATTCTGTATCCAAATAAAAGATTCTTCGAGGACAATAAAAGACAAGAAATGTTACCATTTCTCGGCACCAGATACAGCGCCAGTCTTGCAAACGAAGAACGCTACCACAGGTTTTGTCACAATAATGGCATTTGGCACTGACAGGTAAGTTTCCTTCCAACCACTGATGAGGCATATGAATCTGAAAGGGGAGAATTAGGACTGATTTGATTAAACCTGAAAATATAAGGAATACTTTTGATACAAAACACAAACTTTTGGCAGTTTAGAAAAAATGGTATTTTGTTTGTTCAGAAAAGAAAAAAATTCTTTAAGACTATATATATAAAATAGAAAAAAGGAAAAAAAGGCTTTGTTAATCCCGATTGTCTTATATAGATATATATATATATATATATAGGTGATCCGATCTTTTAAAAAAGGGGTGGAGGGTGATATCGTACATACAAATATAAAATTTCATTAGCATATTATTATATAGGTATTTGCTTATTCTCTAAATCATTTGATTGTTCGTAAAGAGTTCATTAAATTTAAGATTATATTCTCTCTGTATTAAAACAAAGACAATGTTCGGTACACCTTCTAATATCTAAACAAAAATCTGCAGTTTCAGTGATGAAAATGCTATTTCAAACTTAAGAGTGACAAACAGACAGACGGGTGGACTGACTGACCAAGCCTCTTATAGCGACGCTTAGATATCGAATAAATGTTTCAAAATACAGATTCTTACAGATGAATTTATTCCTGGTTAATTATTCCAAAAATATTCATACTTTATAAACTTATGTATAATATTAAAGAAAATAGCAAATATTTATGAATCTTTGTGTTAAGTGACTAATATTATCTCTATATTAATAAAATCATAAGACAACTTCACATGTGTGTTTGCATGTTATATTGCGACTACGAGAATAGTATTAATATTTCTTTCATTTATTTACTATTATGCAATAATGAAAAATAGAACAAAACTTTTTACATCTTTTTTTTTTAATAATTTAATTACAAAAGTAAATCCATCAGTATGCATTTTGGCTTTTTCATAAACAAATCAAATATTGTAATCATTTCTTCATAGTTAAAAAGAAAAAAGAAAAGAATGAATCACTTCGTGATACTTTGAAATTTGAAAGGAATTTGGACGCATCGAAACTGTCAAATAGAAAGTCATTTGTGCATGAGAATTCTTAGCAATTCCTCATGTATTAAAAGATCGAAAGTTTTGGAAACTATTCATATCCTATCATTTTATAAATAGAGATAAAAACAACATTACCACAACAAAATTAGTTATAGTTTTATAAAAATTTGGTTCAATTAATAATCTCATGAACAAATGGTTATGGAATCAGAAGGTATAATAAGGTCTGACTCTGACTGCTAGGATTCTAATATTTCTGACTCTTAAAATTCCAAACTCCATCCGACTTCCGACTCCTTATTTTAAAGTCTTTAAATATTCAGACTATCTGTTGATTCTTTGGAGATTTTAAAATCCGACTCCTGTAAGTAGGGTACATAGTTGCAATGTATGCAGACAACAGGCTTGAATAAGAAATATTTAGCTAGGGGAAGAGAGATCACCCAATAAATGGTTGAAATCTTTGAAATAGTAATATCCTTTTGGATATGAGGTTCCATGCGGTGAATATGACCCATTGAGATTTTTCAAAAGTAATGTTCATACCAGATGGTAGCCGTCATGGTCAGTCAGTTTTTTTTTTATGTCCATAGATTAACAGCTGATAACCTCAAGTGGCCTTGTAGTGTGATCCAAGTGATATCTATATATATTCAAGCAGAAGAGCAGAGAAGTCAATTGGGTGTCTGTGGTTCTTAGAGACATATGGGTCTTTGGGCTCTAAGCTGATGTTTGTCTTCAGTTGGACTTATGTTTTGATTTGGTCGGACTAAGAGTTATGATTACAAGTCTTTCAGTGGAGAAGTATCATTGTAACCTTTAAAAATAAAATATTGTTACTTGTTTTAAACTGGAGTTGCGGTTTTGTTTGGAGGGAGGATAGTTTTGTTACAGCAATGATAAAGAGCACATAATTAACACTGCGACCGGTGTTGGAATCGAACACCGAATTCAGATGTAGACAAGTGGACGATCACGGCCCGTGGAGTGAATGCACACAGAGACACGTTCATAATTCACCTTTGAGCAGTTTTACAAGTTTGACTCAGACTTATTCCAAAACCTCCGATCTTGCAATTCTGGTAATAATTAAATTTAATATCCAAAATCCTATTTAAAAAAATAATAATTTGGTAAAAAAAGAAATGGCATAGTTAAAACAAACAAAACAAAAGTAAAACGGGCAACACCAGGTAGGTACAGCTGGTGTGTAACATGATATTGATCTTATGTTTCTGAATTTTTGAGATGAGGATTGATAATTTGTATAATTTGGATTATTCTGTTCTACTGTTCTCATCTTAAGTGTTATTCTCACGTTTCGTCGCTGTAACCTCCGGCCTTCTTCAGGTGTATTTTTTCAAACTCGGAAATATTTCTGTTGAACTCCGGAATCTGGACGGTATTTCAAACGGAACCCTTTATTTAATTCACAAGGGTAGCATGCTCTCATTCCGCCAGCCCTGACTGGGAGAAGTCTTCAGTAATTTGCAATTCTTTGTATCGCCCGCACCGAGGATTGAACCTTCAACTTTCAGATGACTATCATTTAGTACTATATCGACTGCGCCACGGGTCCGAAGTAAAATTTAGTTTTAAGTGATAGTCATCTGAAAGTCGAAGGTTCAATTCTTGGTGCGGGCGATACGAAGAATTGCGAATTACTGAAGACTTCTTCCAGTCATGGCTGACAGAACGAGAGCATTCTACCCCTGTAGATTAAATAAAGGGTTCCGTTCGAAATTCTGTCCAGATTCCCAAGTTCAAAAAGATACACCTGAAGAAGACCAGAGGTTACAGTGGCCGAAACGTTGTGAAAATAAAACTCAAGATAAGAACAGTAGTCCGAATAATCCAAATCATACAAATGATATTGATCTGTTAAAAAACAAAAAAGGATTTTAGTATATTCAGGAGTCATTTTTAAGAAAAAAAAAAAGACCCCCCCCCCCCTACTCCTCCCTCAAAAAAGACAAAATATAGAACACTTACTCCATCTTCATTTTCAATTATAGATTTTCCAATCGATGCCAAACTGGTCCACTTGCAGTTGGGTGCAGCTTTTCCTGCACACTTCTTATGGGCTTTAAATTTGCAAACTAACAATAAAGAAAACTTAGTCTTAGAATAAAACTTTCATGAAATTTAAATAAGTAACAAAATTGCTTATAGAAGTATTAAATTTGTAAAACAGGAGCGTTAATTTACTGGGTCAGACGTCTCATTCTGCATTACATGCCTTTAAAAAAATTGTTTAGTTATTTAATAACAGTTAATTTTTCTCAAGTTGATTCATCTGGAATTGAACTGACAACATCCAAGTACAATTCATTCTAGAATTAGGTATCCCAAATGAAAATGTTATCTTCATTATATCTCAAAGCTTTAAATCATGGCACACAGATCTTCGCAAAACAATGATACTCATTTTATTTTAGTAGAACAATTAACCACGGAATTATGACTGTTGAAAGTTTCCCCACTTTTTGTTCAGAAGCCAAATTTCACAGTTCATAACTAAAAATGCAGGCAATAAACAAGTGAAAAATCCTTACAAATGTAATGTAATCTTATGGTAAATAAAAATTAATCATAATGAAAGCAATAATTATTAGATCAAGCCAGCCTAAACATTGGGCAAAATCCCATTACCTCTCAGAAAAGTGTAGAAAAATGACACAGAAGTGCAACTTTGTTCATATAAGATTAATTTTAGCAGCTAACATATTGAATTTCCGTAAATATGAGCCATAGCATAATAAAGATCAAGCTAGATTTTTTCTTTTAATAGTAAATCAATAAAAAAACCCAGATGTAAACACAATGTGATAATAGGGCAAAAATTTAATTCACTAAATTTTCAACTTGGAGTGTTTTGTGTAAAAGACAACTTAAAACATATATTAAGCCCACCGTATTAATGAATGACCCTTTTTCTTTAAGATGGAACTGTTTTTATATGCATAGAGACACACAATGTCGTGCCATAGCCACCGAGAGTTAACAAGGCCAAGCAACTAACTTCTTGCCCCCGTCTGATGTCATTGTGGTTGGTTAACTTAATTTCGCGCCTTTTTAAATTTCATTTCATAATTCACAAAGTTAAAATGCCTACTGCATGTGTTTGGATTTCCAAAAGAGAAAGAATTACGGCAAATATGGATACACGCAAATTTTTTTTTTTTTAATTATATAAAAATCAAAAGTCTGAATTACTTATTCATTATTTGATAAAAAAAGTAGTGTATAGCCAATAATTAATCCATTTTTTTATTACTTTTTTCGATGTCTTATTAAGCGTAGTATATTTTATCTTTTGTAGATTAAATAAATGAAATAATAACGGCATATTTAATCAATATTTTCACACAAAAAAAGAATATTGATTAAACAATGCTTTATTCAATGATAATATCGTTAATTAACAAAATTAATTTTTCTTCGAGGTATAATGATTTTATTAACACAAAGTTCAGGGGCATTTTTCGTAATATATACGAAATAATTAATAATTTTTTAAATTTTATTTTAAACATATACAGACCTTTATTTTCATTTTTCAAAAAAATGCTAATTTTCTTTTTCATGTTGATTCTTGTGATGAGGGTCACAATATTGAAAAAATAGAAAGAATGATTATCTGGAGTTACTCCAATCCTATACCGAACAATTTTTGTGATATGAAAAATGATCACATCACTAAGAAAAAGCTAAACAGAAAAAGAAAATTAGAAACATTCTACTAAATATTTTCTATAAGTTTGACTTAAAAATAATAATTCTGCACTAGTAAAAAAATATTTCTGCACTAGTAACTTTGTTTGTTTGAATTTATTTTGTTTTATTTTTTTAATTTATCGTTTGTTTTCATTTTTAAAACTAACTTATCGTTTGTTTTTATTATTGTTTGTTTAGATTTTTAACATTATTCATCGTTTGTTTTTAATTTGTTAGTTTATTTAATTGTTTGTTACCGAAATTTATAATTCAGTTTTTTGCAGTATTTGATCGTGAATTATTATTTTCTTTAAATTTATATTGAATAAAGATCAGTTTCAGAATAAATCGAATCGTGTTCCTTTCTTTTCTTTTTTTACATGCAATTTTTAAAGTTTTCTAATGCTTTGTTTTAAATATTTACAATATCGTATGGTCAACATGTTTTGATATTTTGAATAACTTTAGTAAAGGTGTTTTTTGTTTACAAGAAATAATACATTTGCACCAAGTAATGGATTTATTATATTCCGTGATCATTAATTAATAAATACTGAAAATTTCATTAAAATTGGTTGATTTCCTGAATTTTGATGGATTATTTAGTGAATGGAGAAGTCAAAATGCCTTCTTATTATTATTACGACGGCCATTGTTTGACACGCAATGCAATGACGTCATTTTCGAGCCAACAGGCCTGTAGTAACTCTTGACGGCCACGGTCGTGCACATTAAGTTGAAAAACATCAACATTAAAAAAATTAATCATTCGTCACTGAAAATAGTAATCTAACTTGAAGTAACCTGAAAAAAAACCCAAAAAACAAACTATTGACACAGGAAAAAGAATTGTACATTTATAAAAAGAAAAGATTAAATTTTGCTTACATATAAATTTTATCATCAAAATAACCCCAAAATAAATGAATTATTGTTGTGGGGTACAAATCACCCCTATTGGAGAACTGATGGTATCAACCAGGTATAATAAATACCACTGGTTGCAGAGACTCAGAGAGACTTTCATACCATGTTTTACCGCATGTTATGAACCCGTTCATCTCCTACCACATTAGTGGCGTTCTGTATTGCTTTATGATAAATACATTGTTATATTTTAACCCTGTCACTATTTGTGGTTTATTTCTTTGTGACCCCTAGCACGGGTCTACAACAATTATATAAAGTTAAAATTGAAGTGAATTTTACTTTATTTACCGATTTTCACATTAAACTGCTGGTTTGTGATACCTACTAGAATGTCTCTTAACTAACACCTATATCCACATGTCCAAACTATAACAAAAGGCACTTTTGAAGAAAGTTGGAAGGTATATAGCTGTAACACTATCGTGGCTCAGGAGCGCCTCTGTGCGGAATCTTCATTTGAGACACTGTCGTTACTATTCGGCATGATCCTGGCACTGTTGCAGGACTAGGAAAGGCTCATTCGTCAGAATCAGTTCATTCTCCATGGTCCCGGTCCCACATTGTGATCAGATCGTTAAGACCTTAGTTTGGAGTTGGTTCATCCTAACGATCGGTGGGCAAGCATCTGCTACTATTAATTAGCATTAATCATCAATTCCCTGAAGAGTTAGAGAATTAATTTTTGCCTTCATTGAGTTTACAGTTGAAAATGAATAAAAATAAAAACATTCTGTCTTCTCTTTATAAAACATATGAAAATCCATTAATTCTCTTGCTAAGCCGACCAAACTCAGTGTGGAGGCATTTAGTAGCAGTGTGCATTCCAAGCAGAGTCAAACCGTAAACTGAAACAAAATTATTCACTACAGAAGAAAGAGAAAAAGAATTCAAACACTGGTAATCATGGCACCCCGCTGACAAATCGTCATGTCACTATGGCTTTAACCTTTTGGTGAATGCATCATAGTCAACACAGGTAAGCCACTATACTTGACAGTTAACTATAACTTGTACAAATTTTGAAGGGTTGATCAGTCATTCCTTTCAGCTAGCAAACTCATCCTTTTTTGTTCCTGGAACCAAATATTTTCTCTGACAACACAAAGTAGTAATGCAAAAAGACGCTTACTCCCTGACATGCAATCAAATGTAAAATGGTTTATTGGAAATACCGGATCTTTATTTTAATATATTGATAAAATAGTAATAATTGGGGGAAAATATAAAGAGTAAATAGTGTGTTAATACAGACCTTCACACGAGAGTCCATGAGAAGTGACTCCAGACAGAGCTTCATTGCAAACATTACAATATGTTGGTCGGGCATGGGAACATGCATACCAATTGTGCTGCCCGGACATTCGTTCACGATAATCACTGTTGGCCTGAAATTAAAAAAATAAAATAATGATTCTAAAATGTTAAAAATTTATTCTATATAAATTCACATCATAACAGCCTAAAAATATTGTTGTAAAGAATTCAGAAAGAGAAGTTGAAGAAAATTTCGGGGGTCAAATTGGGGTTTAAAATTTCATTTAGTTAAGATTTAGTTGGAGATAAAAAAAGAAATGATTGTTACATGTGTACATCTATATATATAAAGCAAAATTGTGTCTATGTGTATTGTGGCATCACAGTTAATCTAAGAGCTAAAGTAACTGCAGTCAATCTAAGAGCCAAACTAACCACAGATTTGGAATCAGCACCTTCCATCCAATGTCGTTATTGATGTCAGAAGTTCTTGAACCTTTTTTAAACTTATTATTCAAAATTAAAAGTACATAAAAATAACATTCAAAACAAATTTTCTCCCATTTTTAGCGTTCCCTTTCCAGCCGACCGAACAACATACTTTTAATAATCTGAACCTTTTCACTACCAGTAAAAATAATCAACATAAAAATAAGTCAAGATTGTTTTTCTTAGTCCTATCATCATACATATTTGGAATCCTTATTTTTTACATTTTTTATTATTGTAACTTTTCTTTGTTTATTTATTTTAGATCTATGGGGAGAGATCCCTACGCCAAACACAAACATTATAAGTAGGTTAAAAAGACAAAATATTTTCGTTTCTTTGGTAGCCACAAAGTGTTTGCTTTCAGTTGCAATATTTTATGCCATCAGGATTCGAATCTCACTAACATTTATAACATTCCAGTTACTTCCTAGCCGATATTGATTATCATAAATCTAAATATTTCTTTTTAATTATTTTATTGATTCAAAATTTAAAAAATAGAAAACTTCTTTTGAACTAACGTGCGAAAGAGAAAGGTTTCAGAAACCTGATGTTGATGGGTATGGGTACTTCAGCTCATTGAAATATATTTCTAAGCCATAATTAAAAGATAGAATGAAAGGTATTACAAAATTTGGTTGTCTGTGGTAATTACTATGCACTAAATTCAAAAGTGCTCAATATAATAAGTAGAAGAGTAATGATGACATTAATTGATATAGCTTACATCAAAATATCAGTCTCTCCACAGCCAAAATGAATCAACAAAACAAACCTATTTAAAATATTCACCCATCAAAGTTTTAATATTTTTAAGTTAGGAAGGATGCTGCGATCTCAAACTAAATTAAATCTTCAAAAGTTTCACATGAATATTTTCAAAAGCGCGACCTCTAACAGTGTAATGCTATGGACTAGACCCCCACTCCACCCTCGCACAGCCAGGAAAAGTGATCAGGAAATAAGATAGGTGGGAGACAGAGGGGAGAGTGAATCTATTGAACTCCATAGACGGGATGGCGCCTGACATTTGGTGGTCAGTTTCATAGTGGCAAGCTGAGAGCAGCTGAGAAAACGGGCAGATGTAGTCGGTTCTGCTGATCAGTCGGGGTGACCGAGAGAAAAACCTGACATCTAGGATTTACGGTTGAAAACAGATATAATGAGACGGAACAGACGGGAATCAGTCAGTTAGTGAGAGTTCGGTAGAGATTTAGATCGGGTCATGCAGACGATGAGGAGCTGACAAGTAAATGACTGTGTGAACGACAATGATGGCCTCGACAGACAAATTATCCCAGATCTTAGCTGATATACTTAATACAAAGGTGGACGCTAGTGGCGGGGGCCCAACAATACACACACATGCTCTTAACCAACAAGTCAAATACACAATGTTTTTCTGTGTTTGTATTTTTATTATGTGAATCTGCTTGCTTTTATTTTTGTATAGAACTTGTAAACCAGTGCACGCGACCTCACTAATCGCCAATACGAGAGACCACATGGCCAGAACGAGAAGATAAAGACGAAGAGAAAACCGCAGCATAAATGTTGGGGAGTCGAGGATCGTCAGGGCGGCTGCATGGTTTAACAACAGTATTATTATTTTGCTTCTTTTTATATGAAACTTTTGAAGATTTACTTTTTATTAACTAGAAGGCTTCGTTCATTCACTAACACTGAAATGTAATTCACATTCATTACTTGTAATCATTGAAACAAAACTAATTGATGAGATAAAAAATAATCGATAAGAAAAATACAAAACTAATCGATAAGAAAAAGACAAATTCCCCCCCCCCCCCCCTCCTCTCTCTTTTCATTCTGTGTTAATAATAAAGGAATGTTTTTGTGTTTATATTAAACTAGCTGACTTTTTCAGCTCACCATCGCTTCGCAAAGTTCGCTACTTGAAATAAAAATTTTAAATAAACATTTCATTCATAAGTTTGTTGTAAACACGAGACAAAAACTTTCGCATTTATTCATATAAATAGATAAATATAAACATTTTGGTAATTTTGATACAAATTTATTCATTTATCCTTTTTTATTAAATCACTTTAATTAATTACTGTTAATATCAACAAAACCATTGCATATATATATAGGGAAATAGGACATAAAATTACAAATGAGTAACACTAAACATTAATTTATTATAAACTGTTTAAAAATAGTTATGCAAATGGGTGTGCTGTTTTCTTTTTTGTCTACTACAGCGTGTTGCACCAAAATCTGACACTTGACAGGAAGAAAACGAAATAGGCCATAAAAACAAACGTTGTATATGCAGAGACCCGACTGTTTATTTAGCAAGAGTTAGAGTTACATACTAGATTAATTTTTAATGTAACCGCTGCCAGCAGAGACGACCATCTCAAGGCGGGTGGCAAATGAGTCACACGCTTTGGCAACCATGTCTTTGTCTATAGCGGCAAGTGCCTCTATGGGGACATCTTTAAGAGTCAACTGTGTTGTGGGTGTGCTTGTTGGTCTTGGCCTAAATCACATCCTAGAAGAAATAGTCAAGGAGGTTGCAGTCAGGCGAGGAGAGCGGCTACAAGTCCAGCGACCAGTGGTGAAGAATATTGTTAAGCAGCCACGCCTGGGTCGTCTTGGCCATGTGTGCAGGAGCGTAGTCCTGCTGGAAGACATAGGGGCATCTGGCGGCGATCTCGTCCATCCAGGGCTTCACCATGCTCCTCAGCACCTCCTGGTATTTAGTTTACTTTTTGTCAAGTGTCCGATTTTGCTGCAACACCCTGTATTAATACAGTACTTCACATTACTATGTTGTATCATTGATTTTAATTACAGTGAGCTGTGTGATGCTAATATAAATGAAAAAAAAACAAAAACTTCCGCATTTATTCATTTAGAAGTGAAAGAAATTCTTTCTTTTTTTATCATTATCAGGTGTTATTGAGATTAAGCCGTTGCACATAAAATTTAAATTTGCATACAGGATTATTCTTTTCCACTTTTTTTTTTATTATTATCAGTTATTAATATTAAGTGTCTCCTTCCTTGCTGTTAAAAATTAAATTTGCATATGATTACTGAAGCGAGCCAAACACACGTACATTCACTTTTATTATATAGACTAGACTTTCCAGGCCTAGACAGTTTGTCTCGTATATATATTATTCTTAGTTTTCCCAACGCTATTGATGATATTTAACCATTCATTTATTTATTTTTATTCTGCTTGACGTAAATCATAAATCTATGATGTCATGTCAAAGCTATATTTTGTTATGGGAATGTTTTAAGGTCTATTCATAAGAAAATATAAATAGCCCAGTTGGTAGAACATCAGACCAAGGTTTCGGTTTCGATTTCCAGTCACAGCATCAGCTTTATTTGTTGGGAGTTTATTATTGACTAGCAAAAACTACCCGCCCTCCGGGCAGCAATTACTAGTACAGTAGTTTTCTTTGCAGAAAAAAAGAAATAATTTTTATTTGATATTTTGGTAATTTGGAGGAAAACAACAAAATATGATTGAACTAGTGTTATTTGATATATTCCAATGGTGGGGAAATTTACTGTGTATGAACATAGTCAAATTTTATTTATTAAAAAACAAAAAAGGTTAATTGATATGGTCTTTAAGATATTCAAAGTCGAGGAATTTTATTTTGTTTCAGCATAAAAATGAAAATGAATTCCCCATTAAAAACTGGTTATATAATGAAATGAACAAATGAAAGAGTGGAACGTTGATTGATCAAATAAAACAATTTCATATTACTGAGTAATTCAAAGTGGTTAATTTGTGCCTTTCGCCTTTATTATTAACTAGCAAAACCTACCTGCCCTCTGGGCGGGAATTAATTGGGAGATGGAGTAATTAAAAAAATGTTTTTTTTACTCAGAATTCCATAATTTTAATACACTTTGGTAAATTTGTAGATTAACATCCTCAGCTAAATTACCCCTCCCCTTTAAAAATGAGATTCTTTTTAGGGTAATTCTAGATTGTTAGGGCAGTTAATGTTTTTAACACTAACCCTAAGTTTGGCTGGCAAGATCGTAAAACCACACGCAATCACCACAAAAAAGGTACCCCCTCCCTAAAAAAATAACACACAGAATTCATCTTCAATGGCAAAAAAAGGTAAACTGCCATAAAACCCTAGAATGGCATGAAAATAGGATTATTTTACGCAAAATTTATATGCTAAACTGATCTCACATTCTAAATTCTAAAATATTTTTTGTTGTTTCTCTTTCAGCCAGGTTTTTCAGGGTATTCACACATAATTGCCTGAAAAAGTAGAATCTTATTTTATCGAGGGTGGGGTGGGGTGCTGTTAATCTACAATAATATCCAAACTTTCAATATTTTTTATTTATGACATAAAAATAAGATATTTAATTAGTTAGATCAATTTAAAGTTATTTACTTAATTTTCACCAGAAAGGTAAACAACTAAAATCAATTGCTTAAAATTAAAATAAAAAAGCGACATTTAGTAAAAAAAAAAAAAAAAAAGTATAAGATTTAAAAAAATTAAATATGGGTAAATTTGCAGATTCACAACCTCCATTAATACCCCACCACCTTGAAAAAAATGACACTCTTCTTTTTTAGGGGATTACGTGTTAACACCATGGAAAACGGAAAGAAAGAAAAACAAATATTTTAGAACGAGGGATTAATTGTATATATATATATATATATATATATTTAACATAAAATGTTCCCACATTTCCGGGCCATTGTATATTTTTAGGGAACTTAACAAAACTTTTTCACTACTGACCCTAAGTCCGAGTGGCAAAGTTATAAAACCACACGTAATCTCCTTAAAAAAATAGCGGCCCCTCCAAAACAAATGCAGCGTGTTTAACTCCCATAACAAAAAAGAATTTAGTTAACTAACTGGCCCGAAAAATTGAATTTATATACGAACATTTTCCCCACTTAAAATTATAAAGTAATTGTTTTTTTTTCTTTTCTTCTTTCCATCAAGTTAAAAAAGGTAGAAAAAATTTTGGGGAGGGGGTAGCGGAGGGTGTTAATCTACAATCATACCAAAATATGAATTTCTTTCTGAATACTGAAAAAGTCTTTGTAACCATTAAAAAAAAAGTTTGTTGTTAAAGTTTATAAATTAAGCATTAACTTTAATAAAATAAAGTTATTCATTTATTTTTCATGGAAAATGTAAAAACTGCAAAAAGAGGACGACAGACAGACAGACAGACAGACAGACAGACAGAGAGAGAGAGAGAGAGAGAGAGAGAGAGACAGAGAGACGATCATACTCCCCCTCCCACTTTCTCTTCTCACTTCTGCCTTGCTTGTAGCAAGCCACAACCTTCGGTAAGGTCGTCAGCAAGTGCATGGAGTTAAACTTAAGGTGTTTTAGTTATTTTTCCGATTTATTAAATAACTTTAATTGCTGTTAATATAGACGAAACTATTGCATATAGATAGCAACATAAACCAATGAAATTCCAAATTAATAATACTAAACATTAATTAATTATGAATGGTTTAAAAAATAGTTATGCTAATTAGGCAGTCAAAAGATTCTCTCTTAATCGTTTATCTCCACTATACATACAGAATATCAAGATTTTATGTTGTATTATTAAGTAACCTGTTTTGATTATAATGTAGGAGTGAAACTTTTGCATTTATTCATTTAGAAGACAGAAAAAGAGACTTAATGAATAGTAAAAAAAAAATAATGTTGTAATTTAGAAAGATTAAGAGATCTTTTTTTTTTCATGATCAATGTTAAAGTTATCATCATCAGTTCTTTAGTGTATTCACACATAATCGGCTAAAAAGTAGAATCTCATTGGGGGGGGGGGGGGGATGAGGGTGTCAATCTACAATAATACCCAAACTTTTAATGTTTTTATTTACACCTCAAAAATAAAATATTAAATTAACCAAGTTTAAAGAAGTTATTTATTTAATTTTCGCGGGAAAAGTAAACAACTAAACAAAACAAATGAATTGCTTAAAATTAAAATTTAAGAAAGGGATGTATAGTTAAAAAATATAAGATTAAAAAAATAAAGTATGGGTAAATTTGTATATTAACATATTAACAGCTTCTGCTACCCCCCCCCCCCCCCTCAAATGAAATTCTGCTTATTTTAGGTGATTACGTGTGAAGAGTGAACACTGGAAAAGGGAAACATGAAAAAAAAAAAATTTAGAATTTAAAGTGGGCGATCAGTTTCATATATATTTAACGTAAAATGATTCTCCATCTCTGGGCGATTCTAACTTGTTAGGGGAATCAATCAATTTTTTTAACCACTAACCCTAAGTCTGAGTGGCAAGATCACAAAACAATATGCAAAGTAGACCCAAAATAAAAACGCAAAGAATTTAGCTCCCATAGCAAAAAAAAACAATTTAGTTAATGCCCTAAAATGCTAGAATGGTCCGGAAATGAGGGGATCATTTTAAATTAAATGCATGTAAAAAACTGATCCCTACTATAAATTCTAAATTAAGCTTTTTTTCTTTCTTCTTTCCGCCAAGTTTTTAAGAGTGTTCATACGTAATCGCCTAAAAAAAGAACAATCTATTTTCTTTTCTGAAAGGTGGGGTGATTTAACAGAGGATGTTAATCTACAATTATGCTACAAATCTATTTTTTCGTAATTTGGACAGAATAGTAAAAAGGCGGGTTGTAAACAAAACATTAAACAATAAGTTTGTTATTTATTTTTCATGGAAAATGTAAAAGCCACGAAAATTAAATGCTGAAACAAATTTTTAAAAAACTTTTTTAAAGCGTTTAGTTATAAAATTATGTTTAAAATTCTATATCAAGAATAATGAATGCTACTTTTTTAGGTAAAAACTATGCTTTAAAAACGATGTATATAAAAATAATTAGTAAGTTAAACAAAAAAACTTGTTTTGCTTGTCGATTGTTGTGCAGACGGTGGAGGAGAATTAGAAATAAATAATTTGTCAAAAAAATTATTCCCCTTGCAGGATGGAAGGGGCGCACGTCCTTTGAAAAGTAATGAACATTGTTTCGATTTTTTTGTCATTTTTTGTCATCACGTTTATTAATTACTGGTAATATCGACAAAATTATTCCATATATATATATATATATATATATATATATATATATATATATATATATAAGCAAATTATAACCGAATAACAGCAAACAATTATTTATTTTGAACTGTTTAAAAATATAATTATGTAAATTAGGTAAACTCCTCTACTATGTCACGCAATTTCAATTTACGATCGGCTAAAACGAGTTTGGACAACTGCTGAATTTGGGTGACCTGAGCGTTCAGCATCATTTGTGTCTGTATTACCGCGTTTAAAGTCAGCATTAACTCTTGTTTCCAGCAGAGCAGAGTCTGAATAATACTTATCAAGACATTATTTCGGTGGAACAATATTTTTTCCATCAAAAAGAAATGCTTTATGGACACAAAATTCAGATTTTTCTATGGTTTTCAAAATTTGTAACAGTAGCTTCAATTAAATAACTAATTTGTAAACTAATAATCTAATTAGGCTCAAATTCAAAATTTGAAGGTTAGTACTTTATAAAAAGTGTGGATTAAGAAAGAAATTTTCTTTTTTTTAGTGGCACGATCTGTATGTCAGGCCTGGGACTTATTGAGTTATCTGTTATATGATTATAGTGGACTAACTCTAAAACCCTAGAAAAAGTTTGTGAACAAACAAAAAGACAGGAACTACAATTTTATATATACATATATATATATATATCTCAAGAACCTTTAAATCCGTCTCTCAAAATAAGATATTAGATTCTGCAAATGATAATTTCAAGACATAAGTAATCTTATTACAAGCACTTGATTACACTATTGTTTCACGGGTATCACAGGATATACACTGACTTAGTTGAGGGTTATAATATTAAGTACAGAATTCTACACAAATTTAATTGAACTAAAATGCAAGTAAGAAAAACGTAAAAGTCATTGTTATTGTAAATTTGCCAGAGTTAAAGAGAATTTCAGACAATATAACCAAAATAAGGAATAGGAAAATCCAAGAAGAAAATATTGGCAAAGGTTAATAAATGAAAAGTGAAAATTGAATGAAATCTATTTTTAGAAGCCGATAGAAATCAATACTGAAAGAATAGAAAGATCGGACAGAAACAGGAAAGATGAAGAGAACACAAACGATGGAAAAAAGTCTTCAACAAAATGATAGATTAGACAAGTACTTCTCTTTCAGCAGAGATGGTCCAATTTCTAAACATAAGATTCATGATTCGGAACTTTCTTCAAATCCAACCCAAGTTAAAGGGTCGAGAGATTGTTAGAAAGAATGTCTTCAAAATACATCCAGAATGAAATGAAGTAGAATTTTGTAGACGTTTTACACAAAACACAAAATAGTTTACAAAACAAAAGATTTCATCTTTCTTTTATTAGATTTTTGTTCTGTTTAAATAATAAGAGATTCTTCCCATCACCCTAGAATGTTCTGGGTATGACATTAAACTACATCCGATGGTGAGGCCCCAATTTGACCGCTTTGGGGAGTCACCTCTTAGTTGTCATTAATCCCAGGTCCTCTCTGACCTAAAGTTGTGGTACCTGTGAGGGTCCTTTTATGGGTTAAATAGAATCTGTCGTGGATACCAGATTTGCAGAGTTGGAAGGTATATGGCCCGAATCCGACTCCTAGGATTCCAAAAGTATCCGACTTTGAGGATTTAAAAAATGTTGTTGCAACAGTGTCCACCCTGGTCAGCTTGAGCCAGCTTCTTCCCTGCACTACATCCTGAATCATGGCAACCCATGCACAGCGGTCCTGGGCAAGGTCACACGAGATGGTTAACCAATCGCGATTCCACCAACAAAGGCCATCCACCTGTGGACCTCAGACACACTTCTAGAATTTCAAAAGATGTCCTACTCCTAGAATTCCGAAACGTCCTTACGAGTCCGACCTCAAATTGACTAATTAAAGCAAACACCATGAGTTTGAAGATTGAAAATATTAAGAACTAGAAACTAAAACTTGTACCAAAATGGCTGGATCTAAAGTTAAATAACGGTTGATATGCTGTAAAACAAACATTCATACCAAAAAATTTTTTTAAATAGTTTTAATCAATCATTCAAAAGCTTTTCCAAGTGGGGAGTTTCATGATCAGTTAGAACCAGGAAAAATTTTAATTTTGTCTAAAAGTTGTTGTTTTATTAGTTAGGTCTGGGACTTATTGAGTGTTCTATTTGTTGACATTGGATTTGAAGGTGACTATGTTTAATATGCAGGGAAGCAATCCTGTGGTAATGTGTTCCACAGGTGAGAACCTCTTCAAAGAAGCTCTGTTCATGGAATTCTGCCTGATGCTAGGCACATGGAGGAAAAAAAGGACAGTTTTTTTCAGTTGTAGTAGCAGATAAATTCTTGCTGTGAATGTCTCACAAGGAGGAACCAGAAGTGGGAGCTCAGTCGAGCAACTTCCATGAAAATAAAACTAGAGTATAGAGAGACTAGCAACGTCTCTTCTGTGAGAATGGGCCTGTAGAGAATAGATTGTGAAGTGCATTTTGTACTCTATCAAGGAAGGAAAGAGTGCTCTGAGCAGCACCTCCCAAGATGTGGCATCAGTACTCCATGTTAGGATGTATCTGATTCTTATATAGGTAGAGGCTCCAACCATTTTTCTAGTGATCTTAACAGATTGGGTATACGAGGTCCATCTAAAAAATATTCGACAGTAGGCCAGAATAATACCTGACGAGGTTAGGTGTCTAATCCCCTTCAAAAGTAGGCCCCTTGTGCTTGCACACACTTAGCCCACCGATCTATTCACTGCCGGAAACACCTCTGGAAATCTTCTTTTGGAATGGTGTTCATCTCCACCGTCGCGTTCCACATTATCTCTTCTTTAGTCTCAAAATGGGAACCTTTCAGTGACGTCTTCAACTTTCGAAACAATCAGAAGTCGCAAGGAGCCATATCTGGAGAGTAAGGAGGTTGGCGAACGACTGGAATTCCATGTTTGGCCAAGAAATGTTAGATCAATTGGAATGAATGTGTCGTAGTGATGCAGTTGCCAGTTTTTCACCATCCACATGTCTTGTCTTTTGTGCCGAACTGCATCACGGAGACGCCAGAGAACATCTTGATAGTACTCCTTTGTCACTGTTTGTCTTTCCGGTGCGTATTCGTGATGTACAATTCTACGGATATCAAAGAAGACAGTCAGCATCACCTTGATTTTGCTTCGCACCCATCACGCTTTTTTTGGCCTTGGAGACTCGGGATGCTTCCATTGTGATGACTGTCTTTTTGTTTCTGGGTCGTACCCTTACACCATGACTCATCTCCAGTTATCACGGTGTTCAAAAACCCAGGATCAGTGTTGACGGTTTCCAGAAGGTCCTGTGCAACTTGAAAACAGAGGTCCTTCTGTTCCTGCGACAACAACTTAGGTATAAATTTTGCAGTCACTGTGTATGTTCAAATCATCACGCAAAATTTCATGTGTGGAATCTTTACTCACTCCGACCTCTTCGGCGATCTCCCGCACGGTTAAACAACGATCTTTCATCACCAAATTTCACACCCTCTGAGCAGTTTGGGGCCTGCCAGAACGGTGGTCACTCTCTGTTGATAGGCGGCCATTTTTGAATCGGTTAACCACTCCTTAATTTGTGTTACACCCATTGCATCTTCTCCAAACACCTGCTGAATCTTACGAATTGTTTTGCTTTGAGAATCACCAAGCTTTTGACAAAATTTGATGCAGTAACTTTGCTCAACATGTTCAGTCATCTTGAGAGAATTGGTAATCCGACAAACACGTTGTGTAGCACCTCACTCAGCGATCGACAAGCAGCAACTAACGTGCAGGAAGGCAGTGATAAAATTCACACATGCGCATGAAGGTGTCTTCCTTCACTGTGTAGAGTGGCACCAGCCCATCGTCTATTTCGCACGGAAAAAAGGGTTGGATACTTTTTAGACAGGCCTTGTATATCTTCTATTTTAGATCTGGAATGAAAATTAGTCCTAAGAGCCTATCAAAACGAGTGTCTTTCTAAAGAAGAGGGTCATTCATTTTGACTGGAGAAAAATAAGGATCTGAGCGTTGATGGTGAAAGGAGAGAAGATTAGTTTTAGAGGTGAACATTTACAGAGAAAATGAAAAAAAAAATCTTAACTTAGTTTTTTTGTTGTTTTAATTTCTTTTTTCCAACTCTTCTAATTTGGGGTTAGAATTGAAAAAAATACGTTTCATTCATAATTATCCTTACCATCTACATCATAAGAAATGCAACTGTTAAATGTCATTAAAATAAACTTTTTCCTATATTTTCTTTCCTCTTTCATAAAGCCATGTTTTCTTGTTTATCAAAGAAAAAAAAAAATGCAGAACATTTTGGAAAATTCACTTTGCATTCTGGTCAGACAGGATGACATGTTTTCTCTCAAAGAATAGCCACGTCCTCTCTAGGTTGTCTAATATAAAAATCATGCCAGTAAAATGCTGCTTCTGGCAAAATTGAAAATAGAAAAATTTGGAATTTTTTTTTTTTTAATCCGTAAACTCAATTTTGAGGTTGTACTCCCCCTCCTTTCAATTGTAAGAAATACAAAACTACATTTGATAGACTACATATAGCAAAACTGACTTTCCACTTTTTGACTTAAAAGAAGAGAAAAAGATTATTGCTACTGAAGTTTGTTGACTGGAGCAATTCCGTTTCGGTTATTCTCAGTTTTGTATTGTCTCTTATCAATGTTAAGTCAATTTTGTACTGGATATTAACTCTTTCAGAGCACTCATTTCTACCAGATATTTTAAATTCTTTCATAGCCAATATTATTTTTTCTCCCCAATAAATTATTTTTCAAAATATTCTTTCTCCAATAAATTATTTTTCAAAATATTCTTTCTCCAATAAATTATTTTTCAAAATATTCTTTCTCCAATAAATTATTTTTCAAAATATTCTGTTACTGTCTTCAAATCTAATCCTAACTGGCAGCTGTTCGGACTTAGGATTAGTGGATAAAAAGAATTCGTCAACTGCTCTAAAATGCTATAAATGGCTTGGAAATGGGGATCATTTACATTAATTTATATATGAAACTGATTCCCCACTCTAAATTCTGAAATAATTTTTCTTTTGTTTTTCTTTTTTCTCTCTAAGTTTTTCAGTATGCTCACATGTAATCTACAGATGTAAAAAAAAAAAAAAATCATCTTCCGTGTTATGCTCTTACTTTTTTAAGGTAATGAAAATAACGTAACTGTGTAGTAACAGTCAATATAAAAATCAAATTAACCAAAATTAAATTGCTCCAGTTAAGTTCGAAAGTATCAAAACATTTAGGTGGAAGGTTAGTGTGGCTATATGGTGGGAAATGTGAAACTCAGATCTTTTTCCTAAAAAGAAATTGAGTCGCCAGACAGACTAAAAGGTAGTCGTGGGTGACAATGACAGAAAAGAATGATTATTCTGTCTGCTATTGATCAGAATAGACATAACTAATAATCGTCTTGATGATGAAGAGAAAATAAATAAAAACTTTAATCAATGCAATAGTTCCTAAGCAACCGGGACTTATCAGCAGCAGCAAGTCTATCAAAGAATTTTTGTGTAGGAACCTTTTCTTTTTTTTTTTACCCTCTTCCTATTCATTCACCCCCAAGATTTACAAGCAACATTTCTTTTAACCCCCCTCCTTATATTGATTCCAACATTTAGGAGCAACATATTTGTCTGAACATGTTATTTTGTTAAAAGAATTTGTTGAATAAATGATCTTGGTTGATGTTTTTTTCTTTTTTCTTTTTGGAATTCATTAAATTGGCTGAAACTAGTTTATAGGGATGCAATCATTTAAACAGCACAAATAATGGTAAAAAGAAGACGTATTTTTGGGTTGAACAATAATACCAGAACGGATCGAAAAAAAAAAAAGAAAAAAAAAGTCTTTCTTTCATTCAAATACAAGTTTTCTAAGTAAACAAAAAACTGAAAAAAACTTTCATAGAAATTATCCTCGTACTATAAAAACAGTATTCAAATATTTTTGAATACTAGGATAGCCGGGGTGAAGCAAGGGGTGAGTACAATAATCAAAAGGCAAGGAAGACAGGTACACAGAACTAAGATTTAATAAGTTGTTCTGGTGTAAAGAAACGTTTTTTTTTTAGAAGTAATTTTCTTCACATTGATAGAGAAAAGAGATACTAATGGCAAGACAGAGTCTGATAATAAACGAGCTACCACTAAGTACAACAATAGAATGTGTTTGTTGCTTATAAATAATGTAAAGCCAGTTGAATAAACTTGAAAAAAACTGAAAATTAAGATAGAAAAACACACAAGATGTGGCGTTAAGAGCAAAAATAAATCTAAAACTAAATACCAAAAGAGTGAGTCTTTAAGCATTATATAATTATTTTTAGAAGAAATATTTTAATATCTACATACATATATGTTTTGTCTTAAGAATCATGAGTGTGCCTATATAGAGGGTGGCCAAGAAGTCACTGAGGGATCACTGAGGGATTTTTAACTTGAATAAATTCTTTATTTTTCATGGTACCTTAATGGAATTTTAACATATGATGAAGAGAATGGAGATTTATTTGCAAGAAAGAACAAAAATGAAAAATAATTTATTTATGAAAAATAACATCTTTTAACTGGTTTCCATTTTCAGCTTCACAAATTCGTGCCCTTTCCAAAACATTATCCATGATGGATTGCAGGATCACTCAGTTACAATTTAATTTGCTGACTTCATTCCTGATGTTCTCCTTCAATTCCTGTAGAGTTTCAGGTTTGATGATCTAAACTTTTTCTTTGAGATACTCCCACAAGAAAAAGTCAGGGCTAGTCAAGTCTGGGAAACATGAAGGCCAGTTGACATTGCCACAACTTTTTCATTTTTGTTCTTTTTTGCAAACAAATCTCCATTGTTTTCGTCATATGTTAACATTCCATTAAGGTACCATAAAAAATAAAGAATCTATTTTTAATTAAATACTTTATATTAACTCTTGTAAAACCTACAATTGAGCACTTTATAGTATTATTAGGCTCTATCTGAAAAAATACTGAGCCTTTTATGTACAAAGGTATGCTATCTTGATCCAGCTCGCTTTCTGAACAGCCGTTTTTGAGAAGTTTATTTTCATGTTAGTATTTATATACACAGCAACTTTTTCCAGATTTTATTAGGTTTTATGGCATATCAACCCTGTTTTTGCAAATGATTCATTGAAGACAAACAAAAAAGTTTACCCATAGGTGGTGGATCTTTAAAAAATAGCTAGATTATGAGGAAGATTACATTTAAACAGATTTTACATTCAGAAAGAAAACATTCAAGAAAGAAAAAAAATGTCTTGTGACGAAAGTAAAATATGGAGAAAATTATAAGAAATCAAAACAGATTTACAAGTAGTGAAAAACAGAAATCAATATTGAAGAAAGATCGAAACAAATGTAGATGATGTGGAAATAAAAAAAAATCTATGGTAATCCGATTTAGAGTCTTATTTCCTAATATAAATATTTTAAAGATTCGGAACGACAAATGAGAAATTCAATTTTCTATCATTGAATTCCGTTTGATTTAATGTAAGAAATTTTTTTTTAAATAAACAAAAAAAAAAAAAAAAAAAAAAAAAAAAAAAAAAAAAAATCGCCTGAAATTTCCAATGGAGGAAATAAAAAGCAATGGTCTGGTTTGTTTATTGACGACATATTATCAATGTTTGACTCATTTTTACTTTAAGGTGGCAACATTTCATATGAAGGGAGATAATTTTTCTTATCTCAAATTTTCCTTATTTTTTTCTATATTCATTTTTCTTATCTTAACTTAGATTTAGATTTTTTATTCTAACAATTGATTTTTATTTACAAAAACAACAAAGATTTTTTTTTCTTTTAATGGAAATGAAGAAAACATTTTTATTGGCTAGTTAAAGAAAAGAAACAAAGAAACATACTAAAAATGCAATTTCAATGGCTACTGAAATTGAATATTTTGGGGAATTAAATTAAAGATTTCGACTAAACTTTTTTTCACTTGTATTCAAACTAATGTAAAATGAAGTCCATATCACAGCTTCTCTAAGTTTACTAGGTAATTCTAACAAGTGTTAAGCATGTGATGTACCCAGGACTTTGACCAAAAGAACAAATAATATAGATGGATGTTAATGGGAATGCCGTAGGCTTACTTAAAATCTAAAAATAAGTCGAGATAAAAAAAAAGCATGGAAGAAATACGGAAAATTTAAGGTGAGAAAAGTTATCTCTGATATGAAAAATTGCAACCTTCAAGTAAAAAAAAAAAGGATCCAATGTTTTTTGGGGTCATTTACTGCTGAAACACAATAACTATTGTAAATGATTAGTTGAACACAAGTCACTAATTTATGCATAGTTAGAAATGGATGGGAGAGATAAGGATACCATTTCTCAACAGTATAGGTGCATTATTGAATCTGAGATCTGATAGGATTTGAAGTTGGCATAATCTATTCCATAGTCTAAGACACAGTATCCATTAAGCCAATCACAAACCCCCCACAGAAAAATGTCTTCACAAAAACGTATTAGAAAGAAGAAAAAGGGTGTATAGTGGTCTTACATCGTAGTATTCATTCGTACTGGCAGTTTTGATGGCAGTAATCCAGTCTTCCATTTCTTTCCTGCTTTCCGCACATAATATTAAATTGCGGGATGGAGTGATCACCTGTAATAAGTGGAAAGAAATGAAGTTAAACGAATTGAAATCAGAAAATGTTTGTCCAACTAACAGGAAGTAGAACTTACGTAACCACAATAATAGAACAAAAGGAGTTTTGTTTTGGAACGGATTCTAGTTTCGGCTGGTATCTTTTTGTTAAATGACAACCAAGATATGAGAAGAAACTATCAGGGTGTCACGCAAAGGCCATTTTAAAATTACCCCCTGCCCACTCCCATGCCCCACAGATACACTCTCTTCAAGTGAGCATTATAACACAACTAAGCGACATAAAGGAAACGGGCACGAACAAAAACCTATAAAAAGAGTCACTAATAAAAACTCTTCATAAAATTACTTTCTATACACGGAATTGTTGTAATCATTAAGAAAATGAGATAATGATTTTAATAAGGAAATAGCTTGAGCAATCATCTCACATACATTATGAAAGTATTGTTGGGAGTATGTATTATATGAATTATTCGGACTACTGTTTTCATCTTGAATGATATTCTTACAACATTTTGGTCGATGTAACCTCTGACCTTCAGTCTGCAAGGACCCGTGCCACAACAGATAAAAATGCTAAGTAAAAATTAGTTCTAAATAATAGTCTTCTGAAGGTTGATGGTTCAATCCTCAGTGCGGGCGATACTAAGAATACAATTACAAATTACTTAAGACTTATCTTCGGTCATGGCTGAGGGAACGAGAGAAAGCTACCCCCCCCTCCCCCTCATGGATTAAATAAAAGGATTCCTTCTGAAATTTAATACAGATTCCAGAGTTCGACAAGACAACCTTGAAGAAGGTTGGAGGTTACATCCACCGTAACATGAGAATAACCTATTTTTGCCCAGGTCTTTACATATCCCTATTTCTCTTAAGTACATTCTTATCACTTCCCCCCATGTTTTTCTTGGCCTTCCCCTGTGAACTGAACCTGCTACCTCAACTGTTGTATATCTATTAACCCAAGAACTCATCCATTCTTTCAATGTGGTCATACTATCAAAGTTTTCTGTTCTGCACACATCTCCCTATACTGTCCAGATTTAATCTTCCTCTGAGGTCATAAGATCTACTAAACCTGTCTTAATGACTCACATCACACATCCATTGTATAATTCTCATTATTTCTCTCCATACAATGCATTTCATCAACCTTCACTGGCCAGGTTTAACTTCCATACATCACACTGTACACATGTCTGATAGACTATTCTCTTGATCGACATTGGTAATGCTCTATCGGTTAGTAATGGCAAAAGTTCCTTGAACTTCCTCCATCCATTCCTAACTTTTGTGAATCTATCAAATGAGAGGTACATATGTTGCTCAAATTCAAGCAGTGTTCAAAAAGTAAACACCTTCATAAAACGTAAAACTATTCATTATTCATCTGCTGATCCATTTCATTAATTGACCTTTTCCAAAGCAGAAACCAACAATTATTTTTCTCTTATTTATTTTGAAAAGGGATTATTCTGCAAAATTATAGCATTCTTTCTGACCTAGAATGTTAAATAGTTTGATTAGTAGCAATTAGTCCAAAGCAACAGTGATTAGAGCTTGACTAAATAAAAGGTTTCATGAAACTCTAATGAGGCATGCCCCCCCCCCTCGCCAAGGGATGGGTCAGGTGGTGGAATGCCTGCCTCATTCTTTTTCAACATTCAATAAATTAAGAAACAGAATTTGTTTTAGTTTGTTTCTAGATATATTTTACTCAATCTCGTTTCATCTGTAAACATTTCATTTTGCTGAAAACAAATTACATATTTGGATCCGTTTTGTTTTGAATGTCAACTTTTTGATGAGGAAATTACTAAAACAAAGAAAAAATTGTATTATTTGGACTACTGTTCTCATCTTGGATGTTATTCTCACAACTTAAAATTCATACTAGAATTGTTTGCACAACGGATAAAAATGATAAGTAGTAATCAGTTCTAAGTGAGAGTCTTCTGATGGTTGAAGGTTCAATCCTCAGTACAGGCGATACTAAGAATACAATTAAAAATTAGCTGACAGAACGAGAACAAGCTAACCTATGTGGATTAAATGAAAGGGTTCTGTTTGAAATTCCATTCAGATTCTCGAGTTCGCCAAGACACATCTGAAGATGTTTATTTACTCCTCGCGGAGTTAGGCACAAGGCCAGTTTTATCTTACTCCCACAAGTAAGATGTGACCCAAGATCGGGTCGAGCAAGTGGGGTTAAAAGCCAGCGCTCGAGAGGTGAGCACTCTGGCCATTTAAAAATTGCCTGGGCAGCCCCGTCGGCATTCCCCGGTAGGAACGCCTCAGACAGTAAGCAATAAACTTACTCCTCCCCAAAGAGGGGAGGCGAAGCCTGGGAGGGTGGACCTCCTAGAACTGCACAGGACAGGCGTGCAGTATCCATCGGAACAGATACTACACTACATCTGAAGATGGTTTGGGGTTACATTGGCCGAAAAGTTGTGAGAATAACATCCAAGATTAAAAGAGCAGTTCAAATGATACAAATTATCAATCCTCATCTAAAAAATTCTGAAACATAAAAAATGTGTGTCACTAACTATGAAAGAGATCGGATGATAGATTTGTAAATATTGCTGTCAACTGATTTGCAGAATGAAAAGTGCTGTACCTGGTCTCTACAGACCAAATTTTAAAAAATAAACTGCATCAGTGTTTGACTCAGACATATTTTTTTTTTTAAATCCCACAATTCTTAAAGGAAGTGAGTTTCAGTGAGAAAGAAATTAAAGATTCTTGAAACTATATTCATTCAACTTGTCAATTCTACTTGAAAGCATTTAATGCATATGAAATGGGTTAATTACTTTGTGTTTTATGTCTTCTTTTAAAAACAAAAAATGAAGGCAATGAGGAAAGAGTAGAATCCCATAAATACCACAAGGATTACCTCCCCTTGTAACCGAGAAACAAAATTATTGGTGCTTGTTCCCGGTTTCGGCCAAACGAAAAATTATTTATGTGCGAAAACAATATCATGTACTTTCTCACTGGTATTTTATTGTTCAATGTTGAAAAATGTAGGAAAATGTAGGAAAAATTATCCAGTAGAACTTCAATTACAAATATTTTTACATTTTTCGTAACGTATGAATAGCTTCAATGAATATGCCTCCATTGGCTACAGTTCGACAGAAGGCAAGGGCAGATAATTTGCGGTGGTAGGACAAAAGCCCATCGGACAGAAGCCCACCAAAATAAGTCAAACCTGGACTAAAAATAAATTATTAAAAATTAAAAAAAAATATTTTGATATTTATTATTTTTACAATTTACATTCCATTTTTAAACATTTTCCCGTACTTTGTAAATACTGCATTCTTTTAAAGATTGCATCATAAAAAAATGACGCACCCTTTTTACTACTAACCCCAAGTCCGTGTGGTAAAACAAAAAATACATTTGAAATTGGGGGATCAGTTTTGCATATAATTTTAACATAAAATGATCCCCCATTTCCGGGCCATAATTTGCAAGGGCAGGTAATACTCATTTAAGCTTCTGTCCGATGGGCTTTTGTCCTACCACCGCAAATTATCTGCCCTTGCCTTCTGTCGAACTGTAGCCAATGGAGGCATATTCATTGAAGCTATTCATACGTTACGAAAAATGTAAAAATATTTGTAATTGAAGTTCTACTGGATAATTTTTCCTACATTTTCCTACATTTTTCAACATTGAACAATAAAATACCAGTGAGTAAGTACATGATATTGTTTTCACACATAAATAATTTTTCGTTTGGCCGAAACGGGAACAAGCACCAAATTATTTAGTTGCCTCCCCACAAGGACAGTTAGAAACAAGGTCGGTTTTTAATGTGGGAGAACAAAAGGAAAATTCTGGACTAAGATTTTCTCCTTCACTGATCGAGGACAGAAACGATTAAGTGTAGTATCAGAACAGATACATTTGACATTATTTATTGGCAAAAATTTAAAAATTACAATTAAAATTTTGAACAAATTAGGCACAAGAGCATCAAATGTGTTGGGAAAATAGGGGTCGTTAGTCATCCATTACAGTCACCACAATACCACATTTACCCCAGAGGATATCCTACTTAAAATATACCCAACATGTATACTACACTTTTCTCCTTGTCAAAAAGCCAAGTCCAAAGTCATTTAAAGAGATTTCATTTATTTAAAAAATAACCTGACGAAAACAGAAATAACAAAAAAAAAAAAAAAAAAAAAAAAAAAAAAAAAAAAAACGGATAATGTTAAGACGCATTCATTCAGTCTGCACGTTTAGTTATGAAAAAACTATTTCAAAGTTAAACATGACAGACCAATTAAAACGCTCTTCTAAACTTAAACGTGATCGACTGACAGACAAACAGGGCCTCTTATAGAGATGATTGGGCACATAAAAAAAATAACAAAACAATTTAAGGAAAAGACTTTTTTACAGATTTTATAATATTGAAAATTGTCTTAAACAAATAAAAGGAGATTTTTGTCTTACAAAGTAACATTCAGCCAATCTCTTCATTATTGAAACAGATATTTCCAGTTGCCTTAAAGTATTTTCAGAGAAACGAACAGAGAGGGGAAGGGAGTTATATTATATTGGAGAAACCTAACACCCACTGGACAAATGAATATACGAACATAAAAGCTATAAACTCAGTGAGACAAAAACGTTCTTGTGACTCATATGATTGATTTTGACTTTGAGGACTTCAAGGATAAAAAAAATGCACAACTTACATTACATTTATTATTATACTAAAGCTGACTTAATCAACATTTGTTTCCATAAGGCCTTTTTCCTATATATTTTAATCACGCAAAATTCATGCTAAAATATTCCTTGGTTTAGAGATCGAGTTGTTTGAAAAACCAAAAATTCATTTTAAGTGTTCCAATTAGTCTTAATTTGCAATTAACTCACAAAATGACTCATCTCTTACTTAGTTTCTATCTATCATCCTATTCCTTTTCCACTGTATGTTGTGCCCCCCTCCCTCCACACTCTAATTTCATACTGTTTCTATCAAGCAAGCTCTCTGTCGAATGTAATAAAGAAAGAAAAGAAAGAAAAAAATAGGAATAATCCATTATCAACAAAAGGTAATAGTAGAGAGGGAAAGAGAGAAAAGGGAGAGATATAATAATCAGAAAGCGACTAATTTTGGATTTTGTCATTTTTTTTCAAATATTTAACTAGCTTTGTAAACTCACTGTTTCTTGATTCAAGCAATCGCAATGGGTGACCGAATGGTCACATTTTTTTTCTAGTAAATGCATAAGGTCAATTGGCTTCATTAACTATTATTGGTCCCCCCGATTTATAAAATCGGGAGACCTATGTTTTGAGGCATTTCCGTCCGTCCGTGTGTCCGGATTTTTCTCCGCAACCATCCATTGAATTTCTCTGAAATCTTGCATGAAGTTGTAACTTTGGTCAGATTAGAAAGTGACATTCTCCGATTTTTGAAAAAAAATCTGGTTAGCCTCCCAGGGGGTCAAAGGCCCCGAAATGGCAAAAAATGACATTTTTTGCCCCATAACTTTTCATCCATCCACTCAATTTCTCTGAAACTTGACCAAAATGTGGAGGCAATTGTTCCTAATAGAAAATAAGTATCGCTGACTTTGGAAAAAATCTGGTTCGCGCCCCTAGGGGGTCAAAAGCCCCCTAAAATAGCAAAAAATGACCCTTTCCTCCCATAACATTTGATCCATACATTCAATTTTTGTGAAACTTGGCCAAAATGTAGAGGCAATTGTTCTGGATATAAAATGAGCATCCTTGACCTCAGAAAAATTCTGGTTCTTGGCCACAGGGGGTCAAGGGGGGGATCAAAAATGCCCCAATTTATTGCATTTTACACTCGCCACATCGAGTCACATACAGAGGGGGACCACGCATGCGCGGCTTGTTATTTTTGAAAAAACGTATCGCTTCAGGTTTGGAACAAGAACAAATCGAAGTAAATAAAGTGAATTCTTCTGGTGAGACTTCTTTCTTTGACTGAAAGTGCAAATACTGCAATTGTATAATTAAACAACAAAAAAAAAAAAAAAAAAGGATGAAACAGGTAGAAGGAATTATGGATGAATTTTGCAAAGTAATTTTAAAAAAACAAAACAAAAGAAAGCTTGTCAATTATTAAACAAAGAAACCCTAAGAAACGACACAAGATGAAGCAACATTTAATTCCTATTTTCTATTATGACAAAAAAACTAAAAATAATTTCTTGTCATTCTTAAAATATTCAACTGTACAATTCTGAAGAAAAAATAAAACATTTTTCACTGGTTTGAATTAAGTTTCCTTTGTTCGCTATTTTAACAAACCTCATTAGAAACTCAGACTTATTTTACTCTAGATAGAACTTAAACTCTCTCTCTCTCTCTCTCTCTGCTGATTCACAAGAATAGTGAGTGAAAGAACTTTACAGACTCTGCCTCAGCTCCTGATTAATTTTCCATATCATTTCTTCTTCTGATATTAAATTACTCTAATCAATGTTAATAAATTACAAGGAAAAAACTTGATGTTCTGCCTGGGTTTTGAATAACTATATTTACTCATTAGGAGAAGGAGGGGTGACCAAATCAGTTTTGGTTGATTTTATTTCATTTCTGATATGTAGGGACCTCCAAAACTAACCATAGAATTTACCCCTCCCTATATGTAACACGATGTAACTTTAATATAGGTTTATATTATAAAACTCAGGGAAGGTTCAAGGCAGCGGAAGAAGAGGGATGGGCTCCGCCTTCCATATGCTGTGCCCTAGACACAGTGATTCTTAAATCACCGCCGCTACGGCCATGGGCAGTGATGCCCATGGCCGTAGCGATGTCGGCAACGACACTCGTGCGCGTCCAGGCTATGCGACCTTTACCTTTTATATCATCATAACTTTTTTACTATTCAAAAGAAGAAACATAAAATAAACTGCTACTGAATTGTTGCAATTTATTTTCAGCGTACAAAAATAATGAAAATGAGAAACTAAAAACGTGTGTACATTATTGACGCCTTAAAACAACGTTCCTATGCAGTGGCGATTTTACGTGCTCTGATAGACATGTGTTTAATAAATCTAGCAAAAATCAAGTAATGGTTAGATTTTCACAAAATTTTCGATACTTATTCAGTATAAGACTAATTTATCTTTAAAACAGTGTTTTCGTAAAATATACGAAGGGAAATATTTTTTCTACGTAACCCTCCCCCCTCCCATTTCATTTTATGAAATCTGAACAAAATATATTCAGGTCGATCAAAATTTTAATGTTATATAAAATGAAAGAGTCTTAAGAAACCCATCAGATTTACCTTTGTTTTTTATTGGTGCCTTTTTTTGGTAAAGTATCAGTGAATTCATAAATAAAAAGTGGAAATAAATACAATATTATTGTGTTTTAATTTTTTTTACTTCATTAATATAAACTATTTGTTTAATTGCAAAGAATAAAAAATGTTCTAAACAATAATGAATTTTTCAGATATTTTAATTCATTCAAATGACTTCATCATTTAGACATTTTAAACATTTATTTCGAAAATACGGTTTCCCAATGTTTTTTAAATATTTGAATATAATATAAACCTAACTGCTATTAATCGCAAAAGACCGACATCGACTTCGACCTAATAATTTGTGCTTTTTTATAGAATGTTTATTTGCTCAAGGTAAGCAAGCGTTTTCTCAAATTCCTCTGATGCTGTCAAACTATAGAAGACTGAATAGACTTTATTAATGCATTAACTCGTAAAGAGAAAGTAGTCGCTTTTGCAAACACACGTGTGTAAATTTTATTACTCTGTTTACAAGGGTTTTTTTGCTTACATTCTTTAAGCTGAAAAAGAAAAAAACTGTCTTTGTACGACAAAAGTAAGTATTAGATACTTTTTATAATTTTTCTATTTTCAAATTTAAATGTTTATCCATTCAAAATTCTTTCGAATTTTAATTTTATTCGGCGAATATACGACCTGACTTAAAACTTATTTTCATTTTGAAATGGTTTAATTTTTTTTTTTTAATCAACAAATAATGTTGTTAAATCATTAACAAACCACAATACTTTTTTTAATTGATTTTTAGTTTGATTTTTATTATATATAAAATTTAAGCCAAACACTAACAAAAGCAAAACTCTTTACTTCCATTAGCCCTTCCAAACTATTTTTATATTTATTTTGATGAAATTCAAAACCTTTTTCCCTTTAAAGTTATATATTTTTTTAGTTTTTAGTGTAGTATTAAATTTTAATTAAATATCAAATAAATAAATAAAAGGTTAGGGTTAAGGTTTAGGGTTAGGATTACTTCCTCGTCAAATGGAACCTACTTCCTACATGTCAAATTTGGGCATCGCCAAACAAATCCATTGCTAGTTGTGTATGGGATAAGTCTCATCTCAGCACCACAGATGCAGGTTTCGGCACCTGAAATAAGTGCGTGCTTGCACCCCCCCCCCGAAAAAAACGATTATTTTGCAATTATCTCTAAGCGAAAACAACAGGTCTTCTAAGTTCAAATTGTTTGCATCCATTTTGTGAGAAATCAGATTTGATTCCCCCACCCCCCCAAAAAAAGTTTGAATTATCTCCTTTCATATTTCGTCTCAGCCACGTCTTTAAGAAGTACCTAACTTTATTTTAGAGAGATTTAAAAACAATAAAAGTAACGCATATGTATGGATTTCTTAAAGAACGCAAAACTGGTGACGTCAGCGATTCTATGATATATTTTAGAGATCCCTAGTTTTACGCAACGCAATAAATCAGTCTGAATTGATAAGTCAAAAGAAATGTGTTAACAACTTTTATGAAGTTCTTGTAGAAATTTTTTTTTAAATCAATAAGACAGCAGAATGGATCCTGAAAGAGACAATGTTTTAGTACAGGTCCTTATTTACTTGCCTTTCCACGAGGGCAGTTAGACACAAGGTCGGTTTTTAATACGGAAAAAAATCCAACTTTCCAAAAAGGGGTACTCTGGATTGAGACAAATAAAAATTGCTTCAGTCTTAGAAAGATTTCCCCTTCAATGACCGAGGACAGAACAGCTGAAGTGTAGTATCAGAACAGATATGCGCTTCACATTGGTTAGCTAAAAATTATTTAAATTATAAAAAACTTTGGTTAATTCCGGTTTCAGTCTCGTAAATTATTTAGAGTGAAATTACTCCCAAACAACTTATTTTTACTTAAACCATGTTTTAGTAGAAAATAAAATAAATAAATGACATTAAAAACACTAAGTTTAATCATGTTTATGTTAAGCATCACCATAGACAAGACCAACTAACATCGTCCATTATCTCCCTTGATACAGAGACAATAAGGAAATCTCCTGTCCGAGAAGGAGGCACGTTTGTATAGTCAGCAGTCTAATGAAGTATTTCGTATTGTTAACATGTCTTTTCAGTCTCTCTCACGTTCTTGATCCTAAGTACTCACTATTTCCTTTCATACTCAATGTGTGTATATATATATATATATATATATATAATAGTAACTGTGCGTGTAGGTGTCCGCCTGATTTTTGTGTCTTATGTTCACCCAAACTGCTCGACAGAATTGGCATGTGGACTACTGACCTTTCAGTGAAGGTCATAGGCTATATAAGAAATATATCACTTCAACGCTGGGGGTCCCTTTGATTTAAATGAAATTTAAACCATAGGTAAATGACCAAAAATGATGTCTATTCCCAAAATTTCGGCAAATTTTGATATTAAGATTGCCCCCCCCCCCCCGACACACTGAAATTTAAACCATAGGTCCAATTTCAATGAAATGTATACCTTATTTAATACATATTAAATAAGGATGATTTACATACATACATATATATATATATATATATATATATATAATAAATGTGAAGCGAGAGCTAACGGGCAAAGCCAGCTAGTGTGTGTGTGTATATATATATATATATATATATATATATATATATATATATAACAACATGGTGTCAGATAACTAAAAGAACCCATCCTACAGAAACGAAAAGAAAAAAGAAATTGAAATCATACTTCGAAGACAAAATGGAAAATCTACAGCAAAGACCTAGAAAATCTAGCCGCATCATGTAAAAAGCGGAGAAAAAAAATTCAATCTCTTTTTGATAGCAACAGAAAGTGACATAAAGCCAGACAAAGTAAAAATTTCAATGTGTTTAACTTGCATCGGTTCCAAAAAGCTGTGACATCCATTCTACTCTGGATTTCGATTCACCAGACGAAGAAATGAACCTTCAAACAGTAATCAAAACATTTTATGCATATTGTGAACACATAAAAAAAAACATAACTTTCCTGAGACACAAATTCTTCACATATGGACAAGCGGATCATCAAAAATCTGGTGAGTACGTTGTAGAGTTGCACCAAAAGGCACAACAGTGCAAATTCGGCGACCTTACAGACAGTCTCACCAGAGATATTCTGATATGTGGAATCAGAGACAGCACCATTACGCCAGCTTCTACAGAGTGACACGTTATGGTCATTCGACAAACCTCAAATCGAAGCAATAAAAAAGCTAAAAGAAATGATTACCAGAAAACCAGTGCTACAATTTTATGATCAAGATCTACGAGTAAAAATAACTACAGGTGCTAGTAAGCATTTGGCTCGGAGCTATACTTGGACAGAAACAACGAAAGATGGCTACCTGTTTCGTTTACATCTCGTGCAACAACTCAAGCGGAACAAAACTACTGTCCGATAGAGAGCGAGTTTTTGCATGCAAGAAATTTCATCAGTTTATATACGGAACTCATTTCAGAATCGAAAACGACCATAAACCTTGAAGCAAATATTTTTAAAAAATCGATCATTAAATGCTCATCCTCAAATGCAAAGATTTCTACTAGCATTACAAAGATACTATTTTGATAGTTTGGTTTGGTTTGTTTTACGACATAGCAACCAACTATGGGTTATGTAATGCCGAATAAAAATGCAATTCGAATTATTTAACATTGTCTTCAGAGACAATGAAACGTGAAAAGATGAACTTGCAATTAAATTCTTTGGTATAATCCAACTTCCTTGATGAAGTCTAGAATTTTTGTTACATTTATGTTCTCAAACAAGTGTTTTAAATTTGGGGAGTCGAAATACTTGTTACGGGTTTGCTGCAGATCTTGACAGTCTATTAATATGTATTTGACTGAGTAGGTTTGTTGACACGTTATGCATATTGGAGACTCCTCTCCTTCCAATAAGTACTTATGAGTGATCTGCGTATGTCCTATTCGAAGTCTGGTTATTATAACCTCTTCTCTCCTTACCTTCTAGACTCCAGGGGCCACTCATCTATAATTGGCCAAATCTGATACAATTTGTTGGTTTGACACTCATGCCAACATTCCTGCCATTTTTGTTTGGTGATCTTGTTAATATTAGGCCGAAGATCTGTGTATGGGATCCTTGTATTTGTTGGTGGCAATTTTAAGGAGTCTTTTGCGGCTTTATCCGCTCTTTCATTTCCACGAATACCGACATGGCTCAGTATCCAGCATAACTTAATTTTACATTTCTTTTTATTGTAAAGATTAGTAATCTTATTTAAGATTTTTACAATTAATGGGCTGTCTAAATTTTTATTTTTCACTGCTGTGATTACAGATAGGGAGTCAGAGAAGATGATAAATCTATCAGTGCTACTACCTTCTATTATCTTTAAAGCCAAGTGTTATATCCTAAATTACATAGGACATACTAAATTAAGAATACGCCGAGTGGTTTGCGTTTAACAGGGATCCGGTAGGAAGTAGAGACGTTTACCCTTCGCTCGTCCAGATATCACTGCCGTCTTATATACGTACTTTCGTATATAGTCAATACCTGATTATTTCCCTTTATGTTAGTTTCGTATTTATGCCAATCATGATCTTTACAACACCTTCCCCTGAAATCTTCCCGATTTTAGCTTTAGTACCGTTTCCTTTTAGGATCAGGGCTTAAACGCCTGATGCTTTTCCTTTTTCTGGTGCTCGTCCTTCTGGTCTGCGTTACCTGCGGTAAGGAATTCTGTCCACTCCGTATGGTATGTTCAGGGGATACATTCATGGTTTCAGGTATACACACTGGCTTTGGTATATCAAATGTATCACATAATGTTTCCATTGGAATTTCTTCTGTATTTTGCGAAATTCTGGGACGGATTTGATTTATGTGTCTTTTACAGACAAAACTTGGACCTTGAATGGTATACACCATGTTCTCAATTCTTTTCATAATGAAACCGTCCACCCAATGATTTTTTCCATTCTGAAATTTTTTTAAATACACTTTGTCCCCTGAGGAATAGCACTTTACTTTCAAGTTTTCTCCTTTAGAACTTTTCTTCTTCTCAGGTATAAGTCTATCGAAGATAGATCTAATTTTTCTAGCAAACATCAGTTCTGCAGGGGATGAATTAACATTGTTATTTGGGTTCGGGGTTACCCTGTAGATTGCTAGAAATGTTTGTATAGTTTGCTCATCTGTGTCCATATTCAGGTTTTTCTTTATTGCCCGTTTAAATGTGTCCACAAATTTTTCTGCTAACCCATTCGACCTAGGATGGTAAACAGGTGTCGTGATATGTTGAATATTCAGCGATTTGCAGAATTCTTTAAATTCGTGACCTGTAAATGCTGTACCATTGGCACTTACTATGGTTTTCGGTACACCAAAACGGCTAAAGATTTCGTTAAGTGCATTTACAGTGTTCCTTGCAGTTGGATGTCTGGTTTTAAATATCTCTGGCCATTTAGAGAAAGAATCTACTACAATTAAGTAGAAAAAACCATTTAGAGGTCCGGCATAATCAATATGTAGACGTGACCAGGGAGTCGTTTTTACTGACGGATCGCGGACTGCTAACTGACATCCTTTGCATGCTTTTACACAGTTTTCTACTTCTTTGTCCATACCAGGCCAATATACGTATTCTCTAATTAAGGATTTAATTCTTGAAATGCCAGGATGACCTGTATGGAATTCCATTAATATTTTCCTTCGTAATGCCTGTGGAATTACGATTCTATCAGCATACATAAGTACACCTTCACAAATTGAAAAAAATGTAGTTTGTCCTACTTTGTTACTTTTTTCCCTCAGTCCTAATTGAGTTTTCATTTTCTTTATGAAAATGTCTTTTCCAGCTTCTCTTTTAATCTCTTCAAGGGTTATTGGAAGTTCACGTATCATATTACACATTGAACTTGTACATTCGCTTTCATCTTTAAGAGCAGCAATTACTGTCTCTTCGAAACTTTCGTTTCTGTTTGGAATCAACCTTGATAGTGCATCCGCGTGTCCTAACTTTTTCGATGACACATGCTCCATCTTAAACTGATAGTTTAAGAGAGTTACAGCCCATCGCTGTAGTCGATTTGCGGTATGCTTAGGAATGCCTTTCTTTGATCCAAATATCGTAATCAAGGGTTTATGGTCTGTTTGCAATGTGAAGGTTCGTCCATGGAGAAATCGATTATACTTTTTGACTCCAAATATTATCGACAGAGCCTCCTTTTCAATCTGGCTATAGTTTTTCTCAGCTGCAACCAAAGTTCTTGATGCATGAGCGATTGCTTTTGTTGTTCCATCCTTATACTTATGGAGTAATGCAGCGCCAACGCCGTAATCACTGGCGTCCGTTGCTAGTACTAACTCCTTGTCTGGATCAAAATGCGCTAATGCCAAGTCTGATAGTAGACATTTCTTAATTTTTTGGAAGGCAGATTCACATTCCTTATTCCAACTCCATTTACTACCCTTTTTTAGTAACTCAAGAGGAGCTCTCAAATTATGCACATTAGGTATGTATATCGCGTAATATTGAACCAATCCCAAAAATGATTGTAGCTTCAGTACTGAGTCTGGAGCAGGCATCTTTTCAATTGCTTCGGCCCGTTGTGGATCTGGTCTTCGTCCCTCTTTGTCGATTATTTGACCAAGGTATCTGATCCTTTCCATAAAGAAATCGCATTTCTCCGGACTCAATCTGAAACCAAACTCCTCTATTCTCTTAAATACTTCTTTGACGTGCTTCTTGTGTTCATGCAAATTTCTGCTCTTTATCAGGATATCGTCAAGGTATGCCATTGAAAATTCCAATCCTGCGAGCATCGTATCCATAATCTGTTGAAACAGAGCAGGGGCGACCTTTAATCCGAACGGAAGTCTTTTTAGTTTAAAAATACCCTTATGCGTGTTAATGCACAGGTACTTTGAACATTCATCATTGACTTTGATTTGCAAGTATGCATCCGAGAGGTCTATTTTGGAAAAATTTTTTCCTCCGTTTAGTTTTGAGAATAGATCTTCTGCCGACGGAAGGGGGTAATTGTGGTCCTGCAAACAGTCATTAAGGCCTGTCGAAAAGTCAGCGCAGACTCTTATTTTGTTATTCTTTTTCTTCACATATATCATCAGACTTGCCCAATCCGTGTGGTCAACCTTTTCAATGACGTCTAATTGTTGAAGTCTCTCCAACTCCTTCTCTATTGCGTCCATCGATGAAAAAGGTACATTTCTTTTAGGTTTGAACACTGGGGTGGCATTTTTCTTCACCTCAAATTTTGCTTCTGTTTTCACACAGTATCCAAGTTTTTCGGCAAAAACTTTTGGGAATTCTGCATTTAAATCGTCCATGAAGCCTTCTATTTGGTTTGATTTCTCTGTGGTCAACCTATTACAAAAAGAATTAACCGGTCGTTCCCATAAGTTGAACAGGACAATCCAATCCACTCCAAATAGACTTGTGTTCCTTCCTGGTACTACATACACTCTGGACTTGTGTGTTTGACCACCAAATGACACATTGCACCTCAGTTCTCCTTTGAATTCCAACCTTTTGCCGCACACACTCTTCGCCATCTTGCTGGTTTCTCTTAGTTCAGGTCGACCGATCCTTCTCCAGATATCTTCATCTATGATGCTAATGTCCGCACCACTATCCAGGAGTAATGTTACAGGATGTCCATTTATCTTTACATCGACATATTTATGCCTTTCGCAGCTTTTCTCTTTCCTTGTGCGAAGCGTATTAACTTTGTCGGTCCTTCGTTTTTTCTTCTGGTTACAATATGTTCCCTTGTGGCCTTTGAATTCACATTCGTAACATATCCTATTCCTGAACCAGCAGATCTTTTTGGTGTGTCTTGTACTTCCGCAGCATTCACAACTTTGGTCCTTGTACATTCTGGGAGTCTTTTGTTCCTGGGTCTTGTATGTTCTAGAGGTCCTTTGCCTTTTTACATGTTGTATCTTGTAAACGCTTTTTTCTTCAATGCGGATGTTGTCTCTTTTGATATTAATGAGACGTTGACACTCCTCAGTTACTTTTTGTAAAGTTACATTCGGGTCCGACTCCATAATTGTCAGGATCCGGGATCTGACATCGTTGTCCCTTGGTGCTGTGAGTCCTTGTACAAAGATTAAACATTTAAATAAATCTGCCGAAATTTCATTTAATTTAAATGATTCACATAAGCAATTTACAGTACATGCATATTCTAAATAGTCTTCGGATTCCGACTTCTGTAAATTTAAACATTTATATCTAGAATGAAAACGGCTGTCTCTTTTATCAAATATTCTAGATAAGGTATTAATTGTCTCTTCAAAATTCACTTCCTCCGGTTTTTTGAGTAAAATTGAATTAGCATACTTGGTGTTTTCGTCCGTCCCCAGTTTTTGTAGTAACAGCGTAACTTTTTCTTCGTCGGTCCAGTCCGAACATCTTTTTGTAAAAACCGTTTCGTACCTTCTATAGTATGCTGGAAATGTAACGCCAGTATCGGGAGAGTAGTGAAATTCTGACAAAGAATTTGAAATACCCTCTGCAGAAAAATTAGTTTTCTTCCCATCTGTCGACGTTTTTTTTTTTTTTTTTTTTGTCTGGTGCTTCGAACAGGCGTGTTCAGGCTTGCTGGTTGTTCAACTCGCCCTGGCTGATGTGAGGATCCTGTGAGACAAAGGAACCGCACCAGCATGTGCTTGCATGTGCACGATAGAATTGGTGTCGGCTTGCCTGCACGCCGTGTATCCGACAATTTGGGGTTGGTCCGGGATATTAGCGAGGTAGGCATCAAGAGAGCGCTTAAATTGTTCCACAGCAGCATTTTTTATATCCCGAATACACCTAGGCATGGCATTGAAGAGTTGTGACCCCTGTACAGGTAAGCTCGTTTCAAAAATGGTTCGTATTTTCCCACCAGTTTTTAGCGAGGGAACAATACAGTGCCTCCCGCGGCGTTCATTGTCTCGGGCTTGAATGTGGCCATTAATGTTCGGTACCTTTCCTTCCAATATCTTCCAGATGTAAATTATCCGGTACCTTTCACGTCGTCTTTGCAGCGAGAACATTTTTGTCTTCTTCAGACATGACCAGTAGTTCCGATCAGCTTGAATTTTCCGTAGAAAGGACCACTGAATGGCTTCAAGCTTTTGGATGAGCCTAGGGCTACTTGGGTTCCACAAGACAGAACAGTATTCCAAAACTGGAATGACCAAGGATTTATACAGCGTGACCATTGCACGATATTCTCTGGTTTTAAATGTCCTCAGGATCCAGGCAATGAGGTTCTTGGCTTTTTCCACAACTTTGTTTATTTGATTGCTAAAAAGACAATCACTAGACATAGATACACCGAGGTCCTTTACTTCTTGCTTTATGTTTATCATTTTTCCTGACGGAGTGTGGTATGATATCTCGCTTTTTAGCTGGTCGTTATTACCATAGCGGAGAAGCTCAAATTTCACGTCATTTAGCTCCATGTTATTGTCCTCCGTCCATTTGTAGATCTGATCGAGATCCTTTTGAAACAACACAGCATCCTCGGGAGACCGAACGGATTTTGTGGCCCTTGTATCATCGGCGAATGACCTGACTATTGACATGGCGATATCTTCATCAATGTCCCCAATAAGGATTAGGAAGATTATGGGTCCCAATACACTTCCCTGGGGAACTCCAGAAATGACAGGTTGTGGCTTCGAGGTTGCACCATCAACCATAACTGTTTGGAGGCGATTACTCAGGAAGGATTCGATCCATTTGAAGATGCTTCCACGAATGCCAAGATCAAATATTTTCTGCAGAACTATTTTGTGGTCAACTTTGTCAAAAGCTTTGGCAAAATCTAAGTAGACAACATCTGCATTAGCGCCATCATCAAGAATTGATAGAATGGTGTCAAACTGCTCAAGGAGTTGACTTAAACAAGATCTTCCAGATCTCATCCCATGCTGACTGTCATTGAACAGGTTATTTTCATTCATGTGTCTAACTATGTGTTTCCGTATGACTTTCTCAAAAAGTTTAATGAGGTGGGAGGTCAAAGCTATTGGTCTATAATTGGCAGCCACCGACTTGCTTCCACCTTTGTGAATGGGTGTAATAAGAGAATTCTTTAGTTTGCTTGGAACGACCTCTTCTTCAAGACTTTTCGTCCATAGAAATACGAGAGCATGGACCAAATGGGCCCTGCAGTTTTTCAGTAGTAATGCAGGAAAGCCGTCAGGACCCGCAGCAGCTGACGGAGAGAGTTCATCAATTGCAAGCTCAAAATCGGCTGCAGTTAGAGTAACAGTTGACAGTATAGAACTTATATCAAAAGTGCGATTATGTGAAGCTTGACTGCTTTGCATTGGTTTGCTAAAAACGTCTGTGTATTGTTTTGACAAAATTTCTGCCATCTCAGTACTGTTACCAGTAAGAACACCATTCTGGTCCACCAATGGACCAACTTTTGTCTTGACTTTGGACTTTTTCTTGACATATGAAAAGAAATATTTTGAATTACTTTTAATGGAGTTGACAGCCTTTCCCTCCATAAAAGCGTTAGAGTCAGCAAAAGACTTCTGCAGTTTCCTTTCAATATCCAAACATTCCTTGGACAGTTTGGAAATAACAGCAGGCGATGACACTTTCAAAAGACGCTTTTTTATCTTCCGTCTTCTTTTAGAAAGTGAGTGACGGTATCTTACCACCTTGGGCGTTCTTTTCTCGCATTCTGATTTACGCAATGGCACATGCTTGCAGCAGGCAGTGTAGACAATTAAATAAAAAGTGTCCAGCATTGCAGATGCACCCATGTCTCTTAATGAGTCTTCCCAATCAGCATGGCTTAGTTCCTCTGAAAGAGCAGTCCAATCGACTTCCTCGCTGAAAAAGTTTAGTGCATTGAACATTGTTCTTGGTGCACGATTATTCAATACCTCACTTTTATATTTAACTTTATATGTTGTTTGAAGCTGGATGAGACTGTGGTGAGATGTGCTTTGCAGTAAGGGTACATTGATGCTCTCATGAATCAAATCAGAATTATTGGTGAAAACAAGATCAAGGATATTCCCATCTTTGTGCGTGGGAGACAGCACATGCTGTGACAAAAAAAGCTCATTGCAGAATTCGTTCAGTGAATTTATCATCAATCGCTCAGCATTTGATGCTCCTGGAATAGCCTGTCCATCAGGCCAAGATACGTGAGGGAGATTAAAATCTCCACCGACAATGATATCTGGAGCAGGGTTTATTGTTGATAATATATGTTTGACTTTATTAAGAGGAGAACTAAAATCATTTGGTGTGGATGGGTGTCCATGGTAGCTGTCATCAGGTTGTCTATAAGTAACAAGAATGGCTAAATCTTCATAGGAGGAGTAAAGGCATAACATCTGCACACATTCAGACGCATGAGAAAAAATTACATTACAGGAACATCCAATATCATCACGGACATAAAGAGCAACACCGCCGGTGTGCCTTCCACGTGTTTTGGCTTTTCTTGATGTGTCGCATCGGAAGAGTGTAAAACCTTCTATTTCAAGTTCAGCATCTCTGTGCGAATTTAACCAAGTTTCCGATAAGCCAATAAAAAGAGAATTGTCACTGTTAAGTTCATTTTTGATAAACGGTACTTTGCTTGGAACGGTCTGAGGACAAAGACCTTGAATATTTACAAAAGCAAAGTTATTTAAGAGTGGTGAACTGGATTCACCAAATTCATTCTGGGTCGAGGGAATTCTTGATAGTCCACCAGATTTATTCTGGGCCGAGTGAGTTGTTGGTTCGGAATCATAAACATTGGTTGATGGATTTGATTGGGAACTTCGGCTGGCTGTTGCCACGTGAATTGCATTGGCATTCGAGGAGTTGGCACATCTTGTTGTTGGTTGTGTAGTGCGTTGATTTGATTCGACACCAACAATATCCTCTGGTCCAAAGTGTGGAGGATTTCCGCCTTCAATAGGCGGATCACTTCTAAAAAATTGCACGTATCTCTTCCATTCTCTCGAGGTGTGGATATAACTGGGGACAAATTCTCAACTGACTCCTGACTCGTGGTTGGGACGGAGTTGCGCTGTGAAATTTCCCTTGCTTGTTCATTCCTAGTCGAGATTGGTTGGCGTCTAGTACCCTTAACATGGTTGTAAGTGCATGATTCGTTCAGACACTCTCCTCTTCTCAGAGAATCCTTGCACATTTTCGGGTGAAAATCTTTACATGCTTTCCCAAGGTTACAGCCTCTTGGTTGGCGTGTCGCATACTTTGCATATTTCGGGCAGACCTTGGGGTGTTTAAATTTACATTCTCTTCCTTTAATACCATGTTTACAGTTCCCATTTCTGAAGAAACGACAGTTTGAATTAATTTTTCAAAATTCTTTTGTTGCGTTAAAATTTGGCGTTGAAGTATTTTTGTTTGCTCTTGTTGTGCCTCTAAAGTTTTTTGTGTCCATTCTTGCTGCTGCAGTAGCTGTTGTTGTTGCTGTTGTTGCTGCTGTATACTTAGAGTTAACGCCTTCGTCAACTCAGCCAATTGCTCCATTTTAGCTTAATTACAGTACAAAATATCTTTCCAAAGTTTACAACAATAATTTCACAAAAAGTTCGTCAATATGCGTTTTCGTAAATTAGCAACATAATTTTTGCAAAAATAAATGTTTCACAAAGTTTATACAATTTAGCAACAGTCTTTTACCAGGTAAACTTTTTCACAAAATAATTTCAGACAATAAAACGTTTCCAAAATTCGCACAACAAATAGTTTCAATTACTTTAGACAAAGCAATGAACAATTATTTTTCACAAAAAATACGGCTGCACTTGTGGGAGAGAAAAAAAAATATAACAATAATTACTGAATTGTTTAAAGAAAAAAAATCGTAAGCGTACTTTTTTCTTTCGAAATTCGTAATCTCACGGTGCAGGTTTCGAATTCAGCTTGTGCTTCCCAAATATTTTTTCGTCAACATACAGATAAAGTTCACTTTACCTTAAAATTGTTTTGAGTACAATTTTTTTTTTACTTTCCCGTTAGTTCTTACCGAAGAAATCCGTACTTTTTACTACTTTAGGTAGCAAAATTTGCACGTGTCGACTTTTTTTTTTCTTGCCGTCCTTGCAAATTTTCTTAAAAAAAAAAAAATCCTTGAATAGTACGGTAATTTATCTCTGTTAAGAGAAAAAAAAATATCCTCGTTCGCCACTGTTATATCCTAAATTACATAGGACATACTAAATTAAGAATACGCCGAGTGGTTTGCGTTTAACAGGGATCCGGTAGGAAGTAGAGACGTTTACTCTTCGCTCGTCCAGATATCACTGCCGTCTTATATACGTACTTTCGTATATAGTCAATACCTGATTACTTCCCTTCATGTTAATCATGACCTTTACAACACCAAGTATATTGCTGCAGCTTCTGCGCTGAAAATTGACGCACTGTCAGTTATTCGGTATTGCATTTCTGTCTTATTTAAGACAGCCACACACCCAACTCTATTTGATTCTTTAGATCCATCTGTATAGATGTATTTGTAGTCGGAATGCTCATGTTTGATATATTCATATTCCTCTTGAAATATAATGGGATTCGTTTGGCTCTTTGAAGCTGTTGCTAAATCGAGGATGTAGGTGGGTTGTTTTAATTCCCAGGGTGGAATTTTTGAAATTATGGATTCGTGGATGAGACTTGAGTCCACTTCCAGTTTCATTCTTAACTCCTCGATGCGGTAACTGAAGGGTCTTATGGCACTCATTTTTCTCTCAAACAGAGTCTTATATTGAGAAGAAAATATGCAGTCGTAGGCAGGATTTGCTGGACATGACAATAATTTGGTCACATATTGTAGTGCCAATTTCTTTCGCCTTATATGCAACGGACCTTCATTAGCTTCAATATATAGGCTTTCCACTGGAGATGTGCGAAATGCCCCCAATGCAAGTCTTAGTCCCTGGTGATGGATAGTTTCTAATTCTCTTAGATACGAATGTCTTGCTGCACCGTAAATGAAACTTCCATAGTCAAGTTTCGACCTTACAATTGTTCGGTACAATTTAAGTAAGGATTTTTGTCTGCTCCCCAGTCAGTGTGAGCTATCACTTTTAATAGATTAATTGCCTTGTTACATTTTTGCCAGAGATACTTGATGTGAGGAATAAACGACAGTTTTTTGTCAAAAATAAGACCAAAGAACTTATATTCATCTGCCATTTGTATCTCTTTGCCAGCCAGTTTAAGGCATGGATTATTATGCATTTTGTGTAAGTTACAAAAATGGACACACCTCGTCTTTGATTCAGAGAATCTGAAGCCGTTCTCTTCAGTCCATTTGCTGATTTTATTTAATGTGAGTTGCAACTTACGTTCTACCAGATGCATATGTTTTGCCCGGCAGCAAATCAAAAAATCGTCCACGTACAGCGATCCTTTAACTGTAGTGTCAAGGTGTTTAACGATGTTATTCATCTTGACATTTAAAAGTGTCACTGATAGAATACTTCCTTGGGGTACCCCATTCTCCTGCTCTTTTACGTCGGAGAGTGTAGTTCCGACTCTCACTCGGAAGTTTCGGTTTTTCATGAAGTTTTTTATAAAGAGAGCCATTCTGCCTTTTAGCCCAAGATCACGAAGATCTTTTAATATGCCGTACTTCCAGGTGGTATCGTACGCCTTCTCTATGTCAAAGAAGATGGCAATCAGAAGTTATTTTTGGTGAAGGCTTCTCTAATAAAGTTTTCCAATCTGATCAAATGGTCAGTGGTACTTCTTTCTTTCTGAAACCGGATTGTAGATTTGATATGAGATTGTTCGATTCCAGAAACCATGTCAATCTGTCGTTAATCATTCTCTCCCTTACTTTACAGAGACAACTGGTTAAAGCAATTGGTTGATAACCTGAAGGCCTATCAGAATTTTTTCCCATCTTGGGTATGGAATTACCGTGGCTTGTCTCCAGAGATCTGGGATTTCCCCGCTCATCCACACCTCGTTATACATGTTTAGAAGGTATCTGGTGGACACCTGTGGTAAGTTTTTGAGAAATTCGTAGCATATATCATCTGGACCGACCGCTGTATTGTGGGTTTTAGCAAGTGATTCACTGAGCTCCGATGCCGTGAAGGGTTGATTATAATTTTCAGTGTTTTTGGAACTGAAATTGAGAATTTTCTTTTCTTCGGTTTTCTTAATTCTTTTGAACTTCTCAGTTTGACCCTTGGAGCCAGAAATGTCTGAAAAATTGTTTGCCAAGGCGTTAGAAATTTCTTTTTGGTCAGTGATCTTTACACCACCAGATATCAGGTGTTTAATTGGCAGACTACTATTTTCCTCCGCTATTTTTTGCATCATGGTCCATATTGTTTTTGAGTTAGTGTTTGAATTGATTTTCGATATATACTGTCGCCACGAATTTCTCTTGGACTCTTTAATCGTCCACCGAGCTTTGGGTCTTTTGATTTTAAAAAAAGTCTAAATTCTTCCGAGTAGGATTAAACTTGAACCTTCTCAGGGCAGAACGGCGTGCCCGGACAGCCTTTTGGCATTCTTTGTTGAACCAAGGTTTTTGTTTATTGTGGTTGGCAGATGATTTTGGTATACAATCTTCGGCTATTTCTATCAGTGTCTGTAAAGTAGATGACGTGATCCGTTTGATTGACATTAGTATTAGTTGTCAGTCTTTCTTGGCATTTTTCTTGGAATCTCTTCCAGTCTGCTTTCTGCAGATTCCATCTTGGTAGTTTGTCTTCAATTTTAGGACCTGTGCTTCCCAAAATAATTGGAAAGTGGTCGCTACCACATGTCTCTTCATGCACTTTCCATGTATAGTCCATGAAAATTGATGGATCACACATAGTTAAATCCCGTGCTGAGTATGTTCCCGTTGCTGGGTGTAAATACGTGCTGGTTTTATCATTGTAGAGGCAAAGGCCATTTTGATCCAGAATTTTCCCAACAATTCGGCCTTTTTTATCGGTGGTTTTACTGCCCCACATTTCATTGTGACTATTAAAATCACCCAACAGTATTAATGGTTTGGGTAATTGGTTTATTAACTCATTCAGCCTGGATTCAACTATGTTTTCACCTGGTGGCAGATAAAGGGAACAAATAGTGACTGTTTTATGTAAGGTTTCTGATACAGCAACCACCTGCATGTTTGTGTCAAGTAGCATCTGCGGAACTGTATTTTTAACAATTATAGTTGCCCCGCCAGAGGCTCTATCCGTTTCTTCTTTTATATAATTATATATATTATAGTTTTTAATTTTAAATGCACTATCTTGCCTGAGGAGTGTTTCCTGTAGGCAAACAACTGCTGGGCACATTCTCATAAGAACCAGCTCTTCATAATTAGCGCCTCTTACGTTCCATTGTATTATTTTATCTCTCATGGTTTAGATTTTGATTGGGGGGGCTTTTTGTTTAGTTTTTGGTTTGTTTTTTTCCGTGTTTTCCTCCTCTGTCTCCATTATGTTGTCCAGAGCCTCGAATCGGTTTTGAGTCAAATTGACTCGGATTTTTGGCTTTGGCTTCCGAGGTGATTTTTCCTTTTTTTCTCAGGTTCAGGATTTTTATCTGGAGACTTTTTTTAGGATCTTTTCATAGTAGATTCAGGTGTTTGGTTTGATCTGTGGTGGGTCATCTGGAATGGGGGTACCCAGTTGAGAGGGTAGAAACTAGATGTTTTCTTCACTCAAATCTACCTGGGTAACCGGTTGAATAGGAGTTTTACTCCAAATATTTTCTTCACTGGGTTCTGCCTCTTTTTGAACGGCAACCGCAATCAGTTGAGTAGGAGGTCTGGGTTCCGCCTGTTGTTTTTTAGCGGCAACCGGTTGAGGAGGAGGTTTGGGCTCCACTTGTTTTTGAGCTCTAAATTTAGGTTCTTCATACTCTTTTCTGAGTGTATTTTGAAAAGCTGGCCAGTCTCCCGGTCCCAGCTGAAGTAACCGTTCTATCAGTTTTTTATATTTGTTTTCTTCTTTGTTTACTACTGGGGACACAACCTGAGAATATGTCTGCCCTCTAGTTATGTCAACCATCTTCCTTGCTTCCTGAAAAGAAATGCCTCTTGTATACTTGACAGTTAATAATTCCTTTTCTCTTTTCCACTTTTCGCAGATCTTTGCATAAACTGAGTGGTCACCACCACAGTTTGCACATGTGTGAGTTCCCTTACACTCATCCATAGAGTGGTCAGGGTCTTTCTCTCCACATGTTTGCCTGAAGTTGCATTTGGTTTCATGATGTCCATACTTCTGGCACCTGTAGCACCGAAGAGGATTAGGAATGTACTGTTCGACCTTTTCGATAGTATAGCCTATCTTGATTTTTGGAGGTATGGTAGGTGTATCAAAAGTCATCACATAGGTATTCGTTTCTATGGTTTGGTTATCTTTTTTTATAGAGATTCTTTTAGCTTTGGTTACCCCCTGGGACTTCAGCTCCTTTTTGATTTCATCTAAAGTGCATAAGGAGAGTTCTTGGCTCCTTATCACTCCCTTGGAAACATTTAGGTACTGGTGTGCATAAGCTTTTATTTTTTGGTTATGGAACATTTTCGTGCCCAGCAAAAAATCTGCATATCTTTTTTTCTCTACCTCGACCAGGATTACCGTTGGCCAGTTTTTTTTTACATTTTTTGGCGTCATATGAGACGAATTATTTTTTCGATTATGAATGAAGATATTGTTGATAGTTTTGGTTCATCCAGAGCTTCCGGGACAATAAATCTCGGGAATTTATTCTGGTCACTTCTTCTCTTTCTGAACTAGAGTCTCTATGGACTCGTTTTGTGGTTCTGTTAGGAGCCATAAGTTTGTTTGGTTTTGATTCACCATTCCTGCTCCCCACCCACCACGGAGCCCACTATGGGAATTGCCAAGGGGGAAACCCAATCGCCTTGACAAGACAGGGCTACAGGAATGGTATACTCAACCCGCTCGTGATCACAAGCACCCGTGTTCCATCGATCTCTCTACCCACTAATAGTGAAACGTTCGGGGCACACAGCCATGTTGCGGTCATGTCTCTCACAAGTTGATCGACCCTTGCCACCGCCTTCTAGCACTTATAAACTGGAATGGGTATTGATAACTTATGTAGTTGATCAATTTTATTATTGGAAACGATCGGGTAAGTTGGAAAAAAAAAATAATAAGTGCTAGGGCAAGATGTAATTAGCCGATTGATCGGATCGGGCCTCTCCGACCTCCCGTCTAGCCGAAGTAAGGGCCGAAGTGGAGTGTTGCAGTTCATGTGACCATTTAGGCAACCAGGCCACGGACCGCTCAGTCACCAGGATCCCGTCCCAAGACGTCACGAGTCGCCACCCACGGCAAACAGGTGGCTCCGTTTTTGGCATTTTCTATCACACTAAACAAGCACACATAATCATCAAGCAAATGGCATGGCTGAGAGATCTATACAGACGTTAAAAAAAGCATTCGAAAGTGGCGAAGAACATCAATTAGCCTTCTTAGCATTACGCACAACAAAATTACAGAATGGTTCTCCATCCCCTGCAAATCAAATAATGAATAGAACATTGCAAACAAATCCCCCAAACATATTACACGACAAAAATTGTTCTCAGGCCACACGAACAGAAGAAATCAAAAATTACAACAGAGCTCCCAGAGTTAAAACCACACGATACAGTTAGAATTAAATTCGATAACAATTGGTTTAGAAGGGGTAAAGTAATTAAAAAAACTAGAACAACCTCGTTCATGCTTAGTAGTAACAGAGATAGGTAATACAGTCAAACGAAATAGACAACACATTTTTAAAACAAAAGAAAACGTTCGCATAACAGAAGAAATAGATTATTAAAATATACTTCCAAATTCTACAAACATGCATGAAAAAACAAAAACAGCACAACTACAGGACTAAACACTCTGAAATAAAAGAACCACAAAAAGTGAACGACGAATAATTCTCCCCTGCAGATACAGATAAAGAAAAATAAACACTTCGAAAAAAAAAAAAAAATGTTAAGCATCACCATAGACAAGACCTTTGTATTGTCAGCAGTCTAAGTATTTCGTATTGTTAATGTCTTTTCAGTCTCTCTCACGTTCTTGATCTTTCATACTAAGTACTCACTATTTCCTTTCATACTCGTGTATATATATATATATAACAAATCATACACATAAAACGCGGGTGGCACTGTTACCTCCCGCCCAGCCCCCGGCGCCAGCATTTTGCCTCACGTGACTCAATCGTAGTCACTTATAAACAGAATATTCTTCGTTATTAACACTTAGCATATATCCCACCCCCAATACATTTTTTTTGTTTATTAATTATTTACCTTACGAAATAGAATGAAGATTGATGGATTTTTGCCCACCGCCGCCCATCCCCCGGCGCCAGCATTTTGGCTCACGTGACTCAATCGTAGTCACTTATGAACAGAATAGTCTTCCATATTAACAATTAGCATGTATCCCACCCCCAATACATTTTTTTTGTTTATTAATTATTTACCTTACGAATACTATTCTGTTCATAAGTGACTACGATTGAGTCACGTGAGCCAAAATGCTGGCGCCGGGGGGCAAAAATCCATCAATCTTCATTCTATTTCGTAAGATAAATAATTAATATACAAAAAAAATGTATTGGGGGTGGGATACATGCTAATTTTTAATACGGAAGACTATTCTGTTCATAAGTGACTATGATTGAGTCACGTGAGCCAAAATGCTGGCGCCAGGGGCTGGGCAAAAATCCATCAATCTTCATTCTATTTCGTAAGGTAAATAATTAATAAACAAAAAAAATGTATTGGGGGTGGGTTATATGCTAAGTGTTAATAACGAACACTATTCTGTTCATAAGTGACTACGATTGAGTCACGTGAGGCAAAATGCTGGCGCTGGGAGCTGAGCGGCGGTGGGCGGCCTGGGCGGGGGATAAAAGTGCTGCCGCGTAAAACGCCGAAATGAAAATGCCCGGGAAAATATAATCGCTATTTTTATAAAAAAAAAGTTTAGAACGAGGTCAGACAAGTACGAACGGCTTATAAACTTGAGTTATGTTTCTTCCTTGACTAGCATCTTTCTCAACTTATAAAGATGGCGACTATATTTTCCCGACCTAGTTTTTATTACGCGTTTCACGGCTAGGATGAAACTTGCTATAACTTATTATTTTTAATGGGGTAAGACTGCATAACACTGGCCACCTGGCTGTGCGCATGTGCCAACAAACGGATGCGCTAATGGGAATATATTTGTGAATATTTGCTTAGAAAAGAGCACAAAGATGTTTTTACTGCATTAGTAAATAAAATCCATAATTTGTATCCAGTTTAAATTTAGGTCTGTGTTTTTTTATTCTTATCGATAGACTTAATTTTTGCGCTTCCGTTTGTTGGCGCATGCGCACAGCCATGGGGGCCAGTGTTATGCAGTCTTACCCAAGAACGGGGGGGGGGGGGAAAGCGTATTAAAAAAAATAGAACATTTTGTTATGACGAATAATTCAGATCAAATTCAGATGTTTTCAACCGAAAACCCGCCGCGCCGTCAGTGTGATTGACACGTGCGCAATAAAAGAGCGTCTGCTTTAGGCTCTACTCGAAGTGAGATTTTTCTGAAAGATTTTAAGGTCACCTCAAGAAGGAAGTGCTATAATAAAAACACTCCCTTCATTTAAGGTAGTTACAATCAGGACACGTGGGATAAACAGAATAATAATAAAAAAAAATGTCTTGTCCTAAAAAGCTGACAAACAAGACTCGTTCCTTAAAACTAAACTTAAATTATCAAAAGTGGATACTTTACATCCAGCATATATACAAAAAATTAAAAAATAAAAATAAATGACTCATCCACGCCTTTAAAAAAGATAAAACAAAAGAACAATTCGTTCTCAATAAGCACAATCCATTCAAATTCAGTAGACGATTTATTTTTTTGTTAATTAAAATAGCGTGGCAACGGTTAATTGCTCTTTTCCCTGAAAGTTTTGGTCTCGTATTGTGTGGACGACACACTTTCGCCTGTTTGCAACTTTTCCTATCGTGACGATACATTACAGAAAAGGGTATATAATAGTTTTTGTTGTTTGTTTTTTAATGGTAAAAACGAAGGTTTCGTATTTTGCATTTTAATAAAAAGGAAGAATCAAGACTGCTTTTTTTCTGTTCTCTCCGTGTGTTTAGGGTTAGTTTTATTATTCATTGAAAGGGGGGCTTCTCGCTTACAATATTTAGTAATAATACACCTACTACTCTTACTGCTACTTATTCCTGACTGGTACACACGCTTGGCCACGACCTACGTTGTTCACTCGCAGTAGAAAAGTTTTTGTTTGTTTTTTATCCTCTTATTCTCGAGTTCTTGTTTCTATTTTCGACCCGGTCCTTAAAGCTACTTATCGTCGCATTGATCTGTTGAGAAGGAAAGATTAGGACCAACAACTTAAGAAGGCAGCACAATCTCGTTCTTTCACTCTATTCATGTGCATTTCCTTCCTTCACACACAAACATACACACATAAAAATCCACGCATGCTTTATATAATATATATATATTTAAATGTGTAGAATCGGCCTTGCCTGAAGAAGATGATAGGTTCATCGAAAATTTTCAATCCCCCAATAAAATAGATACTAATACTCCTAACCCCATTCACTGTGGAGGTCCCCAGATTCCGGAGAGCCTTCTACTCCAATAGCTTCTTTCCTCGAGCTGCCAGCCTGTGGAACTCCCTCCCTGCTCCCCGACTGTACCGACATTCAGAAATTTAAAACTAATATGAACAAGCATCTCGCTGCACAGCTCCCAATTTAGGATGACCCCCAAAACTTTCGCCCTAATTCTCAGTAGTCCCTTATGTCTACAGTGGCAACTTGCCTTGTTTGGGGTGAACTAGATTTAAAAAAGAAGAAGAAAAAAAGACCAGAAGCAACAACAAAGGGCAGGACCGATACTAATCAACAAAACAGTGAGGTACAGATTTCTGCAGTTTATTATTTTTTTTTACTTTCTCATAGGAAAATGTTATTAAATAAAACGGAGTTTTAAGGGGTTTTTTGGGTTTTTTTTTTGTTGTTGTATGAGACCATTTCTTTTATGCTTTCGATTTTCCAGAAAATCGAAAGCAAAAAAAGCCTCATATAACACAAAAAAAAGAACCTTCGTGTCATTTAATAACATTTGCCTTAATGAAAACATGCTGTCTAAACACACACACACAATGTGTATGTGTGTATGTGTACTTCAAGATCGACCACAATCACGTCTCAGCAAAACAGGGTAAAAAAAAAGCATGACGGAAGCCACCCCCGCACCATAACTATTAGGTTACACACACACACACACAGAAAAAAAATACGCAAGAGTAAATGACAAAAGAAAAACAAACAAATCTCATAGTTAATTCAATTATCATCATCATCATTGTTATTCAAGTTTGAAGAAAGAAACAAAAGGTAACAAACTAAGTGCTTTAAGTAAACGATGATGATGATGATGATGATGATGATGATGATGATGATGATGATGATGAACTAGTGGATGATGATGATGCATGATTGCATTTCATTTTAGTAGAGAATTAGAACTTCCAGACAATGAAAGGTTCCAGGTCAACCGTTTCTTTGGGTGTGGATAGGGAGTACAGAATGAATAATAAAACTTCTTTTTTTTTTGCGAAAAGATGGTAAAGTTCTTTCCCTTTTTCTTTTATTCTATTTTAAAGGAATAAAAAAAATCCAAATAAAAATGTCAAACTTTTCAATTGTCCAATACATTAATTTATCACAGAACAATTTCTTCCCAAGTACACCAAAAATGAGGTGTTTTACGCGTTTGTAATTAGGAGGGAGGGGGGGGGGCATCATTTCTTCTATTTACATTTGTTGCCCATAAAGAAGGTGGTGGGTCAGATTCTACTTAAGACTACTGGCACTACTTAGTGATATATAGGAAAAAGTAAATAAAAACTTCATCTCCACACACCTTTTTCTGACTCCTCTTCAACTGCTACTGCTTCCAAAGAACAAGTATCGGTGATTGGCGAGAGGAGGAGGGAAGAAGATAAGAGTGGGAAGGTGACCCCCCGCCCCACACACACCCCTCTTCCATCATTTGAGGTGTAACCTTCTTCTTGGGCTTAAAAAAATCAGGTTTCTCACCTCACTGGCCTTAACAGAGATATATTGGCACTGGTAGCAAACAGCCAATGTAGAGAAGGAATCAATTCTACTAAATGAGACACAGTCCTACTTACAAATTGGATGAACAAGAAACGGCATTACCTTTTTATACAAAACAGCTACATCAGTAAATATGAACAGTAATAATTATTGGATACTAACTCCCACAGTTCAAAATTAAGCTTTACCATTACTTCAATTGAAACACCGGGAAGCAGCATAAAAGTAACAAAGACCCATGACAACTACCCCACCCCCACTTCTAAATACTCAAGCCCCCACCCATACTTCAATCATTTTGTTGTTGTTACAGTTTTAGTCATGAATCCAAGCCTAAAAATAGATTTAAAACTATACAACATTAGCAGTACACCTGTCCCAGGACGGGTATTGTGCGAGTTATTAATAAACTTAATTCACCAAACTGAACAATTTTGCACCAATTTTATGTCCCTTTACAAAGATTAAAATATATATGCTACTAAATCTTCCACATAAAATTCTTGTTGCAATTTTAAACAAAATCCATTAAATGATTGTAGGGAAATTCTAAAATGTTGGCCTTAAGCTTAAGGAGTCTTAAGAAATTAAAATCTGGCCTAATTGTGTCTAATAACAATGGATCACGTTTCGTGCAAAATAGAAAATTTAAATGCGAGGTTGTGTACATATTATGCGCCCCCCCCCCAACAACTCTTAAGAATATTCGAAAGAAACTGAAATTTTGGTTAAAATTTCATCAAAATTGGAGGTATTTTAATTTTAAAAGATCTTCCAGCACCCCTTTGCATAAAAATACATTCAGTCTAACAGCTTTGTTCCAAAATTCATAATCATTAGATAATTAGTTTCTGAGTTTATCCTTCAGGAGCAGACAGACAGAAATTGGTTAACACTGTTTTATATAAATTATATATATTTATTCAGTTAGTTTGAATTTTTACTTAAACATTTTTGGCTACACATTTTCAGACATGTTTCAATTTCAGCTGGGAATCAGCCAAATTTCGTCAGGCTAAGTTCTTAGTATGAAGGTGGAGACGAAAATGAAAAAAAAAAAAATTTCTTCAAAGAGGTTACAATACAAATATGAACAAAACCTCACCGGAAATAAATAAAATATATATATATATATATATATGGAAAATGAAAAAAGGAAAACCAAAAATATTATTTATATAAGAAATAATATTTTTGTTTTTTCTTTTTTCATTACGTTGCAATATTATTTCCATTTTTATCATATATATATCATTTTGAAAACCCAATTCAATGATAGGTTTTTTTTCAATAAATTTTTCTAGCATAGAATTTGGTTTTAAAAATGATTTCTTATATTTTTCATTCTACGATGCTTTCCGATGTAGAAATATTGGATATATATATATATACACACACACACACACACAATAAATATAAAAGACAAATAAAGAAAAATTTAAAAACTAAGAAATATCTATATAATATTATGCTAAGGAATTTTCATGTTTGTATGTTATCATTCTCCAGCCCTTTTTTAAAAGATAGGATTGCCTGATCGTCAAAGATGTGATGTAAAAAAATGCATTTAAAAAATGTTCATATCGCTGTTGTGTCAAACGTCCAACTTGAACTAAAATACACTTTCTTGGTTTTCGGGTTAGGATCAAAGTGTAGTATCTGTTCTGTCCCAAAAATGGTACAATAATATCGTAGGGTCTGGTTCGTGACGAACCTCCATAGAATGGAAATATGTCACAAACACAAAAAATACAATTAGTATGAATATTGCTGAAGCAGACGATATTTGCCTATCATCATCATATTTGGTTTAACGTCCATTTTACATGTTAGCATGATTTTTAGAAATTGACTTCTAAACAAACCAATCTCTGGCCAGGTCTTTATTTATTCCCATTTCCCTCAGATCCATCCTTATCACTTCCTCCCATGTTTTTTTTGGCATTCCCCTGTGAACTGAACCTGCTACCTCAACCATTCTACAGTTACTAACCCAAGAACTCTCATCCATTCCTTCAGCATGGGCATACCATCGAAGTCTCCTATTTTGCACACATCTTCCTCTCAGCTCATCAGATCTTAGACTGTCTTTAACACTCACATTACACATCCATCATATCATTGTCATATCATTTCTCATCATGCAACACATGTCCTCAACCCTCACTGGTCAGGTTTTACTTTCATACATCACACTGCATACACACTCCTGATAGATTCTTCCCTTGGTTGACACTGGAAACTGAGGATTAATAATGGCAGAAGTTGCATGAACTTAATCCATCCACTCCTAACTGTTGCAATTATACTAGCACCTGTTCCCCCGTGTTCCAATGAGATGAGCAAGGTAACAAAACTTCGGTACAATCTCAATAGCTTTGCTATCCAAATATACTTTCTTCACATCCGAGTTCTCATCTGTCTCCATTGTCTTACACAGAAACTGGTTATCCTCTCTCAACCTACGAGGAATTCCACTACACTTCTTGTGTACCCAATGCTTACAAATACCACAAAAATTGAGTTGTTACTCGAATTTCATTTTTATTTCTAAATTTCCAGCTACTGAATTTCTTGTTTTTAATATATGTATGTCGGTTTTGTTTATTCGCAAACTCTTCCTCGTGTTTTGGAAATTCACACCTATAATCCATATATATTTTGAAACTACATTATCCAAGATACTTAGATAAGTATATTTCATTCTGATCAAATAGGGGCCAATGATGTGGGATCTGCATTTGTGTCAGACATTCATAAAAAGAAAATAAGATTTACTTTTTGGAGGAGATAGACCGTTATAACCATATATATTCTGGAAGTACATTACCCAGAGTACTTGGATAAATATATTTCATTTTAGTTAAAAGTGGAACAATAATATTGAGTAACAATCATCAATATTAAAACCATTTTTACAAGCATAAACAATGCTTGTAACAAATAAATGAATAACAATGTTATAAAAATTTATGAAAATCTTTTTCTTTAACTTTTTAAAAATATTTATTTATTTTTTTCCATATGTGACACCAATAATTCTTTTTTATCAATTAGCATCTAGAGAGATTTACAAAACTTAAAAATGACATAAAATATATTAATAGTTATTTTTAAAAAAGTATTAAATATTTTTACTTGGTAAATAACAAACTGAAAAATGTATTTTGTGCTAAGTTTTGTTTATTTCCTTCTTACAGCGGGAAGATGTGACACAAGGTCGGAAAGTGGGATTTGAAACCAGCGCCCTAGATAAAGAGCACTGAGGCGATTAGCAATAAACTAACCCCTTCTATAAGGGTGAGAATGTAAAGCCTTGGAAGGTGGACCCAAAGCTGCACAGGAACATAACTTAAACCGACAGAGAACAAGCCATCCTCAAAAATGGCCTAGACTTGGCCGGTCTTTTTTTTTATTTATTTATTTTTTTTTTAAACAAAGTTCACCCCCAAACAAGGCAGGCCGCCACTGTAGACGTAAGGGGCTACTGAGAAGAAAGAAAAGGGGAGAAGGTTTGGGGGGGGGGGGATGTTCAACCTAAGCTGGGATCTGCGCAGCGAGATGTCTGTTTACATTAATTTTAAATTTCTGCATGTCAGTACTGTCGGGGAAACAGGAGGCAGGGAGGGAGTTCCAGAGGCCAGCAGCACGAGGAAAGAAGCTATTTCAGTAGAAAGCTCTCCGGCATCTGGGGACCTCCACAGTGAATAGATGGGATTTAGTTGATTATCGAGTTGGTCTAGTGAATTTACGTCGAGGGGGCACCAGAGTAGCCAATTCATCGGAGCATAATCCATTGAAGTATTTGTAAAACAAGCACAAGGATGCTACATTGCGGCGATGGGACAGGGACTGGAGCTTGGTTGACAGTGAGGGACCTATTAGGTTGGCAACTCTTTTTTGGACCTTGTCTAGGAGGGAGAGATTAGTAGATGATGCACCAGATGAAATTAGCATGTGCAAAAAGATATTCAGAGATTTGTTTAGGGATATTACTGTGAAAGATTATCGGCTAGGTAATTATGAGAGAACATTTGTTTAAAGCCTTTTTAAAGTTTCTTTTTTACTCTAGTTCGCCCCCAAGGCATAATGCCACTGAAGCATAAGGGGCTACTGTGATAGGACCAGCTTCATAAGGAAGCAACCTGGGTTGGGAGTTGGGCAGAAAGATATTTGTTCACATTATATTTAAATTTCTGCATATTGGTACGGATGGGGAAATAGGGGGTAGAGAGGGAATTCCAAAGACAAACAAAGTACTCATTTTTTTTATCCACTTGTGTTTTTTTTTGTCAACTATTGTCACATGCCAATGACAAGAGATTTTGTTCAGATATCTAATGATGGACACAGCATACACTGAGAAGTAGGTTCATGCCTTTTCTCAATGATGTGAAATCATAGCCCCCCCCCCCTATTCGTTATATATTTCTTCCCAAGCTTCGAACAACTGAATCATGTCACATTCTCATAAAAAGAAAGCAAAATATATGCAATTCATGATGCATGCCTTGAGTAGCGCAATAGCCATCTATTATTGATTCACCGATTCTTCTGTGACACCACTGATAGAGATGGGGGGGGGGGGGTCGAGGGGCATGTGAACAAGTCTTTTACATTTTAATGCCTTTCATAATGATTACCATTTTGGTATGTGGGATTTTCTTCTGGAGAATTGATATTAAAAAAAGAGAGAAGAGATCAATTGTTTGTTTTTAATAGAAAAAGAATTTCCATTTTAAAAGACGAAGGGAAGAGACTTAGTAAAAAAAGAAAAAGGAGAAGAAGGAGAAAATAAGAGAATGGGAGAAACAGAGAAAATGAGAGGAAAAAAGTGAGGTGACGACTAAAAAGAGAGGGGAAGAGAAAGGGGAGGAAGAGAAATGGGGGGCTGAAAAGAGAGGAAGAGAAATGGGGGGGGGGCTGAAAAGAGAAGAAGAGAAATGGGGGGGCTGAAAAGAGAGGAAGAGAAATGGGTGAAAAGAGAGGAAGAGAAAGGGGTGAAAAGAGAGGAAGAGAAAGGGGTGAAAAGAGAGGAAGAGAAAGGGGTAAAAAGAGAGGAAGAGAAATGGGGGGGGGGAAGAGAGGAAGAGAAATGGGGGGGGTGAAAAGAGAGGAAGAGAAATGGGGGGGGGTGAAAAGAGAGGAAGAGAAATGGGGGGGGGGTGAAAAGAGAGGAAGAGAAATGGGGGGGGTGAAAAGAGAGGAAGAGAAATGGGGGGGGGGTGAAAAGAGAGGAAGAGAAATGGGGTAAAAAGAGAGGAAGAGAAATGGGGGGGGGGAAGAGAGGAAGAGAAATGGGGGGGGGGGGTGAATAGAGAGGAAGAGAAATGGGGGGGGGGTGAAAAGAGAGGAAGAGAAATGGGGGGGGGTGAAAAGAGAGGAAGAGAAATGGGGGGGGTGAAAAGAGAGGAAGAGAAATGGGGGGTGAAAAGAGAGGAAGAGAAATGGGGGGTGAAAAGAGAGGAAGAGAAATGGGAGGTGAAAAGAGAGGAAGAGAAATGGGGGGGTGATAAGAGAGGAAGAGAAATGGGGGGGTGATAAGAGAGGAAGAGAAATGGGGGGTGAAAAGAGAGGAAGAGAAATGGGGGGTGATAAGAGAGGAAGAGAAATGGGGGGTGATAGGAGAGGAAGAGAAATGGGGGGTGAAAAGAGAGGAAGCGAAATGGGGGGTGAAAAGAGAGGAAGCGAAATGGGGGGTGATAAGAGAGGAAGCGAAATGGGGGGTGATAAGAGAGGAAGCGAAATGGGGGGTGATAAGAGAGGAAGCGAAATGGGGGGTGATAAGAGAAATGGGGGGTGAAAAGAGAGGAAGAGAAATGGGGGGGTGAAAAGAGAGGAAGAGAAATGGGGGGGGGTGAAAAGAGAGGAAGAGAAATGGGGGGTGAAAAGAGAGGAAGAGAAATGGGGGTGAAAAGAGAGGAAGAGAAATGGGGGTGAAAAGAGAGGAAGAGAAATGGGGGGTGAAAAGAGAGGAAGAGAAATGGGGGGTGAAAAGAGAGGAAGAGAAAGGGCTGAAAAGAGAGGAAGAGAAATGGGGGGTGAAAAGAGAGGAAGAGAAATGGGGGGGGGTGAAAAGAGAGGAAGAGAAATGGGGGGTGAAAAGAGAGGAAGAGAAATGGGGGGTGAAAAGAGAGGAAGAGAAATGGGGGGTGAAAAGAGAGGAAGAGAAATGGGGGGTGAAAAGAGAGGAAGAGAAATGGGGGGGTGAAAAGAGAGGAAGAGAAATGGGGGGGTGAAAAGAGAGGAAGAGAAATGGGGGGGTGAAAAGAGAGGAAGAGAAATGGGGGGTGAAAAGAGAGGAAGAGAAATGGGGGGTGAAAAGAGAGGAAGAGAAATGGGGGGTGAAAAGAGAGGAAGAGAAATGGGGGGTGAAAAGAGAGGAAGAGAAAGGGGTGAAAAGAGGAAGAGAAAGGGGTGAAAAGAGAGGAAGAGAAATGGGGGGTGAAAAGAGAGGAAGAGAAATGGGGGGTGAAAAGAGAGGAAGAGAAATGGGGGATGAAAAGAGAGGAAGAGAAAGGGGTGAAAAGAGAGGAAGAGAAAGGGGTGAAAAGAGAGGAAGAGAAAAGGGGGGGGGGTGAAAAGAGAGGAAGAGAAATGGGGGGTGAAAAGAGAGGAAGAGAAATGGGGGGTGAAAAGAGAGGAAGAGAAATGGGGGGTGAAAAGAGAGGAAGAGAAATGGGGGGTGAAAAGAGAGGAAGAGAAATGGGGGGGTGAAAAGAGAGGAAGAGAAATGGGGGGGTGAAAAGAGAGGAAGAGAAATGGGGGGGTGAAAAGAGAGGAAGAGAAATGGGGGGTGAAAAGAGAGGAAGAGAAATGGGGGGTGAAAAGAGAGGAAGAGAAAGGGGTGAAAAGAGAGGAAGAGAAAGGGGTGAAAAGAGAGGAAGAGAAAAGGGCGAAGAGAGAGGAAGAAGAGAAAAAGCAGAATGAGTATTTACTTTGTATCCCACAACTAATCAATTAAAGTCAATTCAATTCTCATTGTTACAATATTCTTCAAGAGGGCAAACAGAATGGCAATATCTTCTCTCCTTCTTGTAATGGACATGTGAGCCGTGGTGATAAAGGTCATATATAAAATGGAATATTCTAAAGAAAATGCAATATTTATCCAAATACACCCATAGCAGAGTTGCCAACTGCGATAATTGAAAAATGTCCAGCCAATTTAGGAAAAGGTTGAGAAATTTAGAAGAGAGTAAGAGTAATTTGGGATGATACTCAACGTTCCTGTCCTCCACCCTAACAAAATAGGAGGTAAGGGTACAGTTGAAAATTTTTATCAACCTCTATATAAATATCCGACCTTTCTCCAGCAAAGTCAGACCCAGAGATAATGGGTAGCAACAGGCAGAGAGAGAAGCCATAGTTTTTTCACACCAAATTCAGAAAGCACATTTTCCCAAAGTGAATCTTAACCGAAACAAGAACGGATCCATTCTTAAGATGAGTCCACGTTTCGCAATAGATTTACTGCTATTTTAAACATAAAAATACAGACAGACAGAACTTGTTATAGAGATGTGTGGACAGACAAAGAAAAGGAATCAATTCTGCCAATTGATGTTGAAGAATGCAACACTTGATAACAAACATTCTTAGCAATTCGAAGGACAACACTCTACAAACTACAACAACATTTGCTTTCTTGGCCTTCGAGCTGGGATCGAAGTTTAGCATCTGTTCTGTCTTAAGTCGGAGCTAGAGAAATTCTCTCGACTTTGGCAATATTCATTTTTGTCCCATCAAGTGCCCCCTTTGGGGAATTGTAGTTTCTCCACAAAAAAAAACTTCATGTCTAACTTTGCTCTTGTGAGGAGGCAAATAAATTGGCATTTGCCTTCTCCTGATTCCTATTGAATCAATTCCGTTCAAATGATAGGTGACATTTTTATGTATCTTACAAGTGCAATAATGACAAAATATACTCATCATCAACAGGGTCTAAAGAGCTAAAAGAAGAGGGGGGAAAAGAAGGGAGACGGAAAAGGAGAAAGAGAAGATGGAGACAGGAAAAAGGAGAAAGAGAATGGAGGGTAAGGAGAAAGAGAATGGGGGATAAGGAGAAAGAGAATGGGGGATAAAGAGAAAGAGAAGGGAGGATAAAGAGAAAGAGAAGGGAGGATAAAGAGAAAGAGAAGGGAGGATAAAGAGAAAGAGAAGGGGGATAAGGAGAAAGAGAAGGGGGGATAAGGAGAAAGAGAAGGGGGGATAAGGAGAAAGAGAAGGGGGGATAAGGAGAAAGAGAAGGGGGGATAAGGAGAAAGAGAAGGGGGGATAAGGAGAAAGAGAAGGGGGGATAAGGAGAAAGAGAAGGGGGGATAAGGAGAAAGAGAAGGGGGGATAAGGAGAAAGAGAAGGGGGTAAAGGAGAAAGAGAAGGGGGTAAAGGAGAAAGAGAAGGGGGTAAAGGAGAAAGAGAAGGGGGTAAAGGAGAAAGAGAAGGGGGTAAAGGAGAAAGAGAAGGGGGTAAAGGAGAAAGAGAAGGGGGTAAAGGAGAAAGAGAAGGGGGGTAAAGGAGAAAGAGAAGGGGGGGTAAAGGAGAAAGAGAAGGGGGGGGGTAAAGGAGAACGGGACGGGGGTAAAGGAGAACGGGACGGGGGTAAAGGAGAACGGGACGGGGGTAAAGGAGAAAAAGAAGGGGGGGGGGGGGTAAAGGAGAAACAAGGCAAGTTGCCACTGTAGACGTAAGGGGCTACTAAGAATTAGGGTGAAAGTTTAGAGGATCATCCTAAATTGAGAGCTGTGCAGCGAAATGCTTGTTCACATTAGTTTTAAATTTCTGCATGTCAGTACAGTCGGGGAAACAGGTAGCACGAGGAAAGAAACTATTGGAGTAGAAGGCTCTCCGGCATCTGGGGACCTCCACAGTGAATGGATGGGATTTAGCTGAATGTCGGGTTGGTCGAGTGTATTTACGTTGACAGGGCACCAGAGCAGCAAGTCCATTGAAGTACTTGTAAAACAAACACAAGGACGCAACATTGCGGTGATAGGGCAGGGGCTGGAGCTTGGTGGATAGTGAGGGACCTATTAGATTAGAAACTCTTTTTTAGACTTCTTTTAAGTGAGAGACTAGTGGATGATGCACCAGCCAAGATGTGACAACAATACTTCATGCATGGGTGGATGGTGGCTTTGTAGAGATATAGGATACTGTCAGTGTGAAGATTTTTAGCATGGTAGAGGGAGCCCATCTTAGCAATGTTTTCTATGTATTTGTTCCAATTCATGTTACCTGTGAATGTTAGGTCATTTGTTTAGTAATTTGAATGTTGGACTTTCAAGTAGGGTGTTATTTGCCATGGCAATCGGTAGTTGAAGAGGTTTCTTGTAGTTGTTGAAGGAAAGGAGCTTTGTTTTAGCAGCATTAAATGTTACCATCTATTTATGACCCCATTCCACTACAGACTGGATGTCACTTTCTAAGGATTCAGCCATTGCTTCGGATCTGCGCGCGTCAGTTTTACCCACATGACGCGAGTAAAGTGTGTTGTCGTCAGCAAATATCTTTATCTCAGACACAATGTCATCAGGGAGGTAGTTTATGAAAATCAATAAAGGTCCAAGGATTGATCCCTGGGGTACACCTGCATTTATGTCATGTTTGGTCAACGGCCATCGAGGACAATCTGGATCTTTCTTTTGGATAGGAAGGATCTAATTATATTAAATATTCGTCCAGTAATACCATATGAATTCATTTTTATGAGAGGACCTTTATTCCAGACACTGTCAAAGGTATTGTATATATATTGATATATCATACATCAACCTTTAAATAGATCGAATCTGAAGAAAATTAACGAAATTACCCCAAAGTGGAGAATTGATATAAAGTAAAAAATTTTGAATTAAACAAAAAGATGTTTATTTTAACAAAAAGTAACACCTTTGACCAAATATACACACATACATATATAAGATAAATGAAGGAAGAGAGATAAAAAGATGTGCGGATGACAAATCTATTTCATCTTCGATTGTTCAACGAAAGGTGTACTTTTATCTCTCTTCCTTCATTTATCTTTATAATTGTTCTATCTCGTATATTGAGCTTCTTAAATCATTTCACTATAGGTTCAATTCTCTAAAAGTATACTTTTAGTCTCATATATGTATATATATATATATATATATATATATATATAATAATAATCCAGGTAAATCATCCACAGGGTAGTAATCCAAAGAATTTCAACCGGGTTTATAAAAAAGTGCTCAATATCAAATAGAGCTTTTATATATGATTATTTTTATTTACACAGACATGTACAAAATCTGCGACACTGGCATGTCGATGTTATCGATCAACAGCTATTATAAACTGAGATCTCATCAGGCAGAGTTAGAATCCGATCTTAACATATATATATATATATCACTCTATTGGATGGCAAAAGCTGCTGGTGGTGGTAGTAGTAGTACTGCCTTAACCATTAAAACCGTTACCAATCCTGGTTAGCAGCTGATAAGGACAGGGTATGGCCCATTCTATGTTAAAAATGTAATACCAGACTCCCTGGAAAGTAAGAATAAGATGTCTCTTCATAAAAACGAAGTGACTTTCTGGAAAGTTAGACATTTTGGAAATAGAGGAATTTTATGTAAATTATGAAAAATGCCCTCAAAGTGACTGTAACGAGGAGGGAAAAATATATCACGGATCACACTGATTTAAATGAAAACAACTTGGACATGCACCCGGCTACAATATGTGATGACATCGGAAAATTTAACAGATTGTGAGGTTTACGTATCCACTGGTGCAAATAACATAATTCCCTTATCAGAGAATGTAAATCTAATGATAAGATTATGAATCAGGATTACAACACGTGTTCAGGATGCTATTACTGAGCGTCAGTGCACTGGATAAATTATAATCAGGCAAAGAATTTTGCGGCCCAACGGTAAAACGTGTACACGGAATAGCATTTCTCGTGTTTATGTGACTGTTTGCATCAACTGGCCAGAGTCAGACAACTGGCCAGAATCTTTAATGTCAAAGTTCGACATTGTTACCACACGCATCCTGTCTCCCAGTTGCTTGCAACTAGATGCCTTTGTTTTCTAGGTCATGTTTTCCGATGCAGAGAAAGTGAACTCATATGCAGAGCTGTGGCTCCCAGCAAAAGCGTTGGGGCGGTCAGTTAAAAACTTTGTTCGCGACAGTCAAAGCAGACACAGAAGCTATGTCTGGCCGTCACGTCTACGGTCTCCAAGGTTGGGCAAGAGACTGACTTCAAATTAAATACAAATCAGGTATGTACTCCGATGTGGGAGTTTTTACAAGTTTTTTTTACAGATTGAGAAGGATTTTGTTTTGGAACGAAACTGTTGGCTGAAGGAATTATTTGCTCTTGACAGTAAATCACAACAAAATGAATGCACGTATGTGAGCTTTGACAAAAGACAACGGTCTTCTTTGCTATTCGATGGAAACATTTTACTGACTTGTATGTTGCCATAAAGAATGAATGTTGCACAAAGTTGAAAATGTCCAGTTTTTCATAACAGTTTTACATTCATCCAATTTTTATCAAATACATGTTCAATAAAGAGCAGAGGACCGCTCAAAATATTAAAATATAAATTGAAATGACACCTATAATTTTACATGCTAGCTTTCCATAAGGCTACTTTTTCTTTGTCAAATGTGAAAAAAAAAAATAAATAAATAAATAAAAAATCACCTTTTTAACCAAGAAACACTTTAAATTACAACAAAAGCATACATGGATTTATCTTATATATATATATATATATATATATATATATATATAATGATATTACGAAAATTTTGTTCTTAAGATTATCCGATGTTTGAAAATTTTTGTTATATTGTATAACTTAAAATAAACATTGCGTTGAAACTGCTGAAAACAACTATACTCTTTATTTGGAATATGATTGAAAATGGTTTAAATCGTGAAACACACACACACACACACACACACACACACACACACACACATATATATATATATATATTACACACACAACTATTATGCTTTACTCATGTATTGGGCACTGTATAAATAAATATGTAAACAAAAAATATACACGCAATATATTATGTGATACTATAAGTATATAATATTTGGTGACTCCGCCGTAGCTCGGGATTAACGCATAAGAAAAAGAAGTATGCAATATAGCAATATGACATATCGTTATCCACAGACAGCAGTTTCGTCGTCTAAGACTCGGTGTGGATAGATGTAGCATGTGTATTCATGCCAAGATTCGAAACCCGAACGGCCGGTCACATCCAAATGTCAAGCACGCAGAACCACTGCACACACAAACATACTATTTACAGTAGAAGAAATTCTAGCGTTCTATGGATTCAATCTGTTTACATATATTTTAATCCCACTATATGGTAACCGAGAAAAATCTCTTCTTTACAGGAGATTCTTATATGTGGATAATAATATATATATATAATATATAAGAAAAAGAGAGAGGGGGGGGGGTGATGATGGAAGGATCCATTGCTATAGAGTTCATGTGAATAATTAAATAAATCAATAGTGTATAGAACCACAAGCAAATAAACCGTTACTAATAAAAACGTAGTTGTGAAACAAAATACAATATTTTAATTTTCATTGCAAATAAGAAATTTCAAATAGACTGAATCAAAAACAAAAAGCAATTTCAGTTTACCAGTACCAAAGATTCAAGAACCGTCTCCAAAGATTGAAAGATTATCTTTCTTTTTTAATTAGTATTAATAATATTAATAAAAAGTAATATTATTTTATTAATATTAATAAAAAAACAAAAAACAGGTGTTTTTACCCCAACACTGTCAACAGAAAACTCAAAATGATATCCAATTTTTTTTGCGATTACACCTCCACGTCCTGAAAATACAGGGGGAGGGGGGGGGGCTTAGGGTGAGAGTTTACTATACAAATTTAACCTAAAATGGTCACCAAGTTCTTGGCCACATAATGTAGGACAGAACGGGTAACCATTTTTTTTCAAATGATAGCAATTTAAACAAAAACTATTTTACAAACTACGAGTATAGGCCTATTTTAGATTTTTTTTTTTTCGTGTTTCCCCCCCAGACTTAGGATTAGTTTTGGAGTTAATGAAGAACGTGTTTTTTTAAGGGACCTGCTTCTTTACTGAAAAGAATGCGTACGAGAAAACTAAAACTTGACCCTTCACAAAAAAATATGTTGATATATATATATATATATATATATATAAGTACTAGTAAAACAGTGGGCAGTGGTTTGATAATGCCCAAAGCTCAAGAGAAATATGAGAAAGGTAGATAGTTTGAATATGAATGGATGCCCCTCCCCCTGCACATCACTGACTGTAGGTACCTCCAAAACAAACAAAAAAAGTGTTAGTTTCAGTTTATCTAGTTTCACTTTAATTTTTTCTAAAGAAAAAATAAGAAACTAGTTATAATTTTTTAAATTATTTAATTTGTTTAAAAACAAAAATTATTTTTGAAACTATATAGTTTAGGAAGCGTATATATCGCGGTATGTATGAAACTTTGGAGAATTAATAGTTTTTTTTTTCATTTAAGTTTTGCGCATTTTTATTATTATTATTATTAACGTTACTAATAAAACGTAGTTGTGAAACATCATCGGCCGAAAGCAGTAGAAAATCAACGATGATGAATATAATACAACTATGTAAATAATAAGATCTCATCCTCCAAATCGGACGTAAACTACGTTTAATACATACACACACATACATCATATATATACATATATAACATTGAATGCCAATTTAAAGATAAATATTGTATCTTTAAATAATCATCTATCGTGATAATGGAAAGCTCAATATACTGGGTAGAGCAATACATATATAAAATGAATGATATCATTAATTTTCTAGATTTATTACTATATATTAGCTTCTTTTTTTTTCTTTTCTTTTTTCAACTCAAAGATTTGCATTCAGGCATACCCACACAACACTGGAATGAAAAGGGTTTTTTCTCTTCCTTAAAATGTGTCAACAAAAACTTTAACATCGAATTTAAAAAAAAATTATTTTGTTCCAAGAATTAAGGAAAGTAAAAAAGAGAAAGGGGTTTACTTTTTAGAATAGGTGCTCCTAAAAAAAAACAATAATTAAAAAAAAAACTTTTTCTGTGGTTAAAGAGCACAAATGGACCATAATATTCGACTTTGGCGTTTAATCCTCGCCAGAAATTACTTTCGAATTGACAGTTTAAAAGGCTTCAAAATCACTTTCGAATTTTCCCACGAAGAAATCGCCAAATCGATCATTATTTTTAGCATAAGAAATTTAAAAAAAAATGAAAAATAAATAAAAAAAGACCGACACGATGTTTACGTCGTAGACATTTGAAAGTGATTTTAAAGCCTTTAAATTGGCGGATAGAACTTAATGTCTGGCGAAAGTCAAATATTCCTGTTCATTTTGTACTCCTAAACCATAGAAAAACAGTATTTATGGAAGGAAGCAAGAACAGAACCGGAAAGAGTTTTTTGGGACCCAGTTTCATCTTGAACGGGGAAAAGGGAAAAAATAAAAACATTAACGGATGGGAGGGGGGGGGGTATAATTTCCTCTTTTCCTGTGAATTATTGATATCGATTATTGATATTGATAATTATTGATTAATTCTTAAATAAGATTTTTAAAAATAAAAAATTGGGAGATCGTAGCAAGATCGATGTGAGAAAATAGAATTTATCAAATTATCATCAGATGACATTTGTTCTTTAACCGGCACGATCGGGTGTCGTGTTTTACGCAACTCGTTCTTGGACGCTTGACCATTGACCACACATCGTATAGGAATTTTGAAAGCTAATATAATGAAAATGTTTACGATTTTACGAAGTAGGAAGAAGATAGTTACAACGACGGGTTCGGGTTATTATTCGTGTTATTTGAGTTTAAAATAGCTGCCGCCTTAACAACAACAACAGCAGCAACAAAAATGAAGAGGCCCAAGAAAAAGTCTGAGACGATTTGACGAAACGAAGAATTTACCCGGAAGAAGCGAGTGTGGACGACGACGACAACGACACGGAGAGAGATATTACCCCCCCCCCCCCCTCCCTTATTTTTTTGTATGTCTTTATTCTTGGAGGAATCACATTCTGGAGGTTTTCTTTAATTCTTTGTGAAACATTTTTTCTAGGTTTTCACACGACAGTAATGAAATCTCTTCTGGACGAAGGAAGTAATGGACAAAATAATGCTGGGAATGGGGGGGGGGGGACAACAGCGAACATTGAATACAGATGAAAGAATGACGATATTTTAGAGGTGAAGAGAATAAACAGAAGAATAAAATTACAATCGAAGAACCCAGCCACCCGCAATTTTTTTTTTTTTTGTTGTTTTTTAAGCCACGTGAGAAGAAGAAGAAAGCACGATATGTTGTTAGTGGTAATTACTACCACTACGAGAGAATTCCTACTAACCTCTTGGAGAGAGAAAAAAAATACGGTTTGCTTGACGACGACGACGATAGAGTAGGAAACCCAGAGTCGTGTGGAACAATTTGCTGGTGATGCTGCTCTATGCTAGAAAGGCCGATGCTGATGATTACGGCTGCTGCTGCTGTTGTTGTTCTGTGCCCCCCACCCCTTCTCCTCACGGTGGCAACCACAAGAAGAGGAAGAAGAGGAGGAGGGTGTGGTTGAAATGAAATCGAAAGAAAGAAAAGCCGACCACATCAGACGACGGTGGGAATAGGAGGTTAGAGAGAGAGAGAGGGATAGAAGCCCGGCTCCTGGGCGACGACTAAGAAGATTCTTGCCTTTGTGATGATGATGATGATGATGATGGGTGTAGTAGGAAGAAAGTAATATCCTCCTCCCTTCAACTGGTGGAAAATTGGTTAAATACTACTACTAACCCATGTTAAAACCTGAAAAAGGTGAGACGTAGTGGGGGTGGGAGACGTAGTGGTGGGTCTTACAGATTCTCATTCTCTCTCTCTCTCTCTCTTTCTCTCGGATAGAGAGAGAGAGCGTTTTCGTTTCGATCAGAGGAGACGCTTTTTATGCACACCGTGAAAGACAGGGCACCACATCTTTCTCATACATACACAACACATTATATACATATATTTAAGGAAGAAAAAAAGAAGCTTTTAATCATTTATGCATATCTTCTAATCTAACATACGTTATTTTGACGGATTCTCTAAGTCGGACATAAATAGCATTTAAGCTGATAAATGAAACTTTGCTTCTAAATAACCAATTTTCATTTGTTATTGTTGCACCATGTTATTGGTAAATATAATAATGTACTTCGCTACAATTTATTTTACAAAGTCCGGCCCAGACAACTGCTAATATAAAACATTTTGAAATAATCACCGAAAAATAAAATTTTTTAAAAAAGCTAGGGATAACTCATTTTAAATTGAATAATATAATAGGAGTTATCTACCTTAAGTTAAAAAAAAATAGGTAAACAAATAAAAATTAAAAACTAAAATGACTTCACTGCATCTCGGGCAATGCCGAGCGGATACAGCTTCAGGAGAAAGATATCGGACTACGAAAAGTAAAAGAGAGGTTAAAGACTTGGAGAAAGAATGCACATGAGTTCTCCTTGATTTCCGAGAAACGCCGATGAGGCTGGAGGTGCTTACAGAATATACATTTATCGAAATTTATTTCCACAAATGTCACTTTACTTTTTCTCGGCCTTTTGGCTAAGATCAAAGTGTAGTATCTGTTCCGATGGATACTGCACGCCTGTCCTGTGCAGTTCTAGGAGGTCCACCCTCCCAGGCTTCGCCTCCCCTCTTTGGGGAGGAGTAAGTTTATTGCTTACTGTCTGAGGCGCCCCTACCGGGGAATGCCGACGGGGCTGCCCAGGCAATTTTTAAATGGCCAGAGTGCTCACCTCTCGAGCGCTGGCTTTTAACCCCACTTTCTCGACCCAAGCTGTGGTCACATCTTACTTGTGGGAGTAAGATAAAACTGGCCTTGTGCCTAACTCCTGGGGAGGAGTAAATACCTGTCACTTTACTTAGATCCCTTCCCACTCAATCAATGCTGAGTACATCCTTGGGCCCCACTTCAAAAGCTGAATTTTATAACGTAAAACTAAGAATAAAAAGGTAATATGCTGCACAAAAGAACATAAGCTTGTATACATCTCTTTGCCAAGAACACCATTTACATGTGGTAATGGATTCCGTTTGTTTTAGCCTTGATGAAACTGGCCTCATTATTTACAGCCGGGTGCCCACCTCCCGTCCCCCAAGTAGAGACGGGGGGGGGGGGGCAAATGAAGGAATCAGCTGGTCACCCATATTCACCATCTTAATTATTTATTTCGGTGTCTGTTCCAAAGTCTACTGATTATGAAGAGGGGGAGGGCACTCAAAAAAAAAAAAAAAAAATAGTGTTATTGGTTCTAATAGAGATGCAATCACGACAGTCAGTGAAAAGTTCTACCCTCAAGATGGAAAACATTGACACACGCACCACCACCACCCTGCCGCATTAAAGAGAGAGCAGTAAACAACAAGGAAATGGTGGTTATTTTCTAGAATGGTGTCCTTCAAGAAATATTGCTTTTCTTTGGTTTAGTTACTTTTATTGCATTTTTGATGTATCTGTTTTTTCAACTTATTCTATATCATGCGAGTATATATATATATATATATATATATATATATATATATATACATACATACATACACACATTCTTCAATTTGTCTTCATTTTGTGAGTCGTTGAGGATTTGGGATGGATTGCAACATCCTTATCCATACAATAGAAGGTCAATCTATGTCAATAAAACCATGGTATGTCTCTGAAATGTGTAACTTATAATTTTTAAATAATTAATTTGTGTGTGTGTGTGTGTGTGTGTATGTATATATATTTGAACATCTAAGTGAAAGATCAGACGTTTTTCTGCCTGATGAGATCTTAGTTTCTAATAACTATTGATCGAGAATATCAACATGCCAGTGTAGCGGCTTTTTGTACATGTCTGTATAAATAAAAATAATTATATAAATTGCTTGATTTACTATTGAGCACTTTTAATCATCCTGGTTTAAATTCTGTGGATTTTTACTTTACCTGGATTATATATATATATATATATATATATATATATATATATAAAGTATAGTCATTTACAGATATGTGTTTCGTCTTTTCAAGACTCATTAATGTGACTAAACACAGCAAATGCATCATCCCCGAGATTCAAACCCTGGACTATCGTCACTAACGAACATGACAGTCCAACGTTGCCTACTGCTGAGATGGAAGAAATATATCACTTTTAAATGCATCTTTGTATTCATTTATTTATTTTTTATGATATTGATAACCTTTGAGATTTCAATTCTTTTTACAGAAGAATTTTGCTTTTACGCTTAAGTGGAAACCATCATGGTTACAGCAGCGACAGAGACCATATGACTGATACTACGGCCAGTCTCGTAATCAAGCACTGAATTTGGACGAATACAACTAGCAGACGATTGTGAACGCACACAAACACAGGTTCACCCCCAGAAGAAACTAACCCACTATACAACAGTAGTCATGTGACTGAAGAAGTACTAAAACTTTAGTGATCAAATTTCTTGGCAAGAAAAATCTGAATTTATTCCCAACAATTGAGTGAAGACGAGGACAAAAAGACAAGGATTAATTTGTTCTCTTTCAGTTTGAGTTTCTCAAGCAAAACTGGCCATAAATCTCTTTCACTGCATTATTAAATTTCATGGTCATTCCTGTAATGATGTGAACTAGCTGGACATATGAGACATTTCATGGATCAATTCAAATATATTTTCAAAAAAGGTGTTACCTAAAAGGATTTTACTTTCAAATCATGTATCCTATAACACACCAAACCCTAACTTATTTTTAAAATATAACTTTCCTCCTTTCACAATTTACAACCTTTTCAATGATATGGAACTACTAAAAAAATCTTAACGTAAAACTTTAACTTTATGTAAAGATAATAAAAAAAGTGAATTTCTATTTCGTAACATTCTAAATTTTTGTCTATTGTGGGTCCACAAAAAAGTGTAGCGATCTGAAGGGTAAGTTGGCCCCGAACCTGAACTTCAAGTGTAGGAGATGCACAGGACAGACACGCCCTATTGAAGGGCATCCCCACAGAGAAATGGTACTAGATGATAACACCCTGAAGGTAGTAGACTTTTTTGTTACCTAGGAGATATGCCGAGTGCAGGTGATAGATGTGAACTCAGTACAACCACGAAGATGAAGGAAGCATGGGAAAAATTTCATGAGCTGTTGCCTGATAGCATCTACACCTGGACAAATTGTATAGCATGTGTCATGAGAGTCTTGTTATATGACAGTGAATGCTGGGTCATCATCCAATCCCCTTCTCACCCGATGCAGCGCAATGACAGATCCATGATCAGATAGATCTGCAATGTGAAATCTGACCAAACCCAGCACATTAAGTCAAAGGATTTGCTGAAAATACTACGTTTGCTCAGCATAGAGGTTGTCCTAAAGACAAATTGATTATGTTAATAGAGTCATGTGAAATGTTCATCTTGCTGGATAAATCATTACAGAAGCATGGATGTCATGAATCACAGGAAGGTTGGCTGGCCACGGAAAATTTGGAAGCAAGTGATTAGGCAAGAGCATACAAAGTAGAATTTGGAGACAGTTGACCTGCTGAACCATGAGGACTGGAGAAAGAGCTTGCAAAATATCAGTGAAAAGTGACATAAAATGAAAAGAAGTTGACATAAAAATGGTGTACTGTCACAAAAATAAGGAGGTAAGGCTCTAGCAATTTGGCAGAAATCAGCTATTTCTTATTAAAAAAAAAAGAAAAAAAAAAGCGGATTTAGACCAAAAAACAGAACTCACATTCCATGGAAAACTCTAGCAAATTAAGCAGAAAATCCGCTTTTTATGGATTTACAAAAGGCAGAATTCCACTAAAAAGCATAGAACTCGCATCCCTGAAATTCTCCACTCAAAAATAAAAAGCCTTGTGTATTTTATATATATATATATATATATATATCCGTCCAGTCACACAAAAGTTAGCGCGTAAAAAGTTGCCGGACGAATCCATTTCAAGTATTTAGGGTAATTGAGAAAACAAATAGCAAGTCAGACCTCCCACCTTCAATCTATTTCCATAATGTGACGTTTTTTCTCTTCTTCCTTTTTTTCTTTCTATAATGATTTCTAGATTTTTTTTTTTTTTTTAAACTTTCCAGTTTAAGACGTTTACTTTTTTCCCCCCCTGTTTAACTTCACCAATTCAGTTATTTTATATGAACATTAGTGCAAACACTAGCAGAGGATAATTTTTTTTTTTGATCATTGTTGACAGAGGGTGACACTCGTTATAATAATAAAAATGGATTCCCTTATTCTTTCAACAAGCAGTCATTTTCTCTAGCTTCAATTACGATGGAAATATTGTTTTGTTTTTAAGCTGAAATCATTTTAGTCATGAATGCCAAAACAGACTTCAGTAATGTATGAGTATTTTGTTCAGGACTAATTGACCAATGAGAAAATAGAAGGGGCAGAGATGAGGGAGGGATGCTAGTTAGCTTCAGACTTGGTGATCAATGGCCAGCAGGATGAAAAATGATGAGGATGATTGCCTTTTGGTGTGATTCACATGCAGTGGTTGTAAAAGTTGCAAACCAATGCCACTGTGATTCTTTTTTTCTTCTTTTCTTTAGTCAGCTGAAAAAGAGATCTTCCGTCCATAAAGTCATTTATCTCAGTAATTTCACAAACTAATTTTTATTTGGGCACCAAAGCAAAGATTTTTTTTTTCATGGCTGTTCAATGTACGATAGACATGATACAAAAATGTGTTGTTTTTTTTAGGGGAGGTGAGGAACGAGTAGAGAACGTGTGAACTCTACTAACTGCTCCTCTGTTTCTCAGTTTAAGAATTACCAAAGATCAATGATTTAAATTTGCAAGCAACAATATTGATAAACACCAGTATAATACGTCTTTATTAAAATTACTTTCAGTTTTCAGAAACTGTTACTAAGAGATAAAAATGTGAATCTGGTTTTAGTTTTAAAAAAAGGTTAATAACTTGTTATTTTATAAAAATGTCACAGTTAATCGGCTGAGGCAAAAGTTTCCATTTAATTTGACAAAATTGTACATTCATATAAACTAATAATAATGCCATAAACTGCCCCCCCCTCCTAAAAAACATGCCGTTGCAATAACTTCAGTTGGTACCTCATAAAATAGTCACGCATGCACGATCAAGGAAGATGGAAAGAGTGAGCGTGCCGAGAGTACTGGAAGCTTGGGGAGGCTTATTGCCACTCAAAATACAGAGAAGGCCAATGGTCACTGATAGTGAGAAATCAATGGTAAACGGCTGTTGAAATAATACACAAGGATTTGCAATGGTTATCCAAAGAGGCAGAGAGTGCTGGAAATCTGGGGGAGACTTTTCACTCAGACTCCAGGAAACACCACTTGATATTGCCAGCGAAAACTCGCTGATAATGATTTCTTTGAGAACACCGAGTGAGTAAATAATACTGCCAAAATGAAAAATAAAGGGAGGAGTAAAACCGGAAACAAAAAAGTGAGGAGAGCAAAATGCGAAGAAAAGCAGCTTTAGGTATAATTTATAAGACTGACCAAAGAAAAGACCCATGAAAACACATCGACATGGCTATGAAAAGGACACTTGAACAGAGAAACAAAATCGCTACTGACAGCCATACGAAACATGATCAGAATGAACTCTATCAAAGGCAAAATAGACAAAAACCAAGAAAACAGTCAATGAAGACAAAACTCTAAATTATATAAGTGAATGTAGCAAACTAGCCCCAAAAGAATACAAAAACAGACCCGACTGCATGGGGAAGTCAGTACATAGAGAACTATGCAATCATCTCAACTTTGAACATGCAGACAAATGGTAGACACAAACCAGACACTATTGAAAAATAAAAAGCACATAATTCTCTGGGACTTGAGGGCCCCCCCCCCCCCCCCCTCAAGTAGAAAAATTCATCCAAGCAAGGAGACTAGAAGTAATAATTATCAACAAGTAAAAACTGCCAAATTGTATATTTCGCCGTCCCAGCAGAACACGGAGTGAAGATCAAGGAGGCAGAAAAGCTAAGCAAATACATAGAAATTGCCAGAGAATTACTGTAATGCCAATAACTGTAGGAGCACTAGGAATAATTTTGAAAAATCTGGCAAAAAGACTGGGAGAAATTGGAATCAAGGGAGAATTGACACCATACAATGCACGACAATGAAAACAGCTGAAATATTAAGGAAAATCCTTGAATGTGGAAACTAACGAATGTCAACCAGCCACACAGGTAAGTTGAAATAGAAATAGAACAAAATATAGAAAGAACATTTACATGAGCCCAAGAGAACTGAAACTGGCATAAATCAAATAATCTTACCCCATCCTCAAAAACACAATGTGGTGGACACCAGTCTCAGCTAGTAATACACAAAGTGGTCGTGAAGGGTCAAAGAGGATGGAAAGTCCAGGGAGGAAGAGCACTAATCAGACTTTCACTAGGAACGTGCAGAAAGTACTGGAGCCCTGAGAAAGCTTTTGCCACTCAAATTCCAGAGACGGTCAATAGTCATTGACAGCAGGAAATCGATAGTAAACGGCTGTTGTGATGATGCCAAATGATTTACAGTAATTATCCAAAGAGGTGGAGAGTGCTGGAAATCTGGGGAGACTTGTTGTCACTCAGACTCCAGGGAACACCATTTAGTATTTTCAGCAAGCAATCACTGATATTTTGTGTGAGAACTCCTAGTGAGTAAATAATAATAATGAAAAGTGATAGACCGAGGGAATGATAGAGAGGATAGAGAGAGAGAGGGTCCGAGAAGAGGATAGAAGGAGAGGAAGAAGAAGAGAGAAAGAAAGAAGAGAGAAAAAGAGAGGGAGAAGGAGAAAAAGAGAAGGAGAAAAAGAGAGAAAGAGAAAGAGAGAAGGAGAAGGAGAAAAAGAGAGAGAGGGAAAAAATGAGAAAAAGAGAGAGAGGGAAAAAATGAGAAAAAGAGAGAGAGGGAAAAAATGAGAAAAAGAGAGGGAGGGAAAAAATGAGAAAAAGAGAGAGAGGGAAAAAATGAGAAAAAGAGAGAGAGGGAAAAAATGAGAAAAAGAGAGAGAGGGAAAAAATGAGAAAAAGAGAGAGAGGGAAAAAATGAGAAAAAGAGAGAGAGGGAAAAAATGAGAAAAAGAGAGAGAGGGAAAAAATGAGAAAAAGAGAGAGAGGGAAAAAATGAGAAAAAGAGGTGGAAAGTGGAAGAAGAGAAAGAGTAAAGAGAGGAGGGGAAAAGAGAGGAAAAGGAAGAGAAAGAGAGATAAAAGGGAAAGGGGGAAGAGAAAAAATAAGGAGAAGGGAAAAGAGAGAGCATGATGAAGATACGAGAAAGAAGAGAGCAGGAGAAAGGGGAAAGAGAGGGAGAAAGAGAGAGAGAAAGGGTGAGAGAGAGAGAGAGAGAAAGGGTGAGAGAGAGAGAGAGAGAAAGGGTGAGAGAGAGAGAGAGAGAGAAAGGGTGAGAGAGAGAGAGAGAGAGAAAGGGTGAGAGAGAGAGAGAGAGAAAGGGTGAGAGAGAGAAAGGGTGAGAGAAAGAGAAAGGGTGAGAGAGAGAAAGGGTGAAAGAGAGAAAGGGTGAGAGAGAGAGAAAGAGAAAGGGTGAGAGAGAGAGAGAGAGAAAGGGTGAGAGAGAGAGAGAGAAAGGGTGAGAGAGAGAGAGAGAAAGGGTGAGAGAGAGAGAGAGAGAAAGGGTGAGAGAGAGAGAGAGAGAGAAAGGGTGAGAGAGAGAGAGAAAGGGTGAGAGAGAGAGAGAGAAAGGGTGAGAGAGAGAGAGAGAAAGGGTGAGAGAGAGAGAGAGAAAGGGTGAGAGAGAGAGAGAAAGGGTGAGAGAAAGGGTGAGAGAGAGAGAAAGGGTGAGAGAGAGAGAAAGGGTGAGAGAGAGAGAAAGGGTGAGAGAGAGAGAAAGGTGACGGGGAGGGTGAGAGAGAAGAGGTGACGGGGAGGGTGAGAGAGAAGAGGTGACGGGGAGGGTGAGAGAGAAGAGGTGACGGGGAGGGTGAGAGAGAAGAGGTGACGGGGAGGGGAAGATAGAAGAGGTGACGGGGAGGGGAAGATAGAAGAGATGACGGGGAGGGGAAGATAGAAGAGGTGAGGGGAAGATAGAAGGGGAAGATAGAAGATGGGAGGGGAAGATAGAAGATGGGAGGGGAAGATAGAAGATGGGAGGGGAAGATAGAAGATGGGAGGGGAAGATAGAAGATGGGAGGGGAAGATAGAAGATGGGAGGGGAAGATAGAAGATGGGAGGGGAAGATAGAAGATGGGAGGGGAAGATAGAAGATGGGAGGGGAAGATAGAAGATGGGAGGGGAAGATAGAAGATGGGAGGGGAAGATAGAAGATGGGAGGGGAAGATAGAAGATGGGAGGGGAAGATAGAAGATGGGAGGGGAAGATAGAAGAGGGGAGGGGGAGATAGAAGAGGGGAGAGGGAGATAGAAGAGGGGAAGGGGAGATAGAAGAGGGGAAGGGGAGATAGAAGAGGGGAGGGGGAGATAGAAGAGGGGAGGGGAAGATAGAAGAGGGGAGGGGAAGATAGAAGATGGGAGGGGAAGAGATAAAAATGAGAGAGGTGGAAGAGAAACACAGCAAAACAATTTTTGCTCATTTACAAAACAGTTTGACAATTTCTAACTTCGGATGACAACATGACTTGCTAAATACTTTCTTTACACCAAAACAGAGCAACCCTTTGTTTGATGGTAGTTCAAATTTGACACGGCATATAACATTTCATGAACACTATCAAATAAGTTGGAATGTAGAGAAATCAAACAATAGGTTTTATTTATCCCCGACAGATACACATTCGTCTTTCATGCAATTCTACACGGTTAAATAATTTAAACGTTTCACATGTACTTTTCTTTTTTTTTTTATTTACACTTTGAAAGAGAAAATTTTCTATATGATGTAAACTCTATTAACCTTAGGAAGACGATCTATTATATAATTGAACTGAAGTGTGTGTTTTCTCATGCATACACTGTCTGGCTCAAACCATAAAATTATGAATTTGAAACTAACAGCATTAACCCATCAGAAAATAAGTTGAATTACAGTTGTTTTTTAATCATATATTCTGCAATTCGAATGCAGACTATTTTGCAATATAAAATTCCCATGAGTCAATTAGTATCATGCGATCATAGTTAACCACCTTCATGCAGGGAACTAAAAAAAAAAAAATCCCTCGTCTAAAAATGTTCTAATTTCGTGTAATCTGAGAAAACCACTACTATTTGTGAGATGTGAGCTGGAAAATTATGATGGAAATTTGAAAGCATCGTAGAAGATGTTCTGACTGTGTCGGCACAACAATATTTGCAGAGAAGATGAAAAAAAAGAAAAAGGTGTGATAAGATCCAGGCAATGCAATGTGGACCTTGGTGAAAGAGATGGATGTTGAAGTGGCAACTCCGAAGAAAGTGCTAAAAGAGGTTCTTTGTTACTCCTTATACAGAAGTCGCAAAGGCCAACAATAAGGCCTAAGGGAGAAAGAACACAGGGTAAAACACCCCGTTGAGCCAAGGATGCTCTGGTTCTGCCCAGACCAGTTGCGCAACGTGCTGAACAGGTGGCTAGCCTACAGTCTGCACAAAGTCCTGCGTATCATGAAGACCAAGTTCTTTCAAACTATAGTCTTTGGATGTGTTTTCAGCGAAGGATACGTACTGCTGCCCAACATCTTTGAAAAAGGACTCAGACTCAATTCATACGGCCGAGTTGGATGGAGAGGGTGGTTGCAGGTAGGTCATATATGTGGCAGCAGGACTCAGCTCCGTGTCAAACCTCGGAGAAAACCCACAAGTGGCTGTCTGAAAATTTCCACCACTTCATCAGTCCCAACATCTGAACCCCCAAAGCTCATTGTAACCCTATGGACTATTATGTGTGGAGCACAGTTGAGAAAACCTGCAACCGAACTGCCTGTAACACCAAGGATGAGCTGCTTGCCAGGATCAAACTGGTGTTCAGGCGTCTCTCAAAGGACACCATGAAAGTCGTGTTTCATGTTCAAATTGGAGGCCATGGTAGAGGCTCAGAGTAGCTTCCCCGAGTGTGCTGTATTCAGCAAAACTTCCTCTAAGAGATGCACCTAATATTTTCAAAATATGATGCCCCCCCCCCATATCCAATTTACCCCGAACACCCTGTAATTGCTAATATTCTGTGATTAAAAATAAGAAAATATTGTAAGAAATACTTTGTGTATTCTCTCTCAATCTTAACTATTGCTAATCTTCTTACTTTGCTCAAAAAAAAAAAAAAAATACAATCTCACTTGTCTTTTTCCTTGGGTTTTATACTCTATCTCCTCCTACACATAATTCATCACTTCCCTAAGCTACTTGCGCAACATATCTAAATGTATACTTCATAAAAGACTATTTTCGTCATGACAGTTTCTTACGCAAGGTAAGTTTGAGTCCATGTTATTTTCATTCATTTAAACCACATATTGACAAAGAAATATCTACAGTTATACATAATCATTCAGCTGATAGACTAACAAACACACAACTTCACTAAAAACAATTCTGATGGACATCAATTACAATCAAGCAAGTATCAGCATCATTGTTATCGTTAATTTTTGCCTGCAATATTCTACTCCAAGTCTCCTCCCTCAGCTGTTAGTCAACAATTCTTATGACGACACAATATGCAACAAAGGATATACACACGTGTTTAATCTGTTCTTTGCATCTTCTAATACAAAATGAATTTAAAAAAATAACTTATTTCAGAATTCATGTTTGAAACAGAGCTGAAAATAATCTTGACTCTTCATAAAATTAAACATCAAGATAAAAAAAATGTTTTCTCTCACGCTTTTTTAGTGTTTAACATTTCTTAATAAATAAAGGAGACAACACAAATTGAAAGTGTTACAATTGTGTTCAAACGAAAATGTTAAACAATTGAACTTTGTTATTTGTGATCAAAACGCATTGATAAAATGATTGACACATGAAATGCTGAAAATATGTCACACGACTGATAAGAACAATGCTTTCCTGTTTGAGCTTTTAGCTTGCATTCCAACAAATCTTAAACAACATTCAGCACTAGAAAGAAAAATACACTTGGGTTGTATAGCCCCTCGACAGGGTTGGTGGTCATTCTCTTTTTCTCTCATGATCTGAGGTTGATGCTGTAATCTCGAATGGTAGCTGAAATAATGCTCACATATAGAAAATGAAATTAAACTTATTTTATTTACTTATCTAATTAGATCCTGAGAGTGTTTCTGGCTATAGAGGTGGAGGGTGTCTAAATGCCCTTATCTTTCCACACTCGACAGGATGTCTAGTCTCTCTAATTTATAAACTGCAACTGACTTTTTCAAACATCCATCTCAATCTAATCACCTTATTAAATAACTAATCAATCTGTTCTCGTATATTGAGCGGGTTATTGTAAATACGCGCAATGCTGCACGTGCAGTGGAAGTGCATAGATGCATGCTACAAACGGCGGGCCTGCAGTGGGGAAATATTTAGCTAAAAGAAAAGACCACACAAGAAATTAGATGGTGTCTTTGAAATAATAATGTCTTCTAGGATATTAGGTACCATGCTGTGATTGTGAGCCACTTGAGATTGTACAAAAGTTATATTCATTTCAGATGGCAGGCTCCCATCTTTTTATGCTCATAGATTGACAGTTGATAAATCTTTAGTCTCACAGTGTGATCCAATTGATATCTATATAGATTCTTGCTTGGTCTGAGAGAGAGGGGCTTTTGAAACCTTAAGCGGAGAGACTTTGATTGGAAGAGATGTTTGTCCTGACGGCAAGTCTGTTGTTCGGTAGAGAAAGCAAGTATCCTAGTAACTTTTCAAAATAAAACATTTTTACTTGTTTTAAACTTAAGTTGTGATCTTGTTTGGAAGGGAAACCCTTTTGTTACAGCACTGACTGAGACCACATGATAGACATTAAGGCGAGTGTCAAAATCAAGCACGGAATTCAGACAAAGACAACAAGCAGATAATCATGACCTGTGCAGCAAACGCACACAAATGCAAATTCACATTATAACTGATCCCTGGAGATCACACTTATCAACAATCTACATTTACCTTCGAAAACCTTATTTCTGTTAATCTAATATTACACACACATGACACAAAACGAAAATCTGTTGATTGTCATTGATTATGCAATAACTGGTTCATGGTAAGAATGACCAGGTGGGGAGAAATTCGTTTTTTAAATGCTGCAAACATTAGCTTAAGTAAACTAATACACGTTTCAATCTTTTGTAAGTTTTATTTTTCATCAATTGTATGTTTTAATATATTTTTACCCCACAGACATCACAATTAACACAACACAGAAAAAATAAGAAAAAATATGCAATCCCATTTAAACACAAACAAAAATAATAATTTCATTATTTTGTGTATATGTTTATGTATTTCTATGTATAGGATTCGCTTCTATACTAATTAACCGATTATGAATTTTGGAACACACCTGCTAGACCTAAGGGTGGGTAATAGGGGCTATATTCAGTTTAATTTTATGCACAGGGTGGGGGGGAGGCAACGAGGGGGGGGAGCCCTTTGTAAAAATTCAGATACCTCTGATTTTTGTGAAATTTTAATAGGTATTACACATTAATTAATAAATATTCCTCAAATTTCAGTTTCTTTTGAGTATTTTAAAGGGATTTTAGGGGGCATAATATGGGCAAAACCTCCCATCTGAAAATTCAAATATTTCAGATTTGCATTAAATTGATCCATAGTCATTAGACATCAATTAAATAAGATGAACTGAATTTCAAGAAATTGACTTCTAAACTAATCTATCTCTGTCAAGTGTGTATTGATCCCTCTTTCTCTCAAGTCCATTTTAATCACTTCCTCCCATGTTTTCCTTGACCTTCCCCTGTGAACTGAACCTGCTGCCTTAACTGTTCTACATCTACTGACTCAATAACTTTCATCCATTTTTTTTAAGTATGGCCATACCATCAAAGTTTACTCTTCTGCACAAATCTACCCCTACTGTCCAGATTTAATCTTCCTCTGAGCTAATCAGATCTAAGCCTGTCTTTAAGACTCACATTACAAATCCATTGTATCATTCTCATATCATTTCTCTCCCTACAACGCATGTCCTCACTGGCCAGGTTTCACTTACATACATCATAACACTGTATACACATGCCTGATAGACTTTTCCCCTTAATCAACAGTGGTAATGTTCTGCTGGTTAGTAAAGGCAGACATTCTCTGAACTTACTCCATCCACTCCTAACTCTTGCAATCACACTAGCACCTGCTCCACCCTGTGCTCCAGTGGTATCACCAAGGTACAAAACTTTTTGACAACTACAATAGCTTGTCATCTAATTTCTGATCCATCTCCATTGTCTTACACTTCTTGCATATAAACTAATTATCCTCTCTCAACCTACCAATAATTCCACTGCACTTCTTGTGTACCTAATGATTACAGATATGACAAAAGATTGAATTGTACCCTACTACCTTTCCACAAACTGAGCAGGGAACATTCCTCTTTTTGGGAGCTTTCCAATACTACACCTACTGATCATAACTTTGGTCTTGGTATCATTCACTCTCCGAACTTTACTTTCCATAGCATTTCTCCAAGTCTTTAACTTAACAAGTAGTTCTTCCATTGTTTTACAGGCAAGTACTAAATCATCAGCATACAGCATCTCTTTCGGACAACAGGTACAAAATTCCCTGGACACTAAGTTATGAAAAGTTATGAACTCAGTACAGAACCCTGATGTACTCCTAATTTAACATTAAAGCTGTCATTAAATGTGCTGTTAATTTTAACACAACTATGAGCATTTCTATAGATTACTTGAACAACTTTCAACCACTACTCATCTGCCCACCAGACAACCTCTCTTGGCACTGTCAAAAGCGTTCTCTGAATCCACAAAATTTTAAATTTTAGACATTTTCTAGAATCAAAATCATCTAATGGATTTTGATCAAAATAGGAAGGAGGATTCTAGATATAAGGTTTAGTAGCATTATATCAATTTTAATCTTTGTAAGGGAACATAAAATTGGTGCAAAAACTGTTCTGTTCGGAGGAAGTAAGTTTACCCGTCCTGGGACAAGTATTCTTCTAGTTCCGCAAAATGTAATCAGCAATCTGTTAATATTATCTTTAAAACTAGTTACATAATTGAAATGCTCCGGTAATTTACTCTTTCAGTAAAGAAATCCTGATGTTTATTTTGATGCGTAATCAAATTGCTCATTTTCTTTCAAATATTTCTCCATATTTGCTATGATTGTATAAAATTTGAAAGCATACAATTAGATCACTCCATATTCTGTATTCTGAAAGTGTTGTGATACCCTATTTTCAAGTAACTTAAATTACTCATAATCTTTGTGAACTTCATTATTCCCCTTCAATACTCAGAATAATCTTCCTGTTACCACAAGGTTTTAGTGCTCATAATTGACAAGGTAGCGTTTAATTTGTGTAATATAAGCAGCTACCATGACACAAATTTCTAGATATGATGTTTCACAACAGCCATGTTATAGTTGACTTTGGTTTTGCTATTGAGGAAAATATACATATATTAATGACTACACACATATCGTCATTAAAATTAAATTTGATGTTAATATATAACACAAATTCTTTTCAGTATTACATACTTTCGGAATTGACCTCCTGGCTGATCCATATATGTAGGAGACATAGTCAATTTCTGAGCAGATCAGATTTTGTATAACTTAAATAGTGTTTGTTGCTCTGCTCATTAATCTGTATGGGCCATTTACACAGGAGTTAGAGTGCTTTGCTACATTTTTGTTTTGGGTACAGTCAGGTGGGGGATGTCAAAGATAATTAATTGCCAACAATATAGACATCAAGTTTTAGAAAATTTAAATCCATTTGTGATTTCCCATTTCTTAATTTTATTTATGCACGTTTTTCTCCTCATTTTACTTCAGTAAGTTCTCAGAAATCAAGGAACCTCTTCCTAGGGTTAACACTTGATTACTACACGAGATACATAAATATCCATGTGTTCAATCAAGATTCTCCTCTACCTGTCAAACATTAAGTTAATAAAGCAGTGAATAACACTAATTTTCCTCTCCCCAATAGACCAATTAATTATGTCATAATTTAGCTCTATTGTGGTCTTTTTTAAGTCTTGCCGGGTTTCAAAACAAGAATTTATCTGGTCTGGTCTGGTGGAGTATCCAGCTAAATGTTGTTACTTGCGGTAACATCACTAGGAGAAGGTTCACAATTCCTCGTGTCGTGCCGAGGGGATGTTATTTTGAATATTTAGTCATGGTTTACTTGTAGGGTAAAGTATCCTCATGTCAGTTTGTTCTGACCAACCCTTGTACAGAGAGACCAAAGAATGGTATCTAGTACGTATTCAAATTCTATGGATCTGGAGGTGATACAAAATTCATCAACATACAAATAGTCATTAACTCAACGGTTTAAGCATTTGGTAATGTTGTTGACATTATGATTCCTTGTAGGCCTCCTTTTTGGTTTTGGGAGTTGGAAAGGATGGATTTGAACTTTAAATTTCCAGTTTGAGAGAAAGTTGCTTATAAAAATGGGTTTTCTGCTGTTTAGTCACAGGTTGTGTTGGTGCTTCATTACATCATGTTTCCAAATAGTATCATACGTGTTCTTTAGATAAAAAAAAATAGTGCGATGGAGTGTATTTTTCCTGGATATTATTTTCTCTTATGGCGATTTTTAATCCAGCTACATGATCTATAATTGATCTTTGGTTTTTAAAAACCACATTGGAAATTGGTAATAAAGTTGTTCTCTAAATGAATGTTAAAGATTTTAAATTTATTTATCACACCTATATTACCATCAAAACGTTCAGTTATTTAAATCAATAATACAACATAGTCTTTTGAAAAACTATATATATATATATATATATATCAAGGGAGGCGCGAGAGCGCTCTATCCCTTAATAGACCTCACGAATGGCCTATGCTGGAAATCTCATTTCTTTGATCAATCATAACTCAAAAACCAATAAACCAAATTAGTTAAAACTTTGCACAAAATTTTTTATTTGATAGGTTCTATAAGTGTGTAGAATTTCAGCATCATTAGTCAAGGCAAGCCAGAGATCCAGAAATTTCAATCATGAAATCATGTTATCTGTGTGTACGTACGTACATATGTGCCACCCTGTATCTCATCAACTATTTGATGGATTCAGCTGATTTTTGGCAGAGATAGAGGTTCTAGGGTCTAGTTGATGGCATTTTAATTTCAGTTTACCATATACCTTAGTTTTCCAGAAAATTCCCCAAAAAACTTTAAAATGACCATTGTATTGAGGCATAGTCTTTACAAAAGTAGTGACATTCCATGATAAATGCTAATATACTGAAATCATATGCCCTTAATAGGGTTAAGATGAAAATTCATATACACTAAATGTACAAAAGCAAGGAAATTCCCAAATTTTTACACTTTTATTGTCATTAAGGGTATGCGAGCACAACATGGCTATGTATTTTACTGATAGGAAGTTTTCTTCAGCGCACCTCACACACTTCATCCACTCATGCATAGAGATTTATAGTGTAGTGATGTGATAATGAAATGGGTTGGTTGATATATAGTCATACCCTTAATTAATGACAATAAAAGTGTACAAATTTGGGAATTTCCTTGCTTTTGTACATTTAGTGTATATGAATTTTCATCTTAACCCTATTAAGGGCATATGATTTGAGTATACTGGCATTTATCATGGAATATATATATATATATATATATATATATATATATATATAGATAAAGTGGAGAACTAAAAGTGAACTTTTAGGAAAGGTAAAACCTATTGTGAAAAGTATACAGCTCAATATAGCGAATAGAGCAGATAGATAGGTAGAAATATGAAAAGGAATTAGAAAAGCGACGGAGGCAGATCTTTTTTCAATTCAGTTGCTCAATGCAAGGTATATTCCGAAAAAAAGCAATTTATTCAATTAATTTTTTCCTTAAACCAGGCTTTTCAAAGATCAAAATCTTATCAGAGGAAATTGCTGGGATAGATAAGTTGGCAAAGGCCAAGATTTAAAATTTGAAAAAGTAAAATAAAGATTGTGGGGAAAAAAACAAGGCGAAAAACTGTCCGAATGCAAAAAGTAATCCATGGACACGTGTTTCTGACTCACAGCCATCATCAGCATTGCTAATTTAGACAAGGATCGAACCTTCGATATTGATGTCCAGCGTCTTTACCGTTGGACCAAGATGCCCTGTCTAGAAATATGTAAGATTTTTATCACCTAAATATTTAATAATATTTTTATGTAATTATTTTTATTGGTGATTGCGGCGTTCGTTGTTTCTTTTTTTTGCTTACTATTATTTCGATTGTCTCAAGAAAATTGCATTATTAGTCGCCCATAACTTTATAGAATATCCTTTTAATTATTTTATACGTGCATGCTGATGACGGTTTGAGATGTTGTTTGGTGTTGCTCACCATGGAGTCCGAGACACTCGCAGTACCTTAAATACAAAAATCGGATGATGATGAGGAGTTAAATTTGTTCACATAGGTTGTTTATTTTTGTTTTGTTTTTTTAACATAGTTCACCCCAAACAAGGCAGGCCGCCACTGTAGACATAAGGGGCTCTTGAGGAAAAAAAAGGGAGGTGGGGGTGTGTGGGGGTCAACCTAAATTGGGATCTGCACAGCGAGATGTCTGTTTACATTAGTTTTAAATTTCTGCATGTCAGTACTGTCGGGGAAACGGGGCAGGGAGGGAGTTCCAGAGGCCAGCAGCACGAGGAAAGAAGCTATTTGAGTAGAAAGCTCTCCGGCATCTTGGGACCTCCACAGTGAATGGATGGGATTTAGTTGATTGTCGAGTTGGTCTAGTGAATTTACGTCGAGGGGGCACCAGAGTAGCCAATTCATCGGAGCATAATCCATTGAAGTATTTGTAAAACAAGCACAAGGATGCTACATTGCGGCGATGGGACAGGGATTGGAGCTTGGTTGACAGTGAGGGACCTATTAGGTTGGCGACTCTTTTTTGGACCTTGTCAAGGAGGGAGAGACTAGTAGATGGTGCACCAGCCCAGATGTGGCAACAATACTCCATGCATGGGTGAATGGTGGCTTTGTAGAGATACAGGATAATGTCAGGTGTGAGGAGTTTACTAGCACGGTAGAGGGAGCCCACCTTCTTTGCGGCAGTCTTGGCAATGTCTTACATAGTTGCCGGCTGCATCAGTAAGGCTGGAGAATCCCAACCAGTCACGGTTACCTGTGAAGGTTAGGCCGAGGAGTTTGAATCGCACAAGACTTGGGCATTGAGGTCAAGAAAAGGTCTAGAAGTGAGGCTTGTTGGTCTACTCGATCGGGGATGCGGGTCGGAAAATAACTTTCTTTCTTTGCTGGTTCGGTGTGTATTAACTCTGAGTAATGTTAAGGAGTTTAAATTGCTGCTTGCAGGTTCATCATTAAATTTGTATAGGGCGGCTCACGATAGGTGGATTGCTGTTGCAATCATCAATCCAGGGTGTGTTATGTCTGAGGGTGAGGCCTTTGGTATAGTTTTTGTTGCTATTGAAATGAGTTTCAGTGAAATAGTTTTTTATGTCTTGTTTCAATTTCGGTTACATTGGATTTTGAATTTTTCCCAATTTGCTTTATTTTCCAACAGAGAAGTTTATTGTGATCAGGTTTGGATTTGAGGATAATAAGGAAGTGGCCTTAAAGATCATATGTAGTATCATGTATAGTCCATGTAGCTTTAGAGATCGCACAGGGTTGTATCTATCGCCGAATAGAAACCAGTAAATCAGTTGAGATAGGTTTGTGATTTATTGTTTAGGATTGATAGGTTATTGATATTAATAACATTTCTAAATATTTGCCTTTTTTTGTGTTCGTCTTTTGGCATGTCTATATAGTGTTGTGATTATTAAGGTCATCCAGTAATAAGTGGGGTTTAGTGATTTGTTCTATTAGTCAGCTTAGTTCCTTTTCATTTATGAGATCATAGGGTAAATGGAGCAGATGCTTATTGGTTTGAACAGTGTTGCCATGCCTGTGATTGCTTGGAGCCTCACCACTGAATGAACTTTAAGGTCAAACTAAGGACTCAGCCAATTATATTCCCACAGATATAAAAGATTAGTTTTATTACAATAGAATTATTTTTGTGAGAATTTCTAATCATTATAATATCATCAGCAAACATTGCTATTATAAAGGCTTTAACATCTGACTTATGTCTTAAATATTATGATCCTAATAAAGAGATATGTTGCAACTGATGCTAAAAACTTTAGATTAAGTGCTGTTTTACTACACAGGGAAGATAACGAACAGCTGAAAACAGTAGACCATTCATGAAGAATGTTATTGCCAATAGAAAAAACTTACTCAAATAGGAAAAGAAGGTACTTGTTATAATATCTGAAGTAAAAAAACAAAACAAATGTTTACATGTAAGACGATTTATTTTGCAAACGTACCATCATTCATTACTATCAATACTTAGGTCTAAGAAAGGTATATCGACTTATACTGTGAATCGCATGCAAAGATATGGAACCGTTCTTTTAAACTATACATTTACAATGGAATTCCTTCCATCAAAGAAAATAGGACACACAGACAGATTGTCATGGCTTACTCCAAAGCTAAGTGAACCGTTATAAGTAACAATGATTGCTTCATTAAGTACAGAAATTAAGACGTACTTTGCGATACAGTAAAAGAATTGCCAATTACCCCCGAGGAGATTAAATTTAAAGTAGGTATCTCAAACCAAAATGTTATTTCCATTATATTTAAAAACTTTTAATGTGGCCACATAAATCTCTGCAAAACAAACAATGATACGATATTTATTTTGGTGGTACAAGTAACCACCGAATAATGACCATTCAAAATGTGTTGGAAATTAGAAAATTTGCCATCCTGTATGCTATTAGTAAAGAAGCCAAATGTCACAGTGTATAACTAAAAATGCAGGCTTTGAACAAGTAAAAAATCTTTATAAATCTAATGTTATCTTGTGGTAAATGAAAATTAATCATTGGAGAAGCAATAATTATTAGATCAAGACAGCGAAAACATTGGGCAAGTCTTATTACCTCTAAAAAAAAAAAAAATTTTTTTTTTAAATGTAAAAACAAAAAATGACACGGAAGCGCAATAAAAAAAAAATCTATATATGTTTATTTTAATTTAATTTTTTTTAAATTTATTTGTCGCTCCCCATCTGGGGGCATCAGATTGTTGATGGGAAAATTATTCCCAACTATCATTACGGTAAAATGCTCTTTCGTATAAATAATTGGATTCGTTAAAAATTATTGCAAATAAAATAAACAAATAAATGACACATATATATATATATTACAAATAAAGTACAGATAAAGTGGCCGAAATCTAGGCATAGGTCATTAACTGAAGATGTGCTATCTTGTTGCCATCATGCTTGTTTCTTGATGCTGTGCGTGTCATGTCACTGTCTATTTTCGTCTCTGTCATCGTTATCTGTCAATGTTTTCATACATTAACGTATATATGTATTACATCTTTATCTGTAACACATAAATATGTACATCACACATCTGTTTTATTGTGCATTTTTCAACATTGTGTACCATGTAACTGTATGTTTATCAAGTTATTAACTGGTGTTATGCCACCATTTTCATCATATATATTTCCTGTGTGGCTGTATTACCTGTGGATCGTTGGGTGAAAAATACTCCTTAGACTAATTATATATATATATATATATATATATATATATATATATATATATATATATATATATATATATATTACTGCATTTATTCTGTCAATATCCAAAGAATTGTTGAATGATTGAAGTTCAGACTGACATAAACCTATTATGCTATTCTGAAAATAATGTATCGAATTGAGATCAGAGAATACAAATACAACCATTGATAAAACATTTATAAGTCAACATAAAGGTAAGATCAATTACTGAATTGAGTAGAGAGACTTACAAAAGACCAATTGATCATACTTTTCTACTACCCTCAACCACACATACAAATTCCTTTAAAGAAAATCACCCCCCCCCCCACCCCCGAAAAAAAAAAAAAAAACAATTCAGGGGATTCAGTAGAGATTAATTACAGAAAAAAATTCTTCTTTATCCACTTGAATAAGTTGAGAAAATCGCTTCAGGCGGTCGAGGAAATGTAATCTTAGAATCCAAAGGGAAGCTAATAGAAACGAAATTAAAGTATGAAAACACTGCGGCCAATCAATTGGTGAAAAGTGGCTCATTCTTATAAAACAGATGTGATGAATTAAGGTGGAGATTAAAAACGTCTTACCTGGAAACTGTGATTAATGTTTTTGGTGCTACATTCAGCAACGCTGAAACCAGTAAGGTCAATCTCATCAAAGATTGTAAACTAGAAAACAAGAAAGAAAGAGTTCAGTGGGAAAATTCAAGGAGTCAAAATGATCAAATTTATTCAATAAATACATAATTTAACATTTGACAAAATATGGACATTACATTTAAATTTCAAAGTTCATGAAAATATTTTATAAACCACCAAATTTAAAAAGCCTATATTCAGAATATCAGGAGATTTCATCGAATGTTCTGTTGGCTTGGCTGACCGAGAGCAGGTTCACGACATTCTCTTGAATAATGATGTTGGAGCGCGGCTTGTAAAGCCAAGTCAAAAGTATTGAGATAGAAGGTTTCAGTGTCTGTCATAAAACTCTTGTGAGCAGATAATATAAAAGACATATCAAAAAGTAGAATGATTGCCTTATACACATGGTTTAAATTTCATTAAAATCGAATATACATATTAAAAGTTTTAAGAGGCATACAGAGATTCTGTACAGTGAGGGGCATGTAGAGATTCAGAAACATTCTCATTGTCTTCCCCTGGAGAATTTTATACACATGATTTAAATTTCATAAAAATGCATAAAGAGGGGGTTCTTCCCCCATACTTCCCGGGAACACTTAGAGATTTAGGACGACGTCTATTGTCTTCCATAGTAAATTTTACACATGAATACACTTAGTTTTTATGTAGATTCTCTAACCTTTCATTCAATAGGGAACACATACACATTGATATAGAGAGATTAACATCTTCATGAAAATTAAATATATACATTTTTATACATCGGAAAAGAAAAGCAATGGAGAGGTAGGGGAGAGTTCAACATAAAATAATATCCGATTCAGTTTGATGGATAACAGTTCACATTGATGATACACAATATTAAGAAAAGAAAAAGGCATTTGAAGATTTTTTCAGAGAACTGAAGTGTTTATTTTTGAAGGATGACGAGTTTATATCGTTTTTTTTTCTTCTGATTATTGTCCTCATAAATGTTGGTATCTATAGTTCTAATAGTTTTTTTTCCAATGTGTGCTCCTTAACAACTTCAGGTGTATTCTTCATTTATGGTTATGCTTTTCCTCTATTTAAATACTCATGTTATACTTTACATAATTGCTTATATAATGTAATGTACGAGTGTTCAGGAATTGAAAAATAAACATCAATATTATCAGTCGATAAGATTTTAGTATATAAGTAAATTCGTATGAATCAGCAGGGGATGACTTTTTTGACTGGCTCGATTTGGTTGTTGGTATTGGTTTCTCAGATTCCTTTCTAGAATTAGGTACTTACAGGAGGGACAGCATGAGGGTTACCAACATCCAGAAGTGAAAGTGGTGCTATGGAACCAACTGGATTTGTACATGGCACATCCAGGTTGTCAGTCCCCATCGTTATCCACTTCATCACTGCCACCTCCAAAGTATATAAGAAACTAGAAGAATGTCCATACCAAGACAGGTAAAATCAATTCAAATAACAGAACAGTTTTGCACCACTTTTATGTTCCTTTACGAAAATTAAAATTAAGATACAATGATACTAAACCTTATATCTAGAATCCTTATTCCAATTTTGATCAAAATCCATTACATGATTTTGATTCTAGATAATATCTAAAATTTAAAGCTTAAGCTTAAGGGTTTTTAAGAAGAAATTGAAATTTGGGTAATCTTGCTTAATTGGTGTCTAATGGATCAAATTCAATGCAAATCTGAAATATAAAAATTTTCAAATGGAAGATTGTACCCATATTATGTCTCCTAGGAAAAACCCTTTCAAGTACTCTAAAGAAACTGAAATTTGGGGAATATTTATTGATTGACATTGAATACCTATTTTTTTAAATTTCACAAAAATCGGAAGTATCTAAATTTTCACCCCTTTTGCATAACACTAAATTAAACTATAGCCCACATTATAACTCCTTACGCCTAGCAGCTATGTACCAAAATTAATAATTATTAGTTAATTGGTTTAGAAGTGAATCCTGTATATACTAATATATAGACATATACACATACCTTAGTTTATATAAATGGAGATATCAACATAAACAAATTAGCAAAAATGATATATAAATAAGGGGAAAACATCTCCATAAATTAATAAAATCTTTGTAGAAGGGCGAAGAGCACATCAGCTGAAACATAGTAGAAATATCAATATGGATGATAGTCCGATGAAAAACTATGTAAATAATGAAATCTTTATGTTCTAATCGTATTTTGTTACAAATTTTTTAATACTCACAAAATAGATGAATAAAAAATAAGAAAAAATGATTTTTTGTTGCAAACGTGAACAGAAAATGGAGGTTGATATGAATTAGTTTATTCAGTGTTTTTGATAAATTACAAATAGAAGAATATTGGCTCATCATCTGTATGATTTGGTTTGGTTGTTTTGTTTTACGGCATATCAACCCTTTTCGGATTATTTAATGCCAAATCCGGTCATTTTGGTAAAAGTTTTTATGCTTCAAGTTCTTTATATCTTCAAATATTTATTCATGGTGTTTGGTTTGGTTGTTTTGTAGAGGATAATTGTTATTTTTGTTTTTGACTTTGTAGAACATGATTGAGTTTTTCAAAGGGAAAAGAAAAAAACAACATCAATGTTTGGTGCATTTTTGGTCAGGAAGCCAGTATTTTCAGACCGTCTGATCTGGTAGTACCAGGCTCACCGTTTGTAACAAACGTGAAACGAATGAGTCACTGCAGCATCTGCATTAACAATTTATAACATTTAAGTGCTTTTACTTTCTAGTTCATTGGTTGGTTGTCAGGTTTTACGGCAGGTCATTTCATGCCAAAACTGCACATATTGTTTTGTATAGAAACGGTTTGTAAATTAACTCGTTTCGCATATATTTTGTAAAAACGATAGATTCTATTTAATCCATAAGTTGAATCCTGACAGATATTACCACTCTGGGTAAGGTAAGATATTGCTTAATGGCACATCAACCCTAAGGGTCATTTCATGCCATGAATGTAGAAGGTAATATCCTTCATTTGAGTCTTAAGTCAGTGGGTCATTTATAGTCATTAGTTAAGAGCTTTAGTATTTTGAATTGTTGTCATTTTGGTGAAGGTTTTTATGCTTCAAGTTCTTTATATGTTTAAGTATTTATTCATGGTGTTTGGTTGAGTAAAGGGGGGGGGAGAAAGAGGAGAGAGGGAAGAAGAGGGGAGGGAGAGGAATTGTTTTTTGTTTGGGATTTTACTGAACATGATTGAATTTTGCAAAGGAAAAAAGCAAACAAAAAAACATCAATGTTTGGTGCATTTTGAGTTAGGAAGTCAACAACCTGATTTTGTAGCGCCAGTAGGTTCTATTTGACCCATAAATGGGGGCCTTACAGGTACTACCACTCCGGACCAGAGCGGACCTACGAGCAATGGCAACTAAGGGGCAACTCCACATTTTCCACAGTTCCCAAATGGAGGTCTCACCACTGGATGTCTTTTAAGATCATACCCAGGGCTATATTACTCTGGGAGTAATAACAATCATGCGGGTGACTCCGCACTCCCAAGATGCAGTTTTGTGTTATACCGAGAATCCTTTCCAGTTTAGAGTTATTTACGTGGATTGTATATTAATTCCTCAGAATGAGTACTAGGATTGTCAAAACTACTGATACTTTGATATTTTCCGATATGCTTTTTAAAACGATACAGTATATGTTATTTATATATTCAATACCTGTTATAGTAGCGTCCCTATAATAGACTTTGGATTCTTCCATTCACAATAAATACTGAAAGCATCTGCTTCTCAGTGTTGAGTAAACTCCCGTCTATACTGGCAGTCAAGACTGACATATCACTACTCTTGTTTCTCTGTTGTATTATACTTTTCTTCGATATACTTGTTTTTGCTAAACCCTGTGTTCGTGTTTTCATTCCGGCCCCATAACAGGTACACAATACCGAAACCGTATAAAATTATGATGCTACAAAATTTTAAAAACCCAAATGACATTGATTTTGTATAGCTTAATACTTTACTGTTTAAATTTTCTATTTTTTTTCTTTGCTTTTTGAACTAGTTTTCATATTTTTCATTCAGAAATTGATTTCCCTTCCTTTTCTCCTGACCAGATTTTTGATCGACCTGTGTTCATTTCACTTTCAATTTGATCTCTTTCTATCTATTTCTTACTGTTCAATTTTCTTCATCTTTTTTCTCCTTTTTCTTTTGTACTTGTCTTCCAGCTATCCACTCAACTGTGAACCCCTCCTCTCTCCTGACCATATACTATAGGTCAACCTAAGCATTGCAAGCGATGTTAGGTCCAGTGAAACTATCTAGAAGCCGTCAAGTGGCATGCAACATGAGGGCCATTCATCAGTTGTTATAGGATATTTTTCTGTTGTATTAATATCATTTTTTTTATACTAGTATCTTATCAAAGTCAAAATTTTGGTATCATAACAACTCTAGTATTTACAGGTCTTGTTAAACACATAGGGACTCACATCATACATGTTACAAGGAAAAGGAAGAAAATAACTGTATTTTCTAAGACTTCCAATTCATAAAGAAAGTATAGTTGTAGTAATCTGTACAAAACTCCAGCCAATATGTTATACATAAATTTTTATTTAAACCATTTCATGACCTCAGGACCTGCAGCACGTCCATTCGCAAGAGATAGTGCATTGCAGAATCATATGTGGCATATCCAAGTAATAATTAAAAAAGCAAGAATAATATTAGTTTTCTTTATTTTAGTGTATTGATTGTTTCCCTTTGATTAAGTTTAATTTCAGTTGACTTCAGTCATTTGTTCCGAAAGAAATGAAACAAAATGTGCATTCTTACGACTACAGTTGTGTTCTAATCATAAATAACTTGAAAAAAAGAGAAGGCAAGGTTCTTTGATTTCTCTCTCTTTATACCAACATTACATAAGAGAAATAAAAAGACAAAGATATTTTGCGACAGATTTTATAGAATGTACCTAATTTAATCATTGCTATGTAAAATTGTTTTTTTGCATAAACTATCACATGAAAAAAAAATGGCAGATGGAAAAATAAATGTTTATCACTTTGATCTACAGCAATTCCTATAAAGTTAATTAAAAAGATAATAGTACACATTTTATATAAGAGCTGTTGTCATCAGTAAAAGGTTTGTTTGTTGATGCTACTTAATCCACATGTTTTTTTTTTTCAGTAACTAGCAGGACCCGTGTCCCGGCGTTGCCCGGGTGGAATATAAAAGAACGATTTACCATTAAAAAAATATCCGCTAAAAAGGAATTTTCGGGAAAAAAAAAAAAAGAAATTTTTTTTCCACTACTAAAGTGAAGTGCGGAAACCATATTTAATGTTTTAGGATACATTTTTTTCTGCGAAATTGAGAAACCATTTGGTTATACATGTCGATTTACCGCTAACTGGACAGGAAGTGGGTGCTCAATATTTGTTACATTTTTATAGGAAAATGATCCTCTACCTTAGCATATAAAATATTGAATTTTTTTTTTGTTATTTCCTTTTTTGCTGATATTTACAAGTAATCGAAAAAAAAAAAAAATATATCAGATTTTTCAATTAAAAGGAAAGAAGAATTAGTAAGTTTAATGAAAATAAGTGTAAAAGTTTTAATATTTGGGGAAAAATGCCCCCCCCCCCCATTACGATGGGTGTGATTGTACAATAGTGTTTATAACCCTCATTTCACTATTCTCATTGAGAAATGAAAACAAAAGTTTAGTAACACTGATTTGTCACATTTATGAACAAAAAAAAGGTTCATATTTTGGTACCCCCCTCCATACAGAGACTGGTCCTATTTTTTTTAAATTAAAAAACAAAATAAGATTATACTTCTACACAATACGAACGAAACTGTTTTACTTTTTTACCCTAATCCTAAAGTGGGTTTAGTTTGGTTCATATTGTGTAAAACCACAAAGTTATATTTAAGTAAATATATATATTTTTTAAATTGTTCGTTGTTGATTTTTTTTAATTGTTTATTACAAAATAAATTAAGTAAAGCTATATCTAACTAAGGATATAGTTTTTTTTTAATTGCTCCTTGAAAAAAAAATTAATTTTATTTTTTTTGTTTGTTTTGTAATAAATGTATTGTACTTTTTAGGAATAGGTATCCGCTTTTTAATGTGAGGGAAAATCCATCTAAAAAAGAAGCAGTTCAGATTGGGACAAAAATAAAAATTTCTGCAGTCTAGAAGGATTTATCCTTCATTGTCCAAGGAGAGAAAAGATTAAGTATAGTATCAGAAAAGACACAAAACTTTAACGTTAATCTTATTATGAATAGATAAAAAAAAAATTTTAAAACAATAAAAACAGCAGTTTTAAATAAGAGAAATGTTAATTCCATTTTGAAAACTAAAAAAAAAAACACAAACGCAAGTTTTTAATAAGAGGAAAGGATTTTTTTTTTACTTGGAAATGTATAATTTATTTTCTGACAAATAATCAAAGCAAATATTTATGTATAAGTGTTCATATTTTCTTTTTTCACAAATAATAATGAAAAAAGTTTTAGTACTAAAACGTACCCAGTTTTGTGAGCGACTTTACGTATCTTGACTGAGTGGATCTGCTGAGATTGTTTTTGAGAATGTAATTTTGAATATCGGAATGTAAATGATGGAATTGGATTTGTCAGACAGAGCGTTATTGTGTATAATATGTGTAGCGATCATTGTATTGGATATTCAATCTGATATCTCAGTATTCGTAAGAATCTTTTATATTTACATATAAATATGAACTGGTAATATTTACTAGAATGCATGAGCATTATTTCTGCTTTTTTACTGAATGGAGGAATAGAAGACGCCATGTTTTATTTTTCAAAAGGTTTTTTTTTATATTCCGTTATTCCTGAATAGGTTTGTAACCAGCCAATGAAAGCGCTGTAAATATAAGAACATAAGCTCAAGGGTGCGATCAATATTTACTTAAGGAAGTTATATGGGGTAAAAGATGATATCACACAAAAACAAAATTGAAACAATGATGGTTTGAGCTGGAAAATGTATCCAATGAAGGAGAAGACCCGGTGATAGATGGGGGAGTGGTAGTAGATTTTGTGTGTGAGTAAAAGTTACTCCGACTTCCTCTAAGTATGACTTTTTTTGTGAGAGTCAGCTAGATCGGAATTAATGTAGGAAATTCTGAAATCGAATGAAACTGACTGATAATTCCAGAAAACCTGCATCAGTTACTGGTAGGAAGAGTGACCATATTGGAATTATATATAGCATCTGTGTTTATAGTCCTATAGTGATTGAATTTACAGGGGAAAAAAATAAAATTCGACTTTACTTTATTAATATAGTAGATAAAATCACCCCTCATTCTAAACTCCCAATCAAACCTGAACTATTATAGTCCGGTAGCCAAATGTAAATTTTTCTTAAAACCTTGTTTTGAGGTCTACAAATTCCCATGGGCTGTACGTTTTACGGAAATGCTATCACCCTTCCATCATATTACCAAACAGAAAAAAAATTGGAAATGAGAGTCTCATTCATGCCTTTAATTCACATCTTATTAGCAGGAAGATTCGAGAACACCTAATCAAAAAGTTTCTAAATTAGAGCCATAAAAAGCATTATTCTAAAAGATGCTTGATTGTTTTATTTCACGGCGTATCAACCTTTTCTGGGTCATTTTTTGTTAAATCAAGTTTTTTTTTAGGTATAGTTTCTTAAGTTAGATCAAATAGATTTGAGGCACCCCAGATGAACAACCAAAAGGATACATTTTATGTTAATACCGATTTTTTGGTTATGATAAATTACAGATTTTTATAGAAAAAGATCCATTTAAAATATTTTTTAATACAATATTAAAAAAAATACCTTTTCAATATTGTGTGACACCATCTCTGCACAATATCTTCATATTTAAATGTTTTATATTTGTTTTGTTTGTTTATGCATTATCTTAAATAAAAAGTTTTGTAAATAAAACAATGTACTTTTTTAATAAATCTATAAAGTTTACAAAACAAAACGTTTCATAAATAAGACGGTATATAAGAAAACGTTTTATAAATAAGACGGTATATAAGAAAACGTTTTGTAAATAAGACGGTGTATAAGAAAACGTTTTGTAAAAAAAACTGTGTATAAGAAAACGTTTTGTAAATAAGACTGTGTATAAGAAAACGTTTTGTAAATAAGACTGTGTATAAGAAAACGTTTTGTAAATAAGACTGTATAAGAAAACGTTTTGTAAATAAGACTGTGTATAAGAAAACGTTTTGTAAATAAGACTGTATAAGAAAACGTTTTGTAAATAAGACTGTGTATAAGAAAGCGTTTTGTAAATAAGACTGTGTATAAGAAAGCGTTTTGTAAATAAGACTGTGTATAAGAAAACGTTTTGTAAATAAGACTGTGTATAAGAAAACGTTTTGTAAATAAGACTGTATAAGAAAACGTTTTGTAAATAAGACTGTATAAGAAAACGTTTTGTAAATAAGACTGTGTATAAGAAAACGTTTTGTAAATAAGACTGTATAAGAAAACGTTTTGTAAATAAGACTGTATAAGAAAACGTTTTGTAAATAAGACTGTGTATAAGAAAACGTTTTGTAAATAAGACTGTGTATAAGAAAACGTTTTGTAAATAAGACTGTGTATAAGAAAACGTTTTGTAAATAAGACTGTGTATAAGAAAACGTTTTGTAAATAAGACTGTGTATAAGAAAACGTTTTGTAAATAAGACTGTGTATAAGAAAACGTTTTGTAAATAAGACTGTGTATAAGAAAACGTTTTGTAAATAAGACTGTGTATAAGAAAACGTTTTGTAAATAAGACTGTGTATAAGAAAACGTTTTGTAAATAAGACTGTGTATAAGAAAACGTTTTGTAAATAAGACTGTGTATAAGAAAAAGTTTTGTAAATAAGACTGTGTATAAGAAAAAGTTTTGTAAATTAGACTGTGTATAAGAAAACGCTTTGTTAAAACTATGTATTTTTTTTTCTGGCTCATAGTAAAAGTTTGTGTAAATAAAACTTTTTAAAATATGCCATATTATACTGTCTATAATTCAACCGGAAGTAAAAAGTTTATAAAAAGTAGTTTTACGGCAAAATGTGTCGTTTTAGACATTGCCTCAAATCCATTTGATCGCTTATGTTGTAAGTTAATTTATGTTGTACATTTGTTTCATATTATTGATACCTGTTTGTGTTAGTGTACCTTGATAGTGATTAATATTAAGATCTTTAAATTTTTGTTGTATAAAGCGTATTGCTTTTACAGACGATATTATGCTATCTATTTTTTTTTTTTTAAACTGCTTTTTTTTTTGTAAATGTTGCTTGTACTATATAAAAGGTTTCTTTTATAGGGGTCAAATCGATTCATTCAGGGAGAATTCTTTTTCCTGTATATACTGTCTGGTCTGCATGATAAAATGGCTGTTGTTCTGCTTGAAGTAAAAAAGAATATGTTATCCTCTTTTTGATTTTTCTGAAGCTTTGTTGACATTCTATTTAATTCCCAGTAATTTATGTTTTTTGCTGTTTCAGCAATGTCGTCTTTGTTGCAGTATATGTTTATTTTCAATATACAGGGAATAAGGACCCCAAAACAATGATACAATGAGGAAACGCCTTTCAGTCTTTAGGTTGACCTGGCCACACACATGTAGACTCTATACAACTTTCTAATAAACAAACGAATCATCAAAGCGTCCGAAATACTTAACGATTGTTCGATTTGTGTGTGTGTATATATATATATATATATATATATATATTTTTCTTTTAAAACATGTTAATATTTATATTGGGAGGGGGGATATATATTATATATTTAATGTAGGGTGCGTTTTTCTTTTATTTACAAAACTTTTTGAATTCTCGTTCTAAAATGTTTTCGTGTCACTATTTACTTGCCTCCCCACGAAATATATATAAATCGAACAATCGTAAAGTATTTTGGATGTTTTGATGTTTCGTTTATTTACAACATTTTAATAAACAGAGTCCACGTCTGTGTGGCCAGGTAAACTGGAAGATACCGGTGAAGACCGAAAAGCATTCCTCTCATTGTATCATTGTTTTGGGGTCCTTATTCCCTGTATGGTCCAAACTTTTTTTCAGGAGTTATATTGAGGGTAGACCTGGCTGCTTTATCTGCTTGGTTATTTCCTCCAATTTTAGTGCGACTTGGAACACAAAATATCAGTATATCTTTATTATTTTAACATCTTTTCTAATTTGCATTGCATTTTTATTATTAATGGATTATCAGATTTCCTGCTTTTTAATGATGCCAATACTGATAGGGAATCAGAAAAAATTAATGTTATTCATTGATTTTTAAATGAAGTCAAGAGCTATGTTGTTTGCACAGGCTTACGCGCAAAATATAGATGTCGCTCGGGAGATTTTTTTTTTTTTTTTTTTTTTTTTTTAAATATGTCCTCCTGATATATGGCTGCACATTCTGTTAATTTCTCCAGTTTAGATCCGTCCGTGAAGATGTGCGAATGTCTATGCTATCTCTCCTTAACTTTATCTAATTCTTCTTGAAAAACTAGTGGATGATTTTTATTTTTATTTTTATTTTTATTTTTAAATATAAAGAGCATTAAATTTAAGTTTAGAGTTCTTATGGTTCAAAGTGGAATATCTGGTATGATTGCCATATGAATCTTTGTCAAATCCACATACACTTCTTCAATGATTGTTTGCATCCGAAGACCAAACCAAAAAGTTTTATGGCTTTTTCATTCCTTTGGTATACTTCTCTATATTTTGGGTAAAATGTATTATCATAAGGAGAATTCATGGGCATGATTTTAGTTTGATATAGCACGGAAGGACTAGTTTATGGCTTCTACTACTTGCAGGTGTTTTGTTAGCCTTTGCTCTCAACCAAGATGCTCTAAAGACTAAAAGTACTAAACTCAATCCTTCATTGCAGATCGATAAGTATTTTTAGGAAGGTCTTTCTAGCTGATTGATATATGAACTATTGTAGTCTAGTTTTGATCTAATTAGTGATCTATATAATAGATTCTTATGATCGACTCCCCACTCTGTGGACTATCACATGTACGAATTGCAATGTTCTATTACATTTAGTTTTTAGGTATTTCAAACGGGGAATGAGCATTAGTTTTTTTTATTGAATATTACCCCTAGAAACTTGTATTCGTCTACAACTGCAATCTCATAGCCTTCAAGTTTCAGGTGAGTGTCTATAGTTTTCATTTATAACAAAAATGGACAGTTTTTGTTTCAGAGAACCTAAATCCATTTACTGTTGCCTATCTGCCGATGTTCTTTAAGCAATGTTGCAGTTTTTGCTCAATTGTGTGAATATATTTATATCTAACAAATCATGAAGTTATCTGCACATAGGGAGTCGTTAACTTCAGATTGTAATTTCTTATTTATTTATTTTAATTATTGGGGTCACCACTTATAAAGATAAGACTTGAGGATAAATGTTAATGCGACAGACTGATTGTCAGCCGAAAGACAAAGAACACTATGGAAGTACTAACCTTGATCAATGGGATGGCCATGTATGAACCGCATTTGATTTGATTGATGGAGCAGTCCATAATAAGCTTCTTCCAGATCAAAAAATACAACTGCAAAATGTTAATTTTTTATGAATGCTTTCCTAATATCCGTTTCGTGATATACTAAGTCATCTATTGTACCTCTTTTATGATGAGATCCATATCCTAGTTTGAAATAAGGTCGTTGGATTCCAATACTAAATCAACTTGTTGACCACTATTCTTTCCACTGTTATGCATAACCAGCCAGTTAAAGAGATTGGTCTGTAGTTTTGTGGATCAGAATTGTCTTTTCCTCGTTTGGAAATTGATATCACTCATTTTTCTCTATATGTTTGAAAACTTCCCTTCGTCCCATATTTTCTGAAAGAAATTTTAGTAATTCTTCTGGTAGTTATTTGGTATAGTTTCGGGAAAGACAACCAAAATTTACAGGTGTTACATAAGTGTGACATAAGCATTACATTATGCTTATGTCATATAATATACAACAAATGTTACGAAAACGAACGGAACTAGACGAAAGGTATGCCATTCCGAAAGTTGCCAAACCCCTTCCCACATCCCTCCCATAAAAACCGTTTCTTTTATTTTCATGGTAAGTTTAATTAGTTACCATTCGACGGTAGCACCGGAAGTTTCTCAGATTAGAAAACGTTTGCACGGCATACGTGTACTAATTTGTTGTTCCTCGTGCTAAAAAGATGAATTCGCCAAAACTACATGCGATGTCAAACTCAGTCGAAAGCTGCATTTTGTTCTGCAAAGAAAAAGGCCTTCTACGGAAAACATTAATCTGTCCACATTGCCCAAGTAATGTGACATGCAAATGACATGTGAATGCACGCGCCACTGATGATCCGCGTGGAGATGTCCTCAGTGCAGGAAATTGATGTCAATACGAAATGGCACCTTTTTTCAAAGGCAAAGTTAAAACTGTGTCTGTATTTGTGGTCCCACGAAAATGCCAGTACGACGTGAGTTTCTCATTACTTCACAGGAGGCGTACACAGACTGGAAGAATTTTTTATTTGAGATATCTGCTGTTAATATTTCGAGAGTAACCTCCGTGTGATTGGAGTTCCTTGTATATATATATATATATATATATATAAAAAAACTTGGAACCCCCCCCACAAAAAAAATCCCGAACCCTAACCCCAGCACTAACCCTAAACCTTGCCCCCCCCCCCTTCAAAAAAGAAAAAAAAAATTCACTAACTATAAAAAAAATTTTTTTAAAAAGGACAAGAAAAAAAACAGACACAGTAAAAAAAACTAAATTGCTTGTATTAATAAAAATAAAAACTCGGAAAAAAATACAATAAAAATGCTCTTTTTGTTATAAGTCGTCTGCTTCAAAAAAAAAAAAGGTAAGTTAAAAATGTTATTTCATTAAAGCTGTCTGCTACAGAAAAAAAAAAGGTGGAAAAAAGCTGAAAAAAAAAAAAAAGCTGAAAAAAAAAAAAAAAAAAAAACATTAGTGGGAGGGGGACTTCGGAAATATTCGGAACGGCATACCTTCTTTTGTCTAGTTCTGTTCGTTTTATAGAATTTGTTTTACAAACGTCATGCTTACGTCACACCTGTAACTTTTTGGTCGTCTTTCCCGAAACAGAACTGTTATTTTTAAAATTTTTTACTAATAGATTTCATTCAGTCCAATAGCAGTATTATGAGATTTCTTTTTAATTCCCTTAGTTATTACTTTTCTAGATTTTTTTTTTTTTTGAATTTGATTTATATTTTTCTGCATTTTCTTTCAAGGTTTTAAATTCTTGTTTTACTGTTTTGACTCGAGTTTTTGGAAAACATTTCAGCTAGTTATAGTTCTGTTATACTTTTCCTCATCACTTATTATGGAGTTGTCTTTAGAAAGGTATTGTTTGGCATTTATCTGGGATTTTCCGTAGCATTTACCAAATTGCATTTGGTTTAGATGAGGAATTTTATTTGCCGACATACTTTTTTGCTTCTTTCATCCCTTTCCATGCATTTGCTCTATTTAGCTTGTATTCAATCAGATTGAAAGTTAATGATTTTTTTCTTTTAATTTTTAATGCTGTTTTTCAGTCTAATTGCTTCTTGGTATTTAGTGTTAAACCAGAGTCTGTTTCGACTAGTTGATGTTCCATTCTTGGAGTCACAGTCTCTTTCTATAGAGTTCAGTGTTTCCGGTATGATGGGGGGGGGGGGAGTACTTGTTCTTTTCCTTCAGTTTGGTTATATTTTGTTGGGGATTTTTTTCCTTGGGTCTATTCAATTGAGTTTGATTTAAACCTAAGAGGAAGAGTTACTGGCAGCAGAAGGCGGAAAAGCAGACTCACTCAAGTGCTGCACTGTGTGGCTTTTCTTAACAAACGATATATTGGAAAAATTCCCTACATACATAAATTAGTGTAAACACTAATGGATGCATAAATATTGATATGGTTTTCGTTCCATGTATCTAGCATTGATGACAATCGTTAATATATTTAGGACATTTAATTTTTTTTTTTTTTAATTTTAAATCAATATTTATTTTAGGAGAGTTTTGTTGTTTATTTGTTTTAATGTTTTTGTTAAGACAGAAACATTATTTTAAAAAATGCAAAGAACCACAGGAAATAATCAAATGACTGAAATAAAATCAAGGTTTTTTTCACATCAAAGTGAATTTAAAATGAAGAAAATTTCATTTAAAGCAAAAAAAAAAAAAAAATGCAACGAGTCATTCTCACAATAAAAACATTTGTCAAATGAAAAATATTTAAAAAATGGTGAAATGATAAAAAGGAAATTTACCTTGGTATCTTTTGCATAGTATAATTTACGTCCTTTCAATTTGAAATACTTTCTTCGGTAACCCTGAAATACAAAAAATGTGAATCAAAGAATTGCAAACAGAGGGATTCAATTTCTAATTAATTACTTAATCTATTTATATAAATTACATTGTGTATCATCGACTTCATTATATTTTAGATTGTCATATCTACAAGAAATTATTTACGAAAATCAAACTTTTAGACTTAAGGAACTTCCCAAATAACCTGTAATTTTTTTTTTATTCATCTCTCCTGAACAAAATCCCAGTCTAATAATACTAAACCAGCAATAACAATGGTGACATAGACATACATTACAAAAAAAATATAGGTTTAAAAAAGCAAGGTTAAGACAGGTATTCGTAAATGCATTTGAAAAACAAAAAAAACAGTATTGAGAAGAAGCCAGTGGCAGAATGAACGAAGAGAAAAGCTGTGCAAAATGAAACCAGTTAAAAAGACCAAGATGGAACATTAAGAGTATGTGTATATGTCACTGCCACTGAGTAGACTGGGATAATATTCACAAAACTCTCACTTCTCTTATTTTGTCCTATAGTCCTCACATTTCATGAGCGATATTTCTGACAAAGGGGGAAGAATTGTTGTTTTCTGGGTCGGAATCTATCCATCTAACAGTTATCGTTGGCTAGTTTTTTTATCTTGTATTTTTTTAGCTCCTTACATCAAGTGGCTTCATGCCTTGTCTGGAGCGACTTACATCAAAAAAAAATAAAAAAGGTCTACTTGTTAAGTTAAAGACTTGGAGGGATGCCATGAAAAGTGAAGGTCTGAAAGTGAATGTTACCAAGACCAAAGTGATGATCAGTGTTTGTAGAGTTGGAAAGTTCCTTTACATATTTTGTGGAAAGGGAGTCCGATGCAATTCAATTTTTGTGGTACTTGTAAACATTGGGTACACAGGAAATGCAGTGGAATTGCAGTTAGGTTGACAGATGATAACTAGTTTGTAAGCAAGAAGTGTCAGACAAAAGAGATGGATGAAAACTCAGATGTGAAGACAGTATAATTGGTTGGCAAGGTTATTGAGTTTATTCAGAAGTTTTGTTACCTTAGTGATAGAGCACAGAGAGGAGCTGGTGCTAGTGTGATTGCAAAATTTAAATCGAACTTCTGCCATCACTAACCAACAGAGCATTACTACTGCTGACCAAGAGAAGAGTCTACTAGACATGTGTACAATATGTGATGATGTATGGAAGTGAAACCTGGCCAGTTAGGGTTGAGGACATATGTTGCATGGAGAGAAATAATATGAGAATGATAGGATGTTAAAGACAGGCTTAGATCTGATTACCTCAGATGAAGATTAGATCTGGACAGTATAGGGAGATGTGTGCAGAACAGGATACTTTGTTGGTATAGTCATGTTTAAAGAATGGATGATAGTGCTTGGGTTAGCAGATGTAGAAAAGCTGAGGTAACAGGGTAAGTTGTCAAGAAAAGCGTATAGCTTTTATAGATATTTCAGACCAGCCTCCACTCTACCGACTTTTATCTTTCTCACCTCACACTTTATGTACTAGTTGTTAATCTGATACAGGTGGTCATATTGTTAGAGATGCAATCTCCCAAGAGGAGACAATACAATAATCTATATTATTAGTTTAAAGAAAAATTTTTTTTTAACATAGTTCACCCCCAAACAAGGCAGGCCGCCACTGTAGACGTAAGGGGCTACTGAGAAAAAGGGTGAAAGTTTTTTTTTGGGGGGGGGTCAACCTACATTGGGAGCTGTGCAGCGAGATATCTTTACATTAGTTTTAAATTTCTACATGTCAGTACAATCAGGAAAACAGGGGGCAGGGAGAGAGTTCCAGAGTCCAGCAGCATGAGGAAAGAAGCTTTTGGAGTAGAAAGCTCTTCAGCATCTGGGGACCTCCACAGTGAATGGATGGGATTTGGCAAGTTGTCGGGTTGGTCTAGTGAATTTACTTCGAGGTGGTACCAGAACAGCAAGCTCATCAGAGCACAATCCATTGAAGTACTTGTAAAACATGCACAAAGACGTAACATTGCGGCGATGGGACAGGGGCTGGAGCTTGGTGGATAGTGAGGGACCTATTAAGTTGGCGACTCTTTTTTGGACCTTGTAAGAAGGAGAGACTAGTGGATGATGCCCCAGCCCAAATGTGGCAATAATACTCCATGCATGGGCGGATGGTGGCTTTGTAGAGATATCGGATAATGTCAGGTGTGAGAAGTTTACTAGCACGGTAGAGGCAATGTCTTCGATGTATTTATTCCAATTCATGTTATCTGTGAAAGTAAGGCCGAGGAGTTTGAATGATGAACTCTCAGGTAGGGTGTTATTTGCCATGACAATCGGTGGTTGAAGAGGTTTCTTGTAGTTATTGAAGGAAAGTAGCTTTGTCTTTGCGGCATTAATAGTTACCATCCATTTTTGACCCCAATCTACTACAGACTGGAAGTCATTTTCTAAGGATTCAGCCATTGCCTCAGATATGTACGCGTCGGTTTTGCCCACATGATGAGAGTAGAGTGTGGTGTCGTCAGCAAATATTCCTATCTTAGTCTCAATGACATCAGGGAGGTCATTTATGAAAATCAGGAACAGTAGAGGTTCAAGGATGGATCCCTGGGGCACACCAGCATTTATGTCATGTTGTTTAGATGAAAGGCCATCGAAGACAATCTGGATCTTTCTTTTTGTTAGGAAGGATTTAATTATATTAAATATTTGTTCAGTAATACCATATGATTGCAGTTTTAGGAGAAGCCCTTCATGCCAGACGTTGTCAAAGGCCTTGAATATATCAAGTGCTACCGCCCTAGCTTCACCTGCCTTGTCCAGTGTATGATATATGCGTTCAGAGATGACCGTTAGGATATCTGCGGTAGATCGTGCTTATCTAAATTCGTATTGATGATCAGAAAGAAGTTCAGCATTAACTAGATGCCTGACTATCACTAGATTGATTAATAATTTAAAGATTTTAGCAAAGATCGGGAGTAGACTAGTTGGGCGGTAGTTTAGAGGATCAGTTCTATCTCCAGAATTCTTGAATACTGGTACCACAGAGGCAATTTTCCAACTATCAGGGAAACAAGATTCAGCAAGGAATTTGTTGTATAGTTTGGAGAGGACAGGGGCCAGTTCAGCAGAGGTTAACAACTACATTATCCCAGTGCCTTACTATCCAATTTTAGCGCAATCTCTTAACACTTAAGAAAAAAAAAAGAAAAAGAAAGAAAGCTGTCCTATTACTGCATAGACAGACACACATATATATGTGTGTGGAGAGTTAGAATTACCTACTAGACACCATCCTCGAGTGTCTTTGGTCTCTCTGTACAAGGGTTGGTCAGGACAAACTGACATGAGGATACTTCACCCTACAAGTAAACCATAACCAAATATTCAAAATAACATAGTATTCTAAGCCCTAAATAACATCCTCTCAACACAGTATATACTGGCTGATACGAGGAATGGTGCAGCTTCTCCAAGTAATGTTACCTCAAGTAACAGCACTTAGCTGGATACTCCACCAGACTAGATGAATTCTTGTCCTGGAATCCGATAAAACCAAGAACCCACAAGAAAGATATACTATAACATAGTTAACTGGTCAATTGAGGAGAGAAAAATTAATGTTCTTAATTTCTTTACTAACTCAACGTTTGACAGGTAAAAGAGAACTTTAATGGAATATTTGAATATCTATGTTTCTCATACTGAGATCAAGTGTTAGCTCTAAAGAAGGGGCCCCTTGATTTCCGAGAACTTCGACTGAAGTAAAAATGAAACAAAATATATATAAATATCTGTGTGTGTGTGTGTGTGTGTGTATTCCCTATAGAAAAATAAGTTAAAGAATCTACATAAAAACTAAAAGTTTATTAATATGTGAAATTTTCCGAGGACGATAATCAAAGTGGTTCGAAATCTCTAAGGGTACCCTAAGAGGGATATGAAAGAAAAAAACCCTTAAAACTTCACATGTATTCCATTTTGATGAAATTTAAATCATATATATAAGACACTAATTCAGAGAGTTTCGACAAATTTCAGTTTCATCTGACTATATTAAGGGAGGAAAATTCAGTAAAAAAATAAAAAATAAAAATAACGTGGTGTTATGAGCATAGTGAAAAAGGACATTCAATTCCAAGCAACATCGGGTCTTCCTGCTAATTCACTAATAATATTCCATAACAATAACATTACAAATTTTAGAAACCCTCTCTTTAAAGATTAGACAGCCTACCTGAATAAGATTGTATGTAATATTACGTATTTGTAGTACTTGCGTATGGACTTCCATATACACCACCGGAACCGGAAGTCGTTCAGGTGACTGGTATTAAAGCTCGCCATGTGCGACACCATTTGTAAAACGGTTTTTAGTTGAATAAAGCTTTGCTTCCAAGTAAGAAATATTTTTGTGTGAGTACCAAGATAAACTATGAAAACCAGCAGAGGTATATTGAAATACCTAACAATAACAATCCCTAGAACTCCACCCTCTTTTAACCAATTATAAATACTAATTATTCTTTCATATATATATATATTCACCATGTTTTAAATAACATGCAGTTCTGTATTTTTCAAATGGCTTTTCAATTCCTCCTGCGAGGCCTAAAGTACTTAGACCATAACATCGATATTCGGACAATTTAATAGTCAATTTTCATTCGAGACAGAAAATATTAATGTGGCCAGAAAAGTATTATCTGGAGATAAACATATCTCTCATTGAATGAAATATGCATCTTCATGCGTGAATTGCTGCCTACATATAGACACACATAGAAGAGCCATGATACAGCAAAACAGCTGTCTGTGAATTATAAATATATATATATATATATATATATATATACTAGCAGGGTTAGTCGACGTTGCCCAGACTATGATAAGGAAGGGAGATAAAACCACATGCAACAGTACAGTAAGGATTAAGGAGTAACTTTCATAGTTGAATTTATTTCTGAAGGGTAGATTTTGCCTCCTTTGTTTCCCTAAAAAAAAAAAAAAAAAAAAACAGAGAGAGAGAGACAGAGAGATTGTTCCTAGTTACTTATATAAAAGAAAGGCATTCCAAATGGAAACAAAAATATCTGTATAGTCCCATCAATACTCCCTCCCAACTGAAAGAGTCTCAGACAACAGTAATCAGTCCCCCTCTTAAAATAAATTTACCCATGGATTTAAAAACAACTGGAGAAATGTTTATGAAATTTGGAACATAGACACTAATAAGCTATATGTTTTATTTTTGTGGAGATCAAAGGGGGTAGAATCCACCCATCGAAAATAAATTTACCCATGAAAGTTAGTTCTTACTTTACTGCTACATGTAGTGTTATCCCTCATCACAATATCACCGGTCGGATATATACAAGAAGCAGACAATACTGTTCGCAAGATTGCTGTCCCGGGAAGATAACGCAGTAGTTTCATTTTTTTCAAACTTCAGTCGTTTTGTCTTTCTGATTTGTTAGGTAGATTTCACTCAATGAACCCGTCTTTGGTTTTGATGACAGCCTCGGAATCGGCCACACATCTTCGTCACTGTCTCCAGGCTTCCAAAGGCTCTGGTCATCCTAGCCTTTAGCTCCTGCTTCATGTTGCATCTGGATCAGTTGATGTCTTGTTCCACCATGGTCCATACAAAGAAGTCGAAGAGGTTGCAGTCAGACGATCTTGGAGGCCAGATGAAACGTGGTCAACAAAGTTCTTTTACCGTCAGACTTTAAAGTGTAAACTGAATTTGAAAGTATAATTTAAAATATTGTTTTTCTTTAAACTGGTTGCGGACGTTCGAAAATTCCTTAACAAAATAATAGTAACAGTTTTACTATCATCTACGTGCTGAGGAGGAAGAAGCAAAGCGATTAGAAATTGATTAACATTTTTTTAATAAAGACAGTTAACAAGGGACATAATTGAGATTGAAATAGCTAATGTATGAAACAAACTAATCGTTGACTTTATGAAAATTGTGACGTGCATTTTGTATGATAAAAATCTATCAGATAAAATCCTTAGGGAACAAACGTTGATTAACTCAGCTTTAGTATAGCAATAGATATATAATGTATATTTATTTGTTATAAATTTATTAAAGAACACAATAATTAATACTTATAGGAAGTAAATAAATTAATCAAAAATACTTATATGGGGTTCACGGGTGGAAGCAAGAGTTTTTAGGTTCCTCAATTTTTTCTGGCATCGCCGGGGCACGGGTTTCACTTGGTAATAAGAAATTATAAGATTATTTGGACTACTATTCTCATCTTGGTTGTTACATTCACAAATGTTTTGGCCGATGTAATGTCTAACCGTCAGATGCATCAAACTCAGGAACCTGGATGTGATTTTGAACTGAACCCTTAATTTAATCCATGTGGGTAGGGTAGATTGTTCTCATTCTGTTATCCATGATCAAGTAGATGTGTTATTTTATGTTATTCTTAATCATTATTACCATGGGTCCATATGATTTGGTTTGTTTTATGGCATAGCAACCAACTATGGGTTATTTAATTCCAAATAAAGTTGTCAAATGAAATCCTATAGGTAGGATAATTACTTTATATTAATAGAAGACATTACTCCTAGAAGGAAATTTTACAGTGAGAGTGTGAGCATTACTTCTATAAACCATTACTCTTTGGCAGTGGTAATCTGCTTTGTTCCCAACACGATTGACCCTCAGCCACCGCTTTCAAGTATCTATTTGTGAGGAAAATAAACAGTAGTAAGGTTTTCATTTTTAGAAGAACCAGATTGAATAATACGGTTGGGGTGAACTTTTAGATACTAGGGCATGACATGACTAGCCGATTGATCGGATCGGGCCTCTCCAACCTGCAGTCTAACCAAAGTAAGGAGCAAAGTTGATTGTTGCAAGCCACAAGGCCACAGACTACTCAGCCACCAGGATCCCATCCTAAGACATCACAGGTCGCCACCCAGTCTACAGGTGGCCCAGTTTTCAAATTTGTGGCCCCGCATGGACAATTCTAGTATGAATTTAGGGAGCCTTAAATCTAATCTTGTCTAGATGTTTAGTATTCTTGTCTATTACTAAATGATTAGTTTTATTTTACCGTTATTCATATTGTAATTTTCTTATTGGTTCATCAAGGAGGTTCCCAAGTACAAAAAGATGTACCTGAAGAAAGTCGGGCTTACATCAGCCAAAATGTGAATATAAAACACCAACTAAAATGAGAATAGAAGTCCAAATTATCAAAAATTCATATCAAACTAAAACAATTATATTAATTAATATATATAGTTATGTTAATAATCTTACTGGTATAGGACAAGTATGGGTGAAACCATAGAAATTATACTTGCTTTAAATTCAGAGAGAGTGGGGTTCAGCTGTCAATTTGCATCTTATTTCATTTAGATATTTTTTTTTTCTAATTCAATTATTTATGGTAGTAACTCTTCAATGTACTTTTTAATTTGTTCCATTCGTTGTCGTACCACAAATACATGTTGGGATAAATTTCTTGTTTTTAAAAATCTATTTCTGTTAAATACCCTCCTATCCCGATGGAGAACTTATAGAGGTTCACTTCTCGGGACCATGGTGATGTTCTTCTTTTAGACATGCAGCCGGAATATGTTTATGCATGAAGAAGATTACCATTTTTATTTAAAATAGGCTTTATTAGTCTTAATTACGTATCCATTTTCCATTCTGCTTATTTTCAGAGAAACGGGATTTTACAGGTTTTTTCATTAATGTATATTTAACTGCAATTGACACACTTCAAATCGCTTCCATAATTGAACAAACCAATAAGGAACATACTCTTGTTTATGGGCTGACAGGTGAACTTCCAGAGGAGGCCCAATTTTACCACTCATACCTAAGTAATCTTATAATATTTATATCTATATCTACACATAACTATATTGTACCCTGATACAAGTTTGTAGAATGGATTGCTCAAAAAAGAAAAAAAAAAAGATTTAATACTCCAAAATGTTTATGTTGACACATTTTATGTTTCGGTTAGCTCCCTTGTCTCTAGAGACAATGCAAAAGGAGTTTATAGTAAAGTAAGAGTTGCACAATCCCAAATCACATTTCTCAGCCTGCATTGCTGGAGTCCAGTGACAAAGAAGATATCTAAAACTACAGGAAACAATGCAGAGAAAGACAGACGTTATTGTAATCTATCCGTAAGTGAAAATTTAAAAAAAAGGGGTTTCAAAGGCAATCTAACTTTCAACCACTCTGCACATCTCTCTGCTCTGAAAATCAACTGACCTCCTTCAATCTCAAAATTACAGGTTTTATACTATTAACACCACCACTTATGCAAATTGACTGCCAGCCATAGCCATCTAGCTTTAGAGACTCTAAAAAGCCAATATGCAAAGGGAAGATAACTCAATTGACAATTTGGCTCCAAGCTCATCCCATGCCCCGTACAACGACATCCTCATTCTGACCATGCTCCACAAGTATGCTGAACAACAACATGGCTGCAACTGCGAGCGCTGCTCTACAGCGCCATCTTCGATACTTGTCTGAGGACTTGGTTAGCCTGTCCCGTCTCGACAAGCATGTGCCCGAGAAGATGAAGGCCTACTGCGTCCTGCGCATGAAGACAAAACACGACAAAGGAACATCCACGTCAGATTGAAACTAAAGACACCACAAACATACACCTCGAGACTTTCTTTACAAACAGATTGTACCCCATTTTTCGATGTCCTGAAAAAACAGGAGCCATAGAAGCAAAGCAAGTCTTCCTTCAGACGAACCCTTCGATCTGGAAGAACAACCCGCTCTACAAGGACTTCCAGACAAGAGTCAAGGGCCTGAGTGTCATAAACGACGCAGCGGAGAGGGGCGTTGCCTTGATAGCAGCCTACTGCTCAACTCTGACCTAGGACGAGAAACAGAAACAATTCATCTTCCACCTCATCCACGAACACCGAAAGTCCATCCCCATTATCTTGAAGAGAAACCTAACCACAAAAAAGTGAAAAGTGAAGCGACCGCTAAAAATTCACATGAATATCCTTTTCATTCACTGTAATAAAACTAGACCTTTGGAGAAAAAAAAAACACTTGAATTTTTGGACCACCCAAGGGCACAGTATTATGAGAAATAACCGAGGGTAGATGCTGTGATTCCTCTTTATTGTCACACTACGAGTGGCGACAAGGCATTTTATTACAGTTATTTTAGAGTTATCTTTCTCCCAGACTAGTTGAGACTAGTCTATCCTACTGTTTAACTCTCTTATTCGTAACCTTTTTTCCTTGAGCAATCCCTTCCTGATTAAGGCATGAACTAACTACACCCAGGGCTTTACTGGAGCGAAGAAGAAGAGGGCTCATTTTATATTCAACGGGAGTGGAGCGTGAGCAACTCCATTTGGGACTAAAGAGCGTGGTTTTATCCCTCCGCGCTCTTTGCTCCAAAATTATTTGATTTTTTCTTTTAAACATTAGTTTTTTTTTATTCAGCAATAAAAAGGAAAAACAAAAGAAAGTATCAACTAAACTCTTTGAGTAATTTTCTTTTAAATTATATCTCTGGTAAATGTATGAGATGAGAGAGAGAGAGAGGGGGAGAGAGGAAGGGGGAGATGAAGGGAGAGAGATGGAGAAAGAAAGAGAGAGTTACACATGAAAACAGAACATTTGAACTTCTCAGGTTTTTACATCTATATGTTACATTTTTGATGGGACAGTTTTCTTAAGGCAGGAGACAATTTGGCAAAACAATGTCTTCAAATGCGCTAGTGAGTCTATAGATGTCTTTGAAGTTATTTTCTTAAAGATTTGAACTTTTTTTGTATTTATGACAAGGATGTTTATTGCTGATTGAATAAATAAGCCAATTTTTCTTTTCATTCGTGTTTTTATATAAATAATTTTAAGTTCAATTGTACTATAGGGGCTGTTGGATTTTTTTATCGCCCATTTCACTCGGTATTCACTCAAATGTTTGATAAAATCAATTTTTGGGGTCAAATGGTACATTTTGTCCTGACAAAAAATTCTAATTTATGTTTTAGCATATATCAAATTGAACTTTTATGCCACATTTTTACCCTTCGTTTTTTTGGCGACATTTTGTTATTCTTAAATTCACGAGTGTTTTAACCTTTTCACATTTGCTTTAATTTAATCGTTAAATTTCGTTAAAACTTGCTTTTGTAAATATAATGTTCAAAGTTTTTTTTTTGGTGTGTAATAAAATGTTAAAGCAGTAAAAATATATTTAGTCCAAGGAAAAATATCTGTAGTCCAAGGAAAAAATATCTTTAGTTCAAGGAAAAAAAAACAATAAAAACCAACATGGCTGCCAGCGATTAAAACCTGGAATTAAAGTTAGATTCTCAACACTTTTAAAAGTAAATGAGAATTTTATTTCAGAACCAAAAATACAATTAAGACTAACAGTCAGTTTCATCCAAAATTTGAGCGAATACCAAGCGAAATGAGTGAAAACATTGGTCCCTATTCTATAATTAAACCGATGTTTAAACTTAATTAAATTAAAGAAAATATCTGAATTTTTAATTTAAAAAAAAGCAAATAATTAGACTAACTAATTTGTTGTTTTTTTAGAACCGAAAGTAGATTAGATATCTTTCTTTATCTTAAAAAATCTATTATCGAATATTAAAATTGTAAACAGTTTGTTTTTATTAGAGATTTCAAATATAGACGTTTTCACCTTTTTTATTTGAATTTTTAGTTTTAATAAATGTTTTTGCCCGACCTAGGAAAACTTGCTCCAGTTAATTTTTCGGGGGAGGAAAATTTGACCAGATATTTTTTCAACTCCAAGGTCTAGACCAGATATTTTGTATGAAATTTTAAGACATTAAATGGATATCTGAATTGTTTATTGAGAATTTATTGATATTTTGTGACCAACTTATGAAAAATATTTTTTTTATTTAATCTTTAAAAAATAAACTTCATTGTTTTTATTTCGCCCCAAATTGTACTATTGAAAAAAAAAAAAAATGGATAAATCGATTTGTTTGAAAGTACTTGCACGCTTCTACTTAAAACAAATCGAAATTCCTTTCCAAAATAAATAGAAAAAATATCGGGTAAAATTTTCCTCCCCTGCAAAAATAGGTTGTTAATGTAATGAAAATTATAATTGTTTTAAAATACTTCAGGGATTTTTCTATTTCTATTTTACACCTCAGGAAACGAAAATTTACGTATAATCCTATGCTTCGTCTGACATGATGTTCTCCTTTAACCCTTAGCACATCACAAAATGTTAGCAAGATTTTGTTGAATATTATCTTACGGTCTTACACTTAAAGTGACATCCCCACCCATAGATTTAAACTGTAGTGTACCTGAGCATTGTAAACAATGATTTCATTATATATTATTACTAGAATACTCATCATAGAATGGGTAAAAGTAATTTTCCCCCGAACAGAACAGTTTTGTACCACTTTTATGTTTCCTTATGAAAATTAAAATCAACATATAATACTACTATTCCAATTTTGATCAAAATCCACTACATAATTTTGATTCTTGAAAATGTATAAAATTTAAAGCTTAAGCTGAAAGGGTTTTAAGATATTGAAATTCAGGGAATATTAATTAGTGTCTACTGACTATGGATCAAATTTAATGCAAATCTGAAATATTTTTTAAATGGGAGTTTATGCCCATATTATTCTCCTAAAAACCCTTTAAAATGCTTCAAATAAATTTAAATTTGGAAAATATTCATTAATTGATTGTTAAAATAATTTTTAAAAAATGGTGGTAACTGACTTTTCATAAAGGGCTTCCAACCCTGTTTTATCCCCATTCCATAAAACTAAATATAGCCCACATTAACACCCCTTAAGTCTAGCAGCTGTGTTCCAAAATTAATAATGATAGTTTAAATAGTTTAGGAATGTATCCTGTATATACAAATATATACATATCTAACTTTATATAGAGATATTAAATATATGCATTTTTTAAATTCTATAAATGCTAAGATTTTTAAAACAAAATCTATTTTTTTAATTAAATTTAAATGCATGTTTTGTTAAGTTTTTAATAATATTTATTTTTTAAAATATAAATCAAATGAAATAGTCTGAAGCTTGAACATTTTCTTCGATTAATATTTACAAGGAAAGATGTTAAATATGTTTCTGCTGCCTGTCGCATTGCTTTTTTTTTGCAAAAATCAGAAGTAAAGGGAGGTAAATCTGCAAAACCTCCTTTCCTATTTTGGTTATGATGACGTTAATAGATAATTAAATAGTTTGAATTTATATGATACACTCATGTTCGATATAAGAACCCCACACTTTAGTTTTCTTGTTTTATCAAGAGAGCGCATTATTTGGACTCTTAAAACTATGCCTTGTTAAACAAGTTAGAGTTTTAAACGAATTTAGTTTCTTAAGGAAAATAAAATAAAGATTTTGTTCTTTGAAATCATTAACTTTATTAAAAAAGATCTTCATTTAACATGTCTTTTCTATACCAGATGTGGGTTGCATATTGGCCATGGTGGTACAAAGTGATTTTCTCTGTAAAATTCGATCATTTATGTTGGTTTCGATGTGTCATTGCTTTAGGTCACCCTTGACGGAGTCATTTCAAGTTTTAATCAGCCTGCTTTTTCCTCAATTACCCTCAATTGAGATGTGTGTACATCTATTTATCGAACAAGAGTTTTCTTCAACATATCCATACCAAGATAGGCGGTTGCAATGCAAAGCTAACTCTAGTCACTTTTAGCCTAAATAGCAGGGAGTCGCACACCACAAATCTACCGAACTTGTCATCACTCTGCATTCTCAGAAAGACTAAATTACTGGGAGCTCAGCATTCACTCACATAACTTTGCACTACAAACAGAGCTGTTGTAAAATCAACCCCCAAGTAACAAGTAAAGTGAACGACAGGTTAAAATGAGAAGCTCATGAAACTTGTCACATGCGATTCGTCCATGTGAGATCGAACTTAATTCACATTCTCCACCAGCACAGATCGTATCACCAAGATAGAAAAATTAGTCCACAACTTCTAACTTCTGCAGACCGTCTACAGAGAAATCAGTACAGGGTCCACTTTTAATTGGACGAGCAGTAGATATTTACCACTAAGTTTCACGATCTTCTGTCATCTTCCAAACAACTTTTCGAAAACGTTATCTTTCTCAGTAAATCACTTGCAGTCTATTAAGAAAACCCTTTCATGAAAAGAATTCATGTAGAAAAAAAAAGAAAAGAAAAATAAATGCTAATCGAAACGGTTTTGATGATTTGAGCAAAAGATAAGCTCTTACAATTTTGGTAGCTCACCAAAGAAAACACCTGATCTTGCATTGAAATATTCAACCATTACCACAACATTTGGGGAAGGTTCAGGAAGCTGCTGCCAATCCTTACATCTTGGTACATTTCCTTCAAGATTCGGGGAAAAGTCTTTTCAGCCTGTGTTCGCTCTGCCATCTTGCATGGCAGTAAGACATGGGTCCCAAACAGCTTCGGTATAATGACCATGGTTTTGGTTTGGTTGTTTTGTTTTACGACATATCAACCCTTTTCAGGTTATTTAATGCTGAATTCAGTTATTTTTATAAAAGTTTTTATGCTTCAAGTTCTTTATATGTTCAAGTATTTATTCATGGTTTGTAGAGAAAAATTGTTTTTGTTTTTTGGCTTTGCAGAACATGATTGAGTTGTGCAAAGGGAAAGGAAAAAAACAATAACATCAATGTTTGGTTCATTTTAGGTCAGGAAGCTGATATCTCCAAACAGCCTGATCTTATAGCACCAGGATAATGACCATGCAATGATCAGGTAGACATGTGGCTGCAAACTCAAGGAAAGAATCCCTCCGGTGCTTCATCAGAAATTCGGTATTGGTGCGATTATGAATGCCTTACGCGCTAGGCTTCTCAGCTGGTTTGACCATGTACAGTGTGCCACCTCTTGCATCAACTTCATAACGCACTTGGATATACCAGGAACTATGGAGCATAGTAGACCAAGGAAGACCTGGCTTGAGTGCATAGGTGATTTGACTGCATGCAACATCGACCCTTTGGATCGAACCGCATGATGAGCAGACATGAGACGTTGCATAGTGTTGCCCACTCCGGGGTCCGGGACACTCACAGCACCTTAAATATCAAAACATCATTATGATTATTATTATTATGATTATTATTAATAATAATTCTGGGTGCTTTTCATCATTTGATCGTTTTAGTTTGTCAAAGAGCATTCCTTATTAAAACAAAAAGAAACTTGACTCCAATCCCACCACATACACAACATCACATATTTTGAGAGGAAGGCTACAGCATTAGAAACACTTCATTTCACTTGTCTCATCTTCTATGACAGTTGCATTTTGGTTAAATGTTTTCATTAGTTATTTTAAAAAATGGTCAGTTACTTAATGAAGTCAAGTTTATGCAAGGAATTGAATATGGAAATACAATTCAACAATCTTTTCCACAGAAAGCTACACATTAAAATGAGTAATAATATCTTTTCTGTCCGCGGTTGGTGGAGGAGAGGTCCTTCTGGACTGAAGCAATTTTTATTTTTGTTCCCATCCAAAGGCGATACTAAACATAATAGGTAGTGCTTAATCTGACATGATATATAGAAAGGGAGGACAGATATTAGTACTTAAGAAAGAATACATGAAAATCACAAACATAGTTACTAAAGGAAAAAGTAAGTTCATTGTCCTAATATAATCAAAATATATCTATCATCAGGGTAAACAAGTAGAGGAAGGTGCATGTCGGTGATACATAAGTAATTATGACTTTGTTAATGAATTCTGGGAGCCTATAGTTGCGACCAGTAAAAGGAGTCAAGATGACTGACTATAATGTGAAAGGCATCTGACAGGAATCGTATCAGAGTGGTGAAAACCATGTAAAGATGGAGAGCTAGCTGGACAGCATCCGACTGGCTTAAACCATGTAAAAAATGAGTCATCCTTAACTCGTGAAAATAAGAGAGCGCATCCTGTATTTGTTCAGTATAATTCAGGGGAGATAACGTAGATATCGTTCAAGGGAGATAACTCCTGAATATTCTGAGCCAACAACGGTATAGGTAAAATGCTACGAGTAATACTATAGATACTTTTTATTATTTAAATCAAAATTGTTATTAATTAATCCTGGGTGTTTTTTTATTCATTTTATTTTGAATAATTCTAAATTATTATTTTTAAGTGTTTAATTATCTAGATTTAAAACTCTAGCAAGCATAAAAGACAAACATCTTCAACATTGGACATTAATCCAAAAAGACAAAGTATGACTTCTGGAGGAAGTAAAATTTCAAAAGGAAGTGGGGGATGTTTTAGGGTGATAACACTCCTCACTACAATAATGGATAAGTCTGAATAGAACTATAAATTGTGTTATGTGAGAGTGATGACAAGATATATAGTTTATTACCTATTATTGTGCTAGACTAGTTATTCTATTAATTGTTGGTGTACAATAAAACATACACGCATAAACAGATGGATATACAAATATTATGTATAATTTAAGAAATTTTCAATGTTCCCATAAAATAAAGTTACACTTAAATCTGCTGTGTAGACGAAAATGTACATAAATTAAATCAAAAGTAAAACCATAAAAAAAATCTGCAATTTATTACACAAAAAATTGAAATCCGGTCAGATTTTTTAAAAGTCTTTTTTGTACGGTAATACATTCCTTGTGTTTATTTTTCTCTTGTCTATTCAACCGGTTGTTTTTTTTAAATTTCCAGTAGGTTTAAAAAAATAGAAGGGCAAAATATGTATTTTAACCTTCCTTCATTATAAACAAATACTAGAATCCGTTTCATTTAACACTGTTTTAGCTACAATGCCCTTGGTTACTTGCCTGTCTATGGTCCGTATGCGTGTCTCTCTCTCTCATTTCTGTTACTCTCTTCATTGCTATCCACACTGGCATTATATCATCTGCAGTTCTTTTGTGGCAGTGAAGTTTTTGTTTCCCCCCCCCCCCTAGAAATGAAGTATTATCGAGTATGATAGAAAATAAATAAATTATACTAATATATATGTACATATATACACACACATGGATCTGCAATGTGAAATATGACCAAACCCAACACATTAACTTGGAGGATTTGCTGAAAGTACTACATTTGCCCAGCATACGGTCATATGGAGCATTCATTCTCCTGGATAAAACATTGCAGAAGCATGGGTGTCCTGAATCGCATGAAGGTGGCTAGCCAAGGAACACTTGGAAGCAAGTGATTAGACAAGACCATATAGAGTGGAATTTGGAGACAGTTGACCCACTCAACTGTAAGAACTGGAGATTGAGCTAGCATAATATAAAAAAAAGTTTGACCCCTCCCCCCTCCAAGATAAAAGTGACGTTAAATGAATAGAAGATTTGCTTAGAATTCAACCTAAAACTTTGATTTGGATGTAAAAAAAAAAAAATTTTTTTAAAAGAGGAAGATGTCTTCCTACCTGAAAAGTGCTTGTGTGTTTCATTAGGTAGCCTTCCTTTATACAAGTCTGAAAAATAATAAAAGTGACAAAATGTTCAAAAACGATCAATAACAAAATACGAAGAGTGACAAATCCAATTCAGAAATTATTTCTTTCTACTGGGTTAAAACAACAAAAAAAACAATATTTAAATATCATGTTTAATAGATAGAGAAACAAGTGATTCTATTCAGAATTTAAATAATCTAAATTCAAAATAATTTTTTTTAAATAAAAATTATAAGAATCAATACAGACCCTACAAAGCAAACGAAAATTAAAAAATAAAAAATAAATTGATTAATTTATCAATTTTTTTTTTAATTTCGTTTGCTTGGTAGGGTCCGTATTGATTCTTATAATTTTTATTTAAAAAAAATTATTTTGAATATGAAAATATAAAAAGATTACATTATCTGCAGATCGAAATTTCGCTAACACATACACATTCAAATGTAAGAGCAATTTGGGACATTTTGAAAAGGGGAGTGTTACTCCCAAAATATCAAAAAATATATTTTCCATCCTTCCAGACTTTATACGTAAGTGAAAGATATATAGAAAATTTTAAAATAAATAAGTTTTATTCAAAGGGAATATCACTTTTATTGTGTCCAATTATTTATTTATTCATCTCCTCTTTCACTGCTCCGGCCTACAATACATTGCAAACAGCCTTATATATAAAATATACCAATGGACCAATCAACACATGTAGAGATCTGAAAGTGGTCGGTCAGAAGAAAGCCGGATGCCTAAAGAAGACCTGGAGAGAAACAATCAGGCATGACTCTATACAATGGCAGATGGTGATGATGGACCCCCACAACCGTGTCCACTGGAGACGATGTACAAAGACCGCCAAACAATGTCGAACCCCTGACGAAGGGAACACAGACGTTAAACTAGGATAGTGAGTGTGTGTTTGTAGATATTTATGATCAAATAATAGTATGTTTATAATATTGTTAAACTTAAAATAAGAAAAGTAAATGAAATAAATCCCGAATATCGGTGTTGAACATGTAACAGATAAGGAACAATTTATATCACAAGTGATTTGAGTGATTGTTAAGTGTAAGGAATAGGCACCCAAAGGATTTCAGTTCTAAATGAAGTCAGTTCCGAGTATTGATGGAGAATCTTGAATCAATCCCGTAAATTGCTGAAGCAGTTTACGATTTGAAAGACATTCTTTGCATTTTTTTGTTGAAGTTTTTTTCAACTTTTTTTTTTTTTTAGCAGCTAAAATCTTTTTTAAATCCTAACTCTAACCTAATCCTTTGCATGCTTAGTGTTGTTTTCCTTTTTACATTTTGTTCACAGCTTTCAAATCGTAAACTGATTCGGTCATTTACGAAACTGACTCGGGATTATCAGTCAATAATTGGATCTGACTCATGGCCATCCCTACTACAGGCCAGGCAATCGTGCAACTGGGGTCTTTTACTGAGGGCCATGTGAATTTTCTTAAATATTCGATATAGAAGTTGCAAACAAAGGTAAAATTCCTCTGTGAGATTAGTTTGATGTTTTTATGTGTTTTACATACCAAATAATAAGAACCACAATGAGCTAATTTGTTTATTAAAAATTACCTGTCTCTTCATTTATAGGAATTTGTCAATAATTGTAAAATTTATCAATTAGCTCATTGTGGTTCTTATTATTTGGTATGTAAAACACATAAAAACATCAAACTAATCTCACAGAGGAATTTTACCTTTGTTTGCAACTTCTATATCGAATATTTAAGAAAATTCACATGGCCCCCAGTAAAAGACCCCAGTTGCACGATTGCCTGGCCTGTAGTAGGGATGGCCATGATCTGACTCCATTTAGAACTGAAATCGTCTGGGGACCCATTCCTTACAAATACCGAATGATTCACATGGATTTACTATGAGTGTTTTTCAAGGTGTCTGCAGTCAGATCATCATTTTCCAAATCACCCTCTGGTGTCCATAGGTGTTAAAAGGATCCAAAGGGATAACTCCATGGGTTTAGAGAGTTAGTACTGCCCCTTGATTATTTGTTAGGAAATTAAACCCTAATATTATCCAATAAGTTTGTACAGTGTAATCCATAAAGCATGAACTCACCTTCAACTTAAAATAGTCAATAGTTAAAAAAAAAGAAAAGAAACAATACTAGTTGAAACAGAGTTGGTCTCATTGCAATTAAAGACGGTAAAATATTTTGCCGAAAAATAGAAGAAACATGAAAATAAAATGACATTTAACACAGAAAAGACCACAAGAAATAAATTAAATTTTTTTTTTTTTAAATCCCAAAGAATGTTGACCAATTTTCATGAATGAGTTTTGAAATCGGTTAAAAAGAAGCAATAAAAGAGTTGGTGAAATGGTAAAAATTGATGGAGTCAAGAGTAAATGCGACAAAAAAAACAAAAAAAACCCAACAGAATTTGGTTAGTTGGTCTGAACATGTGATCAAGTCAAGGGAGAGCAGCAAGAAGTGTGCTATACATTTGATGTTCATGTCAAGTGGATGGAATCAGAGAGAGGAATTGGATTAGTATATTGACCACGTGGAAGAAAATAACATTTTTCTATGAGTTTTCTATTATATCATTCAAAAATATTTCATATTTTAACCTGCATAATTTAATTGTTAACTTTTTCATGAGCTTTTGTTAATAGAAACAACACTTTCAATAGTTTGTTCATATCAAAATGTTTTCATTTCAATCTTTAATTAAAGTGGGCATGTTTTAAATTCCAATGACACCAAGAAATATTATATAGTTTAAATGTCGATTAATATATAAAGTTCAGCATGTATTTCTGTGTATAATATATAGTGAAAAATACTTGAAATAGATGCCAGGTTAATTTTTCTATACAAGATTTGAATCTACCTAGATATTGTTCATAGCAACATAATTCATAGTGCCATCATAATTACATAAAATATTGAATCCGGGGACATTATTTAATTTATGCTTCTTAAATTAAACCATGTACAGAGTTGTTCTATCATTAATTCACTTAGTTTAAGCAGGATGCTAACAAATCATATATGGCTGACTGATAGGGTTTTACAAATTCATGAGGTTGCTTCCACAGTTGGACAGATTTTTGTTATTTAAATAAAAATTAAACATGAAAGTCAAGCAAATATACCAAAAATGTAGTATAAACTAAACCACCCATGACCCGTTGAGTCAGTATTTGTTATATATATTATTAAATATATATAATTTCTTACTTTTAACATTGGTTGATAAACATGTTTTTAGAAGGACTAAAAAGTTTTTACAAAGTCAAAATACATTGTGATGTAATAAAAACTTTCTCGCTTCACTGAGAAAAATGTTAAAAAATCCTATGTGGCAACTGGTAGAGGTTTTCAAATTCATGAGGTTACTTCCACAGTTAGACAGATTTTTTAAAAATAAAAATCTAATTAAATATGAAAGTCAAAGAAATCTAACAAAAATAAATAATTATTGGATCTTATTAAGATTATTGGTACGTATCTCATAAGATTATACAATTTATGTTGTTTTATGTTTGTTTTTTTAGTTTAAGTAGGTTAAAAAAATATAAATCGTTTCAGAGAGGATTACAACAATTTAAAAAAAAATCAGAATAATTGTTGATCAATTACAAAACTTAAACAGCTTTATTTTCATTCATTTATTTATTTATTTTTTTTTTTTTTTAAATCACCTTCAAATTAAAGTAGAAATTGACTTTAAATTTTCTAAATAGTTTATATCATTTCTTCTAGATTGTTTATATATTGTAAAACTCTACTTTTGCTTATAAACTTTAAATAAATTCTAGCCAGAAACTACTTTTAAATCGACAGTTTAAATTTTTAAACTGTCATTTTAAAATTTTGCACTGCCACAGCCGGAAATGGTGTTACTGTTTACTTTGTAGCCTTCAACATTCAAAAGTAATTTCTGGAAAGAATTAAAGTTTGTCAGACAAAATCGAGTATGATGGTTCATTATTTGTAATTTGTACTCCTCACCAAAAAAAAAAAAAACAGTATTTTTCGATTGTGTGACCATAGTAGCACTGGTGCTACCAGTTCAGACTGTCTAAAGATACCGGCTTCCTGACTGCACCAAACATTGATGTTATTGTTTATTCCTTTCTCTTTGCAAAACTCAATCATGTTCTGCAAAGCTAAAAACGAAAACAACATTTTTCCTCTACAAAACAACCAAACCAAACACCATGAATAAACATTTAAAGATATAAAGAACTTGAAGCATAAATACCTTTACCAAAATGACCTGATTCGGAATTAAATAACCCGAAAAGGGTTGATAAGCTGTAAAACAAAACTAAACCGAACTAAACCATTGTAGTAATGATGAAATTAAGATTTTTAACAGTAAAATAAATGAAATTAAAAGAGTCCAGTTATTTTGTTAGTTATAACATTTAAATTTCCTATGTGTGCGTGTGTTTGTGTTAAAGAATTCAAAATAATAAATAAATGAAAAATAAACAGGAAAAAAATGTTTTTGTTTTAAATAGATTAAAATAATCTATTTAAAACAAAAACATTTTTTTCCTGTTTATTTTTCATTTATTTTTTTGATCTGAATGTTCAATTTTTTTATTTAAAAAAAAAAAATGTTTACCTGTTCTATGCTATGCTATCTATTCAGGGAGTGGGTGATTATTCTAATTAAATTTATATAGGAAAGTGTTGTTTTTTAAATTACTATTTTGCACAGATATTTTCCAGGCCGCTTACAAATAAAAAAATAAATAGAATCTCAACTTTTTTTTTCTTTTTTCATTGCAAAAATCCTGAAATTTACTCATTAAAGAAAAGTTATTTAAATGTAAATACAAAAACAAAAACTCCAATAAAAAATCTTTTCAATTTTTAGCTGTGGATTAAATTTTGTATGCAAATTTAATGTAAATTTTTTTCACCTAAAGACTGTCGATAGATCGGGGGGGGGGGGTCTTGATCTATCGACAGTCTTTAGGTGAAAAATATTTTTTTTTCAAAACTTAGAATTTCAACCAAAGTCTGCATTTCAACTGAAATAACAAACTAAGCCATTTTTAATGAATCATAAATTATGAAATTAAATATTTTGGAAGGTTCACTTTTTACTTATTTTGTTATTGTGTGCACACCTCTTTTTATGACGTTCACGTTTTAAGTAAATATATGGACGGTATTGCCACTTACACATTTTGAAAACGATTTAATGGGAAAATAAAACCAACTTTACTTTTGGCCTAGATTATTGTTAATTTTCTAAGCCTAGGGTTCTTTTATGAACATTTTGAAGATATATATATATGATAATTATGGAAATATAAATATAAATATATATATTCAACATGTTCGACACCTGTAAAGGTGAATCTTATTATTTGTAAATTTCTGATACAAGGTACCATAGATTTTTTTTTTTTTTTTTACTAAGGAGTCACTGCTTATTAAGGCCCAAAGGCCACTCGAGTATAAGGATTAAGATACTAGTGAGAGTTAATGTTTAATCATCTATATTAATAGACAATATTGTTCATGTGTTCAATCCATTTCAAGTATTATTAAGCAGTTAACACTATTACTATGTGTGTGTGTGTGTGTGTTTGCTGTGCCAATTTTTTTTTCTTTCCTTTTCTCTCTCATGCACTTGAAGTTTTATTTTAGCCAGCTATATTACACACATTTATTCAAACTCTTAGTTTGTGTTATCATCCACCTAGGCAATGCTTGAAAGCTTTGCTAGTTCATTATAAAGTTAAATCCAAACAGTTGGATGAACAAGTGAGGGGAATCCAACTTGTAGAGGCAGGCTGTAATTTTCAATTGATTTCAAACCCAAGTGAGGGAGAGACAACATTGATAATAAAAGACAAAAAGCTTTACTTCACATGTAGCGAGCGATTGAAATGTACAAATTCATTTTTAAGAGAACACTTTTTTTTATAGAAAATAAACAACCAAATATGATTTTAAAAGAAAAAACATTCTTCCCTCTAGTTCTTATTATGATAACCACAGTTATGTAAATTTTTCATGAAGAGATAGTTTCTGAAATCAATATTTTGATTTAAAAGTTTTCATGCATAAATAAAGCTTAGTTTCAACTGTTAATTCATATTAATATATAAAGATGAAAAATTTACTGTTGTACCATGAGATAGAAGAAATCCATCAGAAAAATATTAATCCGGAGCAAGTTTTCAAATATATTCCAAACTGTTGAATGAAACTGAGGAACAAATATTGCAGTGTTTTATGATCCTGCTAACCCTAACATATATATATTTGTATGGTTTACTCATATGTCAGTTTAATAGGTGGTTGTCCTATTATAACATAAATCAAAGACCACAGGGTGTAAATAATTGTATTTTTTTTTCTTTCCTTTTTTTTGCTATTATAAAAAGTTTTTCTTTTTTTCTTTAAGTTACAATCATTCTAGCATCACCTCATAAAACGTATCAACTTTTACAGTTTTGATTTTATCCTTATCAAACAATTGCTATATTTATAAATAAAGAAAGAATTATTCAGATTATGGACACTGCATACACGCAGACAGACACGTATATATATATTAGTAGTAATATAAAAATATACTTATGGCAAGTAAGTTACATAGAAACGTTTGGATTTCATTCTCAGAGGAAATCATCAGGATAATACTGAAAAAATGTATACACAACATTTTATGATCTCTATATAAAGTTTTAGATATGTTTATGTGTTTATATATTTGTATGTACGGAATTCACTCCTAAACTAATTAACTGATCATTATAACTTTTGAAACACAGTTGCTAGGCATAAGATGTCATAATGTCGGCTATATTTAGTTTGAGTTAGTTTTATACAAAGGTAGCAAAGAGGGGGTGGAAGCCCTTTGTGAAAATTCAGATACATCTGATTTTGTAAAATTTTAACAATATGTATTAGACATCAATTAATAAATATTCCCCAAATTTCAGTTTCTTTGAGGGTATAAAGGGTTTTAGGGGGCATAATATGAGCACCACCTCCCATTTGAAAAATCAAATATTTCAAACTTGCCTTGATCTTTATCCAACCAATTAAGCAAGATTCCCGTAATTTCAATTTCTTAAGACCCTTTAAGCCTTAAATGACATTTCTAGGATCAAAATTATGAAATGAATTTTGATCAAAATTAGAATAAGGATTCCAGGCATAAGGTTTAATTTCATTATATCTTGATTTTAATTTTTGTAAGCGGACATAAGTGATGCAAAACTGTTCTCGGAATTAATTTTATCTGTCCTAAGATGGGTATTCTCCCAGTATATATAAGTATATAAGCATTCGTTTACATAACTAAAAGTAAACAAGGGTATGTTGTTTAACAACCAACCAAACATTTGTTTTTATATTTACACCATATAATATACAATTATCGTAAGTATTCATCTGCACTCCATTAAAATAACTTGTACATTTCAGTATTTTAAAATATTTAATGTTTAACTATAAACTGAGCATATTTTAAAAAGAACTTTAAATTAAAATGTTCTTATTTATTCTTTTAACTCCAGCCATTGACCTATATACTTGTTGGATCCACCCCCACCAACATTCCAATATAGTCATCATTTGGATTAGTTTGCTCACATTTTAATAATAATGATAATAATAATAATGAGATGAAGACTGGGAGAAACTTGAATTAAAGGGAAGACCGACACTATACAACGAATGGCAATGATGAAAAAAGTTGAAATCTTAAAGAATATCCTATATGTGGAAACAAACCCACATAACCAACGAATGCTAAACAGCCACATGGAAGTTGCAGTAGAAATAAAACAAAAACACTACCACATGAACCTAAAGGAATTGAAACTGCAAGAAATTTCATAAATTACCTACCCACCCCAACAAAAAAAAAAAGAAAAAAAAAGAAAACACACTATGATGGTACCAGCCTCGGCTGATACCACACAAAATGGTAATGAAGGGTCAAGGAGGATGGAAAGACTGAGAAGGGAGAGCACCAACCAGACATCCACTGGAATGGTGCAGAAAGTACTGGGGCCTTGAGAGGGTTATTGCCACCCAAATCCCAGAAAAGACCAATGGTCATTACCAGCGAAAAATCAACCGTAAGCGGCTATTGCAATAACACAAAATCATTTGCAATGGTTATCAAAAAAGTGAAGATTACTGAAAATCTGGAGAGACTTATCACTCAGACTCTAGGGAACAATCACTGATGATGACCAATGTGAAAACTAGTGATTACATAATAATAATAATAATAATAATAATGATAATAATAATAAACCTAGTGGCTGTTATAGATGTGTCTCACTGACCTAGCATGAGGTAGCAACAAAATTGCTCTGACATTAATAAAATAGGTTAGTCAAAATTCTTTTTTTTTTTTTTTTTTTTTTTTTTAAATATTCAAATGAAGACATTCAGGATTTTATTATCAATTTCTCAATAAAACTATCAAAAAACTATCAAAAAATTTTTAAAATAATATGTTCTTCCGGCCTTCCCCATAGAGATAAATGCGAAATCGTGTTCGTAAAAGTCAATTTGTACTGGTTATATCTTCGACAACCAGTCTGACCGTGGGTTTTTTGCTGTTGGGCTTGGATATAGTTTTGTTCAGTCCTAGGAGGTCCATCCTCCTCGGCTTTACTTACTCTTTGTGAGAACAGATTAGTTTATTGCTAATCGTCTTGAGCACCCCTACCAAAGAATGCCAATAGGGCTGCTCAGGCAACTTTTGTAGGTAAAAAAGGCACTTCTAGTGTGCTGGCTTTTCAAAACGTCACCTGACCTTGTGTCTAACCTACTAAAGAGGAGGTAAATAATACTCAGATAGTTTAGTACCCGGTCTATTTGGTCCCAGGTGGTCATCTGCCTAGGTATTACCTCCTCTTTTATTAGAACAGCGATATGGCCAGAGTGCCTCTTTTGGGGGAGAAGCTGAGTTCCCACTATAGACTGATGTTGTGTCTAACTTTGCTGCTGTAGGGGACAAGTAAACAACCTACCTGGCGTTCAAACTAGGATCAATGAGTAGTATCTGTTCTGTCCTTGATCAGAAGAGGATAACCTCTCGCCTAAAGCCATTTTTAATTTTGTTGCAATTCAGAGTGCTCTTTATTTTTTTTAATAGATAGGACTGGATTCTGCCCACATTAAAACCCAATCTTGTGTCGAATTTTACCCTATGGGTATGCAAGTAAACAGTAACTTTATTAATCTAATATTAACTCCTTAATGCATGACCTGAAAATGGCTGTGATGATTTTAGGAGATGAAAGACCTCTGCATTTCTTTTAATTCAAGCTATTTGTTTAGCAAGTGACAGTCTGATTAATTGCTACAAAAAGAAACTAAAATGAAGGTCAAAGAAATACAAGTTAAATAAATAAAACCTAATAATGTTTGAGAATGCATCATATCTGAAGATATGATGATTTGTTTACCAATGTCTGAAGAGTGAGAGAGGAGTTACAAAAAAAAAAAAAAAAAAAAAACTTATATGAAAGAAAAATAAGCAAAAAATTAATAACTCAATGTCACATTTTGACAAACATGACTGAGCACAAAAATAAACTTCAGTCTTTCTTTGGGGGATGTCAGTCAAGCATGACAGTGAAAATGTTCACAACAAAAGTAAAAATGCATTTTGTTTTACTATTTTAAAATTTTTCCTACAATATTCTCTTAGTAAAATAAAAAGATTTCTATTGCAGGTTTTTTTCTTTTATATAAAAGATATGATAAAAGAAAATTATTATATGCTTAGTGGTAGTGAAAAGGAAATTATTATATGCTTATTGGTAGTGAAAAGGAAATTATTATATGCTTATTGGTAGTGAAAAGGAAATTATTATATGCTTATTGGTAGTGAAAAGGAAATTATTATATGATTAGTGGTAGTGAAAAGGAAATTATTATATGCTTATTGGTAGTGAAAAGGAAATTATTATATGCTTATTGGTAGTGAAAAGGAAATTATTATATGCTTATTGGTAGTGAAAAGGAAATTATTATATGATTAGTGGTAGTGAAAAGGAAATTATTATATGCTTATTGGTAGTGAAAAGGAAATTATTATATGCTTATTGGTAGTGAAAAGGAAATTATTATATGCTTATTGGTAGTGAAAAGGAAATTATTATATGCTTAGTGGTAGTGAAAAGGAAATTATTATATGCTTAGTGGTAGTGAAAAGGAAATTATTATATGCTTAGTGGTAGTGAAAAGGAAATTATTATATGCTTAGTGGTAGTGAAAAGGAAATTATTATATGCTTAGTGGTAGTGAAAAGGAAATTATTATATGCTTATTGGTAGTGAAAAGGAAATTATTATATGCTTAGTGGTAGTGAAAAGGAAATTATTATATGCTTAGTGGTAGTGAAAAGGAAATTATTATATGCTTAGTGGTAGTGAAAAGGAAATTATTATATGCTTAGTGGTAGTGAAAAGGAAATTATTATATGCTTAGTGGTAGTGAAAAGGAAATTATTATATGCTTAGTGGTAGTGAAAAGGAAATTATTATATGCTTAGTGGTAGTGAAAAGGAAATTATTATATGCTTAGTGGTAGTGAAAAGGAAATTATTATATGCTTAGTGGTAGTGAAAAGGAAATTATTATATGCTTAGTGGTAGTGAAAAGGAATGAAATGGAGCAATGAAAAATTATAATATTTATAAAAATGTCATTGTCTCTGTGGCAAACATTAATAACCAATCATTTTAATTTTTATATTTTACTTTTATAGTCAAAATAAACAATATCTCTTCTCTTTTATTTTAACTGTCTATTGCAAAGGCGTTAAAAGTAGATTTTATCATAAAATTAATTTTTTAGTAACATTTAAAGTAGTGTTGTACTTATCGTTTCCTGTTAAGGTTAACCACAAAGCTAGAAGGAAAATAAAAACATGGAGGAAGAGACTGATTCTTAAAAATAGAACTGAGATTAAAGAAATTACACACACTAAAACATACAATTTTATTATTATACTAAATGCGAGTTCATTTATGTTTGTTTCCCTAAGGTTTCTTCTCTATATACTTTAATAAGACAAAACCCATGCTAAAATATACTTTAGTTCTGGGATCGAGTTATGTTTGAAAATCATTCTGTTTTAATTGTTCTAATTAGTCGCAATTTATAACTAAGTGAACAAGTCATCCATCATTCTCTTAGCTATCTATGTATTACACTTGCGCCTATCACTATGTTGATTCAACCACTCTTAATATTTCTTAATATGAGCCTTTAAAGAAAGAGCGACTTCTTTCAATGTGGGCATCTAATTCACATAGATACACTACGAATATGGATATAAATTAAATGGCAAAACAATAAATCTCTTTACTTCTATTGAAGACTAATAATACTTTCATATAATGATCTGCCAAATTGTAGATTTTGTCGATCACGCAGATTACAGAAGATCAAGGAGGCAAAAAAAAATGAACTTGCCAGAGAACTGAAAGGAATATGGAACATGAAAAAAATAACTATAATACCAATAATTGTAAGAGCACTAGGAACAGTCCTGGAAAAACGACTAGGAGAAATTGTAATCAAAAGGAAGATTGTGATCATACAGCACATGGCAATGATGAAAACAGCCAAAATCTTAAGAAAAATACTTGAATATGGAAACCAACCAACGCTAAACAGTCACAGTTAAGTCGAAATACAAATAGAACAAAAAATATAGGAAGTAATCACAAGCCCAAAGGAACTGAAACTGTCAGAAATCCCATAAACTTTGACCTGTTGAAGACTAGTGTAAGGATACAAATTGAAAGATTATTCAAATTGAAAACTACTGAATGAAATAAAAAATAACATTTTGCCATATTATCTAATTGTGCTTCCGTCTCTCTTTTTTTTTTTTTTTTTTTTTATTGATTTTATTTATTTTGAGAAAAATAGTTTGATCTCTAATGTGTTATAAATCATATTAAAAACATTCATTGTGTTAGTTGTTGAAATGAATATTAAATTAAAAGTCAAAGTTGTGCTTCCATGTCATTTATGCACATTTTTTCGAGGGGTCATAAGGATTTTGCTTAATGTTGAGGCTGGCTTGATCTAATCATTATTGCTGCCATTATGATTAATTTCCATTAATCAAAAGATGACATTAAATTTCTAAGGGTTTCTCACTTTTTTTGACACCCGTATTTTTATTTACATACTGTGAAAATTGACTTTTAAACCAATAGTACACAAGATGGCAAATTTCTAATTTCTAATTTCCAACAAACTTTGAATGGTCATAATTAAGTGGCTAGTTGAACTATCTATAATAAATTTGGTACCATTGTTTATGTTTTGCAAAGATCAATGTGCCAACATTAAATGTTTTTAGATATAATGAAAATAAAATTTCGGCTTGGGATACTTACTATTACATCTATTTTTGATCTATAATAATGACGAAAATGTAACTGAAACAGTGTTGACTTAGTAGTTTTCAACATTCGAAAGTTATTTTGAAACCTTTAAATTAACAGACCGAAAGTAACTTCTGGCTACAATTAAAGTTTATATGCCAAAATCAAGTAATATGGTTCATCTGCGCTTCTAATCAAAAGACTAAAAGTGATATTTTTCTACTAAGTCATTACTGTAGCGATGAATCATACTGTCTATACCAAAGTATCTGTTTTATTGTATTATTTTACGTACAATTCTGTTAACGGGATCATTTTGAAAAAGCTTCTAAGCCGCACCTATGAATTCATAGATCCTGAAATAGAGGTTCACACTGATATTAAAAATATCTATTTATATACATTTCATAAAATACATTAACATTTTCCGTGTTTTAACTTAAAAAAGTATCTTTCTTTATTTTTATTAAGTCATATGTTTACATCTAATGTTTTAGAAGCTTCTGAAAATGATCGCTCATTAACCGAATTGTAGCAACATTAATAATACAATAAAACCAACATACTTTCTTTAATAATCCTAATTCATACTGTACCTATGAGGTAATCTGAAAGAAAATAGTATTTAATTACGAGGTACCAGATAAAATGTTAGCATTAATAATGATTTATAATTTATTATCATATGAAAAAGATGCTTTTCGCCAAACACAGCAAGTGCAAGTTCAGTGAAAAATCACTAAATTTGAAACTTTTTTTTTATGGATTATTATACATTAAGAACGAAATTAAAACTTTGTCAAGAATAAAAATAGATAACTGACAAAAATTCTTCACTCTATAATAAAGAGCAATGCATAAATATATATACATGATAAAAAAAAAAAATTTTTAAATTAAAAATGGAAATAATATTCCAAAGTAATGGAAAAGGAAAACCAAAAATATTATTTATGTGTTCATCAAGTTTTCGGGATGATTGATTTGAAGAAATAACACACAAGTAGAAATATCATAGGACCAAACTTTTTCAAATATTTGTACTTGTGTGTTATTTCTTCAAACCAATCATCCCGAGGAAGTTTTGAAATAAAGACGAAACGTTGATGAATACATAAATATTTTTGGCTTTCTTTTTTCATATATATATATATATATATATATATATATATATACCTGTCACATCACACAAAAGTTAACGAGTAAAAAAACAGCTGTCGGACGAATCCTTTTCAAGTATTTAGAGGAATTGAGAACCAAATAGCAAGTCAGAACCCCCCTCACACACACACACCTTGAATCTATTTCCATAATGAGACGTTTTCTTTTTGCTTGTTTGTTTCTGCTTTCTATATAAATTTATGTTTTTTATCTTTCCTCTTTTCTTTATTTAAACTGTCCAGTTTAAGATGTTTTCTTTCCCCGTTTCTTATTTCTTTTTTTAACTTCACCAATTCAGACATAATTTTATATGAATATTAGTGCAAACACTGGTGGTGAATAATTCCCCCTCTCCCCTCCGTCATTTTTGACGGAGGATGTACACTCGTTATTAATAATTATAAAACTAAATGGATTTAATGGAAAAATGTATTTTTTTTAATAATTTGATTGGTGAGTTTTTGTCCCTTTTCCAACATTTGTCGTGTTTTTGTTTTTTTTACCATGCAACCGATGAAGCAAATTTTGCTATTTAATTAGGTGAGAGAAATTCAGAGTACTATATATCAATGGAACATCACATCCTCAGATTAATTTATTTTTTAATATTACTGTTCAATTCTTAGAGAGGGGGAGGCCAATTTGCTACATAATTTGTTCCTCCTGCTAGACATTCCAAGAAGGAGGATGTATACATTTTACAGAATTTTATTTTTATTTTTTCTTACTAAATTTCATAAAATAATTTGAAAAAAAGATGAAGTTTTAGATTTTTAATTGGGTGACTGAACATTTAACGAAAAATAGTCCCTCCTACTTGATTTTATGTTCTTTAGACAACCTTCTTATAATTATTACAACAAAGGAAATTATTTTACATGGATGTACACCCCCATCAAAAAAATATATATATATATATCCTTTGCCAGTATTCGCACTAATATTCATACAAAATAACATCAGAATCAGTGAAGTTAAAAAAAAAATTTTTTTAAAAAAAAAGGAAAAGAAAACGTTTCCAACTGGAAAGTTTTTAAAAAATAAAAAAATAAATAAAAAACGTATACAAAGCAGAAAAAATAGATTGAAGCTGGTCTGACTTACTATTTACTTTCTCAATTCCCTAGATACTTAAAATAGATTCGTCCGGTAGATTTTTTAATTTTATTTTTTTACACTTGCTAATTTTATACAACAGGACGAAAGTGTATATATATATATATATATATACACACACGCAAATAAATACACATTGCTTTTTATTACTTTATTATAGAGTGGACAATTAAACTAACATAGCAAACTGATCTGTCTTCAAAATTTAGCAGCAAGTTTTAAAATAAAAAATCTTTTGGAAAGTTTACTTTTTATTTTATTTTTTTGTGTGCACGCCCTCCATTTTTTTTTTTAAACTACTTCCACTGTTTAAGTAAATATATGCAAAGTATTGCTACTTACACATTTTGAACAAACTTTATTTTTTACCTAAATTATTGTTGATTTTCGAAACTCATGGTTCTTTTATTTTTTTACAAACATCTTGAATATAAAAAAATAAATAATATACATTCAACATGTTTAACACCCGGTAACAATCCCTTCAAAGGAGTGTTATTAATTTTCAATTTCTGATATCATACACACTGCTGGGAATTCACTTTTAACCATTTTTTTTAAATTTTAAATTTTAGAAAATATTGTTCAATCCCTTTCAAGTATTATTAGACAGTCAACACTATTCCAACTCACTATGTTTTTGTTGATGACTCATTTTTTTCTTTTTCTATTCTCTTATGCAGTTAAACTTCTATATTTCACATAGTTTTTTCAACTCTTATTTTATGTTATCTTTCGATCCGGGCAACCCTGCTATATGAGAAATACTTTTTGAAAAAGTGTCTTTTCAGTGCACATAAACGTAGTTCTTTCTCAAATATATATCCCTGTAACAAGCAGCTATTCTATATCACTAACAAAAAAACAATTACGTATATAATAACTATTTTCAAATTTAACACGAATACACATCAGAATAAGATTTACATTAATTGCTACAAGTGAACTATAACCACAATCATCAGGTGATGGGTTTCATATAACGAGCTTCCCCTTTTCCATTAGAGTTAGCACAAGCTTGCACTAAGCTTGAATCCCTGCTCTCTTGTTCAATAATACACTCAATTGGAGTGAATCCTCACTGACTATTGTAGTAAGTTTTAATACAAAATTAGCACTCTCTGGTGCAGGAGCTCCCACACCAAGAAGCTGGACGTAACGCTCAACACCGCCTTACGCACAGTCTCTGGCTGCTTGTGCGCCACACCAATCAACCAACTACCGATTCTCGCCGGCATCGCACCACCAACCCTGCGCCGTGAGGCGGCTGTCCTTGCACTGTCAAGAAAGGCCACTATCGATGAGGACCACCTTCTCCACAAGCTCGCCACAGAGACCTCTCCACGAGCTTGCCTGAAGTCACGACACCCATTCTTGGAGCATGCCCACCAGCTCCTGCTTTCAACACCCGGTGACGTCACAAAACGAATCTGGCTGAAACGTTGCTGGGCGGAGGAATGGCAGGCAGCAGATAAATCAAGGTTGCACAGATTTGTGGAGGACCCGGATAACCCACCAGGCATGGATCTCCCTCGCCAGCAGTGGACAATGCTCAACCGCCTCAGGACAGGTGTTGGTCGTTTCGCCGCGATCATGAAAGGGACTCGGCTGTCTGCGACTGTGGTCACTCTGAACAGACAGTAGACCACATCATCGAGTCATGCCTTAAATATCAACCACCCAACGGCGAAGCCGGCATAGTTGCGCTAGACAAAACAAAACAAAACATTAACATGGGTTTTCTCAACCGAGCTGGTGATTTAACAGTGAGATGCTGTGAAGCAAATGAAAGAAGAAGCACTCTCTATTACTGGCCTTGTAGCAGAGACTACAAAATAGTAAATCATGAAGAATAATCCTTTCTAATCTTGATGGAATACCAAGAAAAATATCTGTTAACACGAACATAAATCAGTCGTAAGACTGCATATCTCCACCTGACAATGTATGAATCGGCCTTACTTCTCCATATTGTATGAAGTATTCTCATAGTTAAACCATGGAAACGTTGATAACTCAAAAACTATCTGATCAGGGTGAACATTTGCATGGTGGTTGTTACTGTTGTACAAAGAGGATCAGATCCATATATCAAATTTGGAAAAATTGGGAGTTGAAGTTGAACGAACTTTTCAAGGTAATAAAATTCAGGCCTTCATTGGCTACAATATGGGCCAAGTAACAAATCTCTACAATGAACAGTTATCGTCCAAAAATTTGACGTTCACCTTGATCAAGCAATGTGGACGCTAGGTTGTACACAAACAAACAAATATAGTGACAAGCAAACTCAACCAAAAACATAACCTCTACCTTGGTGGAGATACTAACATGAATAATTAATGTTTGGAATATTTTATAATAATAATAATAATGTTAGGACATTTTATGTTTCCTATTACTAAAATCTTTTCTCTGTATTTGAAAATAGTCAGGGTTATTAAAGGTGTCAGGAACTAAAATGTACATCTTTTTGGTGGTTGATTTTGAACTAAGAAGTTAGTGGGAAGGAGATAAGAGGATGTGTTGTCCTTACATAGGCATTTCTTTTTTTTTTTTTAACTACAATAATTTAACAAAAGCTTATATTACCTTTCATTCTCTAGTCAAATCATTTACCACAAGTAAGATATAAGATCCTTGTAAGCATGGATGATCATGACAATTACAAATTTTTAAAAAATTCCTTCAATTTATATACATTTGTTTTCACCTATGAATAAATTTTGGTTTGGAAAAGTTACCAGGTAAAAGACTCCATGGAACATAAGTCTTAGAATAAACTCAACATTTGTTTTAGTATTGAACATTTCAAAATACAAACTGATTTCAAATTTATTAATGGCGATTTGGAATCTCTGTCTGAAGACAAACAATACTATTACTATCTTTTAATGTTCAATTCAGGGGAAGTTATGTAGTATCTGTCATCTTGTCATAATACTATCCTCCAAGACATTATCTTTTTTTGTTGGGAGGGGGGGTGTATCTGTTCTGTTATGAAACTATCATCCCAGGCATTTTTCCTTGGGGAGGGAGGATCATATATACTATCAAAATTATGCGATCAGAGGGAGAATATTATTGCTAGTATAAAGAATTCTAATAATGATGTGAAGAAATCAAGAATCCTTAATTTTGACTAAAAAAACTTGAAATCGTTTTAAGGAATGTTATCTTTACACATGGATTTGCTTGTAATTGAAATGGTTTGATTACCAAATTCTGAAATGTAGCTTTCTTTAGAAATAAATCCAAATCCAAGAAATGCCATGAAATGCAAATGGCAATTGCATCTCTTCATAAAGTCAATATCGTTGACCTATGCATGACATTAACCATTCTCCTAGGGATGAAGTATTTCCATCTGAAGAGTAGTCCAAATAAATATGCATCAGTAAAGTGGATTGCTAAAATGGAAATGCCAGCCAGCTACAAGAGAGAGGATGGGGGGGGGGGGGGGACAAGTGTTTTCTCAGAAACAATGTGCTGAGAGGAAGGGAAAAAAAAAAGAAAAAGAAAAACGATATGTTCCCTGCTTGAAGTATCAAAAATCAGTGAAGAATTAAGAATGACACCGAATGCATTTGGATAAAAGATGTGAGATCATTTTGCTACCAACCAAGATATAGTTTCCTTCTGCTGCGATGAACAAATATGGTTGAGATTTCTGAGATCTTCTCATCCAAATAACAAGAATGGATATTCTATTTTTAAGCTTAAGAATGACAGACCAAACGTGGGAGGTGGCAAATTGAATACCGATGCGGTCTGATGACTCAGCATCTTTTGTTTAAAATCTTGCCGGTTCCATCACACAACTTTTACTAGGAATCTTGTTAACCTTCATGTGGTACCTCCAGTGAGTACCTGATTTTAACAGAGTTTTAGGCCTCTATAGTTTCCTCTTGACTGCGAATCAGCCTTGCCCTTGTAGCAGTTGATGATATAGATTCAGATAGAAATTCTGTAAAAAACAAAAAAATTCTTCCAGAGATTTCTCAAATTAACTGAAATTGTCACAAAAGACAGGTTCTTATCGAAAGATTGCCAAAGTAATTCTAAAGCAACGGCATCAAATAAACCTTCAACAATTGTATAAATATGAGTTTTCATTTCTCTGATCAGTTCTTTTGATCAATTGGAAGAATTAAATTGCTGTGTGTTGTTTTGTTGTCGAAAGCAATCTTCAAGATTTCAGTAGATTTGCAAACATAACATAGCTTGTTAACTGCAATGAGAATCAGGCTGGCCTTTTCACAATCACCAAACCGCAAGGTCTTAACAAAAAGAAGAGAGCAGCTGATGTGTATGACTCGGGCAACTCCTAACATTTTTTTTATTACGGAATCTGTTTTTCTTCTTTTTAAATTTTTTTTTACCCCTTTAATATTTACATTAAATGCAAAGAGAACCGTCTTTGTACATTTTCATTTTGTGGTCTGTAAATAGAAGAAGGAGGAGGAGGAGAGTCATTTATTAAAAATTACGTGATGAAATAGTAAGGATAAAAAAAAGTGACCATACTCCTAATTTCATCAAGTACTTCAACAGAATGTGCTCTAATGCACTTATTGCACTTCTACCCCCCCCCCAATGTAAATACCCTCGACTAACCCAACTAGCAGCAAAATCCCACCCCTTCACTGTAGAGGTCCCGATATGCCAGAAGATTTTTTACTCTGATAGCTTCTTTAGGAATTTCCTCCCTGCTCTCGAAAGTACAAACATGCAGAAATTTAAATGTAATGTGAATAAACATCTTGCTACCCCCTCCCCCAAAATCTGACTCCTATCACAGTAGCCCCTTACACTTCAGCAGCAATATGCCTTGTTTGGGGTGAATAAAAATAAAAATCACAAAATCAAAGGGATGGGGTCATACATGTTCACCTAAAAACCAATTGGAAATGATTGTATGAGAAAACATGATACAAGAAGAATGATATTCAGAGTTGATCCGAGTATAATTCAGTTCAGAAGGTGAAGAACAGCGTTGTGCCATTTGATTTTCATCGAAGAAGTAATTCAAGTTTAAAAATAAAAATACTTGATGTTCAAATGAAAAGCATGAATAAGTTTGAAAACTACAAGTATTTATTCTACTGCATCTTTTTTCTTCTTTTTTTTCTAAATTTGTTGACTTTTTTTTTTTTAAATTCACCCCAAACAAGGTATATTGCCATTGAGCATAAGAGTCGACTGCGATTAGGGACCAGACTTATAGTAGGCATCCTAAGTCGGGAGTTGTATAGCAAGATGTTTGTTCACATTACATTTAAATTTCTGCATGTTGGTACAGTGAATTAAAAAAGCAAGCGGTCCCAGGAAAGAACCTATTAGAGCAAAGTTTTCCAGCATCTGAAGACCTCTACAGTGAATGAGTGGGATTTTGCTGCTAGTCGGGTTGTCGGTGGTATTTACATTGAGGGCATACAAGTGCAATAAAACAAGCACATGGATGCAACATTGTGGCGAGGAGATAGGGGCTGGAGCTTGGTAGAGTGCGGGACCTATAAGGTTACAGACTCTTTCTTGCCCCATGCAGAGTTCTCACCTGTCTCTATTGTCTTACACTTCTTGCACATAAACTGGTTGCCATAATTTATTGCTATTGATTCAGCCATTATCAACACAGGCAAATGCCATTTTAAGAACCATTGTGATGATAAATGTGTACTAAGTGAAGTTTGAAAATAGGTGAAAATTCCATTACTTTCAAACACAAGAGAATTAAATTGTTGCTGTACACAATATTATTATTTTGAACATGGAATTAGCATAACTATGCACACTATCATTGGGAATTGTTTTGGTTTAAATGAAACTTTTTAAGACAAAAAGAGAATAGGCATCCAAGGAAAACCAGTGCTGGAGATACCAACTTTTGTTCCAAGTTTGCCCTCAACAAGTTCACGAAGACACATGTATCCCTGCTTAAAAAAGGTACAATTGTAAGTCTCACAACATTAAAGTGGCTCGTAATTATTATGAAATTCAAGCGTGTGACAACTGCTAAACAACATGGAGTCTGTATACCTAAATTGTCGTTTTCTGGTGTGAATTAATTCTGAGGAAATGTGTAGTGCATAAATGAAGTGCAACCGAAAGAACCCCCACACCCACCACCTGCCGTCTGACATGCTTAAATGGATGGATTTACCAAATTATATATTGCACCCCTCAGAAAACAACAAATTCTAAAAAGTGGAAGAACTTCTGAAGCAAAATTGATACATAAGCATATCTAGAACTTTTTGTCCAAAAACAAAGTCACAACAATGGACTAGCCTGGAAACTGTTCAGATCTTAAACTGACTGAAAATGCAGGAGGCATAGTGTTACGTCTGATGTTTACACGTTATAAGTTTAATAACTCAAAAAATGAAGAAAGGACGAAGTAGAACCTTTAACAAATTTATTTAACAAAAAAACTGATTAAATGAAATGTAGAAAACGCTGAACGTTCTGATCTGATCGAGAGGTTGTTGTTTACTGTTCAACTGTCATGGCAGACGACTTCTTTTGATCCAAGGCAAATAACTATTCTGTTTTGTTAGGTTGCCCTAACAGTCACAAACAAGGTTGGTGAAAAGCAACATTCAAGTGCTAAAGCATTGGGAATAGGCATTATATAAATCTGCTGACTCGACTTGAAAACTTCATTCTTAGCATGCAATAATTAACAGCAAAGGAGGAGATCACAGAAAATACTGATACTGTCACTTTAAACTCATTAACTTTGATTAAAAGGATTTAAAAAATGGGAAGTTATAGCAGGAAAAAGTATTTTCTGTTGAGCAAGTCTTAGTGACAGTACAAAATGCATAAGTCTTTTTTAGTAAACATAGGAACAAAACTTGCAGTGATCTCTGGTTTAGTGAACTATATGAAACTGCACCTGGGGACTAACATTTGTTTGCATTCATTTTGCTAAGCTTTGTGGTCATCAGAAAATGTGCATTTTGCACACACAACCAGCTTTGATCTGACTTGGTCATGCATGCAGCATGCGATTCTAACATTGATGTTTGTGCAATTCACTTTGCCACTGCAAATCATATAGTTTAATCATCACAGGAGGAAAATAAATTACTTTTTTTATTTCATTCTTATTTTGTAGCTCTTAGTAACAATATAGTTTTATTAATTAAAGGAAGGATATACACAATACTAGAAAAAAAAAGGTGCCCCGTTGAGTCACCCACTGAGCTCGGGTTAGATTGTTTGCATCCGGAAAGAGTGAGTTTGCAAAGCCAGTTAAAAATAAAGAAATAAAAAGACAAAATCTAAAATTAGTCTTACTTCTTGCTATCTCTCTCTTTACAGCTACGGGTTAAATAGTATTACTACTATGGTGATATTCTCTTTTGTTTATAATGGACTATTCCAATATTTTTATTTCTCTCCATTTTTTATAACTTTCGACTGTTAATACAAAGAGAGAGAGAGAGAGAGAGAGAATGACGGAAGCAACAGTGATAGATATTGTATAAAATGAGAGGGAGGAGAGGTAAAACAACATACAGTGAGAGAGGGGATAGTGATAGATAGAAAGATAGTCAGAGATGGGTCACTTCGTAAGTTAATTGTATTTGAAGAAATTGTATCACTATTTACAACACTTTATTTAAATTTTATTTTTAAAACATTTCCCATTATTAACAAAAACTTTTACATTTTGCTGCCTTTGGCCTCATCTAAATCTACATAATACAAACATCTATTTTTTTTAGTGTAATTGAAGATAAAATGAAAATATACTGCCTGTCCAGTGATTGAACCCCCAGTATTCAAATTACGGGACTTTTGTGTTTTATACATCATCCCCTCCTCTTCCTCCTATCAAATACATTCAGTGTGCAAACACTTTTGTATAATTTAATTTATATTTAAACCTCATTAAAATCAAAGATAAAAAGATTTTCAAGGGATGGGGGGGGGGGGGTCATATCCTCTCAGGGACCCCTGTAACAAGGATATTATCTCTTAACAACAATTTATACAGATGATTATTATCTAAATGAATAAATGTGAAAGTTTTTTCATTTATCATTCCTATATTACCATCAAAACAGGTTAATGTTATTTAAATCAATAATAAAAATAAAAAATTGAAATACTCTATATATAGTAGAGACGAACGATCACCAAACAGACATTAGATAGGCTAATTTGCATATCTATTTTTTAAGTACTTCATAATTAATTAATATTTGATGTTATTCATTTCTAATTTTATTGTACTATTTTATCTACCTATGTCCAATAGTTTTGCCGATATTAACAGTAATTAATTAAAATTAATAAAAAAATATATAACTTAAGAAAAACTATTCTTAACATCGTTTGCAAGAATTACCGACTGGAAAAACAAGAGGGTGGCTGGCTAGCAAGCGAGCTACTGATTGGCTATCTGTGTCCCCCCTTCCTTCTCCCCCCTTGGTTAATGACGCCGTATTATTTTTAAATTCAGATCATATGTCGTAATGCTGAGAACAGCTACTATACTTTGATCTTAGCCAAAAATCCAAGGAAATATAAAAATGTTTTATGACTAGACATTTTTAAACGAATGAAGAAAAAAACTGATTTAATCTATCATTGTATTTGGTTGTGTTGTCATAAGACCGCCTCCCAGGAATTACCTCCTCCTTTTTAAGGAGATGGGGGGGGGGAATAATCCTTCCAGTTATTACATCCTCCTTTGAAGGAGGGTAAATGCAGTATCTGTTCTGTTGTCATAAGACTATCTTTTTTTTTTGGGGGGGGGGGTATCTTTTTTGTTGTTCCTTCTCCTTTTATAGGGAAGAGAAAATCCTCCCAGTGTTCTGTTGTAATGATACAATCCTACCAGGTATTATCTTCTTGTTTGAGAGTCAATGTACGTAGTTTGTTCATCATAACATCCTCCCAGTCTAGCAAAAATATGCTACCGGAGGAAGAATATTTTTGCTCATTCTTAACTAATTTTAAGCCATGTAGCCTAAAAGATAGACAGGTTTCATATTAGTAATATATATATATATATATATATATATATATATATATATATATTAATAAAAATATATATACTAACGAAAAATAAATTCTATTAAGTTAAGGGCGACAATAATGCAAATTTCTGCATCTCTATCACTTATGAAGTGAAACAATTGATAAAGCAATAAAATAAGTGCAACAAACTTTGCAATCACCGATAAAAACAGTGACATAAAAATACATTAAACATTTAGGTGATAAAAATCGTACATATTTCCAGGCAAGGCGCAAGACTATTGATATCAATATCAAAGGGTCTATCCTTGTCCAAGTTAGCCATGCTGATGAAGACTATGAGCCAGAAACACGTGTCCATGGATTACTTTTATGTATGCATAAGATTAATATATATAAAATTAATATATATATATATATATATATATATATATATATATATATATATATATATATATATATATATATATATATACCATGGTTATACCAAGTTAGATGTATTGTCTTTCTCAGGAATATCTTCTGTTAGAGAGCTCAATGTAGATACAAAGCAAAAATAATTAATTCTTGTAACTAGTCAGTGTTATGTCTGATGAGCCTATGTTGTAGACAAAATAAATTATGTCCGACTGATATGGTATTTTCAGTTATTTCAATTCTAATTTATATATATATATAATTAACTTGTTACAAATATCCAGGGGGTATGAATCCGAAGGAAGTTGAAACCGGGTTTATGAGAGTGCTCAATGAAAATTCAGAGCAAAATATATATTTTTTGATTTTATTCCATTAGTTGCGACAAAACAAGTTTTGTTTCATTGGTGCAAATAGCGACCAACTCATCGGGCGGGCGAAGGAATTCAAATGGCATAAATTTTAACTTCAACTTTAACGGGAGATTGAAAATTGAAAATACATTGGAGGGGGGGGACAGAGTTGGGGCTTTGTCTATAACGGTGACATGGGACATGGGACATGAGAGGGGAGGGGGGAGGACCCCAACAAGTCGTGTTTCAAATTATTACGTGGGAGGTTTTTCACGTGTCTGTGCTGTGATGATCTCAATTTCGGCCGGGGTGGGAGGAAGGGAGATGGAGCGACGGCCAGAGTGAGTTAAATTTAAAATGAGAATAAAATTATGATTATAACCGTCATTTCTATTTTATTTTAATTCTAATAAGTAATTATCATGTGGATAAAAATGTTTGATAATTTTAATTTAGGGTATTAATTGCTACTTTTGCATTTTATTTATTTTATTTTAATGTTTTGTTTATTATTTGTAGTGAATTTTGTTGTGATTATATATATATTTTTTTTTTTTTTTTTTTTAAATTGTGATTATATTATACCGAGATCAATACTAGTGGAATCATTTTATAAGAGAAGTTTTCTGGTGTTACCAGTTTTATCATTAACAAAACCGATTATGACAATGATAACGCCTGCCAATCATACCTACGATAGTCGCAGTGATAACAGCCTTAATAAAAGCCTTAATAAAAATAAAAATAAACACTAAACACCCCAGTAACCTCAAATTCTAAAAGAACATGCAACTGTAATAACAAATCAAACTGCCCCCTAAATCAAAAGTGCCTATCAACCCAAGTGGTCTATGAGGCATCTATCTCCTCAACTGAAAACCCATCCCAGACTAACTATTATATTGGTCTGGCAGGCAACAACTTCAAGGAAAGATTCTACAACCATAAACTCTCCTTCAACAACCCAGACCATCCTGGCCAAACTGGACTTTCACTACACTACCACAAAATAAAAACCAAAAAAGAAACTCCCATAATAAAGTGGAAAATCTTGAAAAAATCCAGCACCTGCAAATCAATAAACTCTCCATGTAGATTATGCTTAAATGAAAAACTGGAAATTATCCGCTTTAAGGACAAAAACAAACTCTTAAATAGAAAACAAGAGACATCTATCAACTGTAAACATAGTAGACTCTACCTCCTTAGCAACCCACATACCCCACCTTAACCCCACACCAACCCCACATAACTTTAAAATAAAATTAAAAGAGTTTTTTTTTTA